>JARFIW010001433.1:600214-1185805 GCA_036346225.1 Platerodrilus igneus | reverse complement strand
AAGTCTAGAGAACTCATTAGACATTTGCAAATTTCGAATAATAATTATATGCTAGCTTATTCAATTATTGTGGAGAGGTTTAATTCAAAACGTTTAATTGCAAACACGCATTGGAATGCTTTAGAATCGTCACCAAAAGCAAAATTTAATTCACATACAGATTTAAGAGAATTGCTTAATTGCTTTACGGAAAATATATCAAGCTTACGTCAAACTAAGATTGATTTGCTCGACTTCGTATTGTTTAATTTGTTATCAAAAAAGGTAGATACAAATCTGTTGAAAACATTTGAATTAGAAAATACATCAGACATTCCATCTTATGATCAATTAAAATTATTTCTAGAAAAACATTGCAAGGCATTAGAAATTAGCAATATGGTTGTTTCCGATACACCGTCCAAATTTAATACGTCCGTTAAACAAACCATATCATCTAGTGTACCTTCTAAACGTTCCTTTGAATATTCAAAACCCCAAGTTCGAAAGTCATTCGTAACAACTTCATTCGCTCAGAAATGCAGTCTTTGCAGTGGTACTCATAACTTATACCAATGTGAAATGTTTCTGAATAAATCGCCACAAGACCGTTATAACTTTGTTAAAGACAAACACTTATGCATTAATTGTCTTCGCAACTCTCATATGGTTACACGCTGCTCTTCCAAACTTGTTTGTAAAAAGTGTGCAAGGGGTCATCATACTTTATTGCACTTTGAAAACCCTACAGTTGCACAGAAACCTGCAATCACTCAGGCAACAGATCAACTTCCCGAACCCACCTGCAACACTACTACAAGTACGTTGTTATCATCTAGATCGTCCAACACAATGACGTTATTAGGCACCGCAAGAATTTCAATTACAGATGGGTTTGGTAAAGTTCAGACAGTAAGAGCACTTGTAGATAGTGCATCAATGGAAAATTTCATGACTGATAAGTGTTGTCGACGCTTAGGTTTAAGAAAATCGAATATTTCAATGAAGGTTGAAGGCTTAGGTCTATCTGCTTCTCATGCGTATGGACAAGTATCGTGTAAAATTAGTCCTCAAGGTAAAACTGTTCCAGAGTACAGTATTGATTGTTTTGTTTTACCAGACATTTGTGGAACCCTTCCTTCATCAAGGATCTCACCAAATAGTTGGCCTCACATAGTTGGATTAGATTTAGCAGATTCGGACTTCGACAAACCTAGCCATATCGATTTATTGTTAGGTGCAGATTTGTTCGCGCGTGTTTTATTAAACGCAACTCGCATTGGGTCACTAGAAGAACCCGTGGCAATTCACACTACCTTTGGGTGGATATTAACAGGAAGGTTCTTTCTTCTGTTACATCTCGTATATCATTAGCTGCACTTGTAGAAGATGCTAACATTACTCGATTTTGGGAACTGGAAAATATTCCAGATTCTAACAAATTATCTCCTCATGCGGAAATTTGTGAAAGGCATTTTGTGGACACTCACAAGCAGGATGACACCGGTCGTTTTATTGTTTTGTTACCTTTCAATGGTCCTGAACCGCTATTTGCTGGCTCTCGAAATAGCACTTCGAAGATTTCTTTCACTAGAACGCCGTTTGGAAATAAATCCTCAACTGTATAATTCGTACAGAGAATTTATGCAGAATTATATCGATAGTGGTCACATGTCTCGTATTGTATCGGATTCAACTCGATCGTCTACATTATCGCCGGTATATTACATACCACATCACGCCGTGTTCAAACCAGACAGTACAACTACAAAACTTCGTGTCGTATTTGATGCTTCAGCCAGCGCTCAAAGTGGAGGGTCTTTAAATGATCATTTACTCGCAGGCCCCTCTTCAAAAAGATATCATGGAGTTGTTATTACACTTTCGTTTACATTCTGTAGTTTTAACTGCGGACATTAAGCAAATGTATAGACAGATTCTTATTTCTACTAGCCATCGAGACTATCAACGTATAGTTTGGAGATTTAAGTCCTCGGAGTCTGTTATCGATTATCAGCTAAACACTGTTACATACGGCATCACATCATCACCATTTTAGCCATGCGTGTAATTCAAGAACTTGCAAAAGTCAATCGTTACGTTTTCCTATTGCTTCCAAGATTTTAGCATCGGATACGTACGTGGATGATTTGATTACAGGGTGTGATTCGATAGAGGATGGCAAACGACTCGTGTATGAATTAAACCAAATTTGCCAATCAGGTGGTTTTATGTTGCGAAAGTGGAATAGCAACGTGCCAAGTGTCATTGGCCATTTACCTGATTCCGTTCGGTATCAGCAAGCATTTTGTTTGAAGAGGTAAACAATACTTCTCAAAAATTTTAGGACTGCAATGGCAACCATTGAGTGATGTGTTGTTTTACAATCTTAATATCGTTGATCGGCCTTGTACCAAAAGGAATATGGTTTCGGAAATTGCAAGGATCTTTGACCCTCTGGGGTTATTATCACCATTGGTCTTCTTCGCAAAACATTTGATTCAATCTGTATGGATATTAGGAATTGGCTGGGATGAACTTCCTCCCAACAAATTGTTTTAAAATGGAATCTGTATCTTCAACAATTACCCGAGTTATTGAAAATTGAAATTCCTCGACGGATTCTTTGCGATAACTATCAAACTGTACAAATTCATGCATTTTGTGATGCATCGGAAGCTGGATATGCAGCAGCAGTTTATCTCCGCTGTGTCGATGAGAAAGGAACATCCAAGTATCAATGGTCTGTGCCAAATCTAAGGTCGCACCAACCAATCGTATATCATTACCTCGATTAGAATTGTGTGGTGCAGTGTTGTTGTCGAACTTGGTCGAGTATGTGCAAAATACGTATAGAGATAATTTAGTATTGGACGATACATTTGCGTGGTCAGATTCCACAGTAGCATTAGCATGGATTCGATCTTCGTCGTATAATTGGAAGACCTTTATTAGCAATCGTGTCTCGCATATCCAAGAACGAGTGGCTCCATCATCGTGGCATCATATTAAATCACAGGATAATCCTGCTGACTGTGCATCAAGAGGATTATTAGCTGCTGAGCTTGTTAATCATCCTTTGTGGTGGACGGCTCCACCATGGTTACTATTACCTAAAGAGAATTGGCCTGCTCATATGGAACCAACTCTTGCAGATCACACTCAGATGCACATTGAAAAAAAGAACTTTATCCCTTAATATACACGTTGCAGATCATTTCGTAGACTCGATGGTAAATCAATTTTCAGATTTGCGAAAAATATGCAGGATTCTGGTATATATTTGTCAGTTCATTCGTAACTTGAAAGTTCGTGCAAATTTGGATATTCGAAACTTAGAACAATTATTGGTCTCCCCCCGAACAGTATGCACTTCATTTATTAATAAAACGGGTTCAAGAACAAGTTTTCAGTCAGGACATTGATATCATTCGAAAGGGAAAACTTAGTAATAAACAACTTCGACCTCTCAGTCCTTTCCTTGACAGTGATGGGTTGTTAAGGGTGGGCGGCCGGTTGCGAAATGCAGACGTATCTTATGATACAAAATTTCCTTTGCTACTTCCTCGGTCACACCGGGTGACAGAGCTCATTATTCGAGATTGCCATACGAAATATTTACACCCTGGACTTAGAACTACTCATTTTTGTTAGTACAAAATTTTTGGATTCTGTCTGCAAAAGGGCTATTCAACAGTGCCTAAACTCTTGTATTCGATGTTTTCGTCAAAACCTATTTCGCTATGCCCTCCTATGGGCGACTTGCCCCGCTAGACTTACTGCCGGTAAAGCGTTTCTACATACTGGGGTAGACTACGGTGGACCCTTTTCTATCACCATGAATCGTATTAGAGGTGCCAAATCATTGAAAGCCTATGTTTGTTTATTTGTTTGTCTTAGTACAAAAGCGATACATCTGGAGTTGGCATCAAACCTATCTAAAGAAGCCTTTATTGCAGCTTTACGGCGGTTTGTAGCACGCAGAGGTAAATGCTTGCAAATTCATAGTGACTGTGGAACAAATTTTATCGGAGCATCTCGGGAACTAATCGAATATATGAAGCAGTCATCTGAAACGGAAGGTATTCACTTTGTTTTTAATCCTCCGTCGGCTCCTCACTTTGGGGAATGTGGGAAGCTGGGATAAAATCTGTAAAGTCCCATCTCAAGAAGGTGGTAGGCGAACAAATTCTCTCGTACGAAGAATTTAACACCATTCTTGCTCAAATTGAAGCCATATTAAACTCCAGACCTTTATGTCCAATGAGTAACGATCCCACTGATTTTTCATTCTTAAGTCCTGGTCATTTTCTGAACGTAGAACCAGTGTCTGTCATTCCCGACCCTAATGTCTTAGATCTGAAACTATCTTCCTTAAATCGTTGGCAACTGGTTCAACGTATTCAGCAATCATTTTGGAAACGGTGGCATTTGGAGTACCTGCACACTTCAACAGAAAACCAAATGGTTTTCTGCTAATTATTCGTTAATGGTGGGAACGTTGGTGTTGATTAAGGATACTCAAGTGTCTCCATTACAGTGGAAAATGGGACGTATACATACGTTGCATTATGGAAAGGACAATGTTTGTCGTGTGGCTACCGTGGCAACATCCCAGGGACTATTTAAAAGGCCCGTGGTAAAATTGTGCCCTCTCCCATTTCAGAGGCAACTTAGTATTATAGTTAGTATATTAGGGTAAGTTAACTTTTAAATTTACGATTATATATATATATATTTTTTTTTTTTGCTCGTTTAGACACACTTAGAAAATAAGTTCCTAATACTTATTTTGGTGGGCGGTATGTTAAGGCTTTATAAGTATTTTGGTTGTAGTGTAGTATGCTAATCACAATTAATTTAAGTCCTTAAACTATTCCCACCTAGAAACCCTCCATTATCCCTACCTTTAGTGCAACGACATAAAAGGGTTGGTAATGTACGAGTGGACGACTATTCATCTTCGTTCTCGCTTGGCTTTGGTTCGTGATTTAGTTCGGTGCATCGAGCATCAGTAATTAGCAACAATTAGTGAACATTATACATACAGTCCATAATTATCTGATAGCAGTGCAAGTACAATCAACCACTACAACCAGTGAAAGGTAGGTGATATATTCCTTTAAATTATCATTTCCTTTGTGTGATTGTAAATGCAAATTAACATTTTGATTAACAAAAGTATTTAGCTATTTTTCCAAGAAGCTGGAGATGTTCTTCAATTCTAATGAGGAACGTAAAATCCAATTTTAAACAAAGCAACTTTATTCTAGATTCTGCTAGATCCTGGTTAATTTATCGTTAGCGAGAATAAACCTATAAATTAACGATTGCAAATATGCAGATGACAGTTAATATGAATGAACACTCTAGTTAGCGAGGCTATAATATGCGATAAGACACTTAACGACCATAAATTAGATAAGATAAGCGCAATAGCAAACAATTACCGATGAGCATTTCCATTCATTTTTGTAACCATAGTGATTAACAAACTAATAATTTAAAACTGGTAGGTTTTTCTAAGGGGTCACTGATCAGTTACACTTGGACAAATTAATTGAAGAGTATGGAAATTATCCATATCTATTTAGAAAAAATTTTTTTTATTTGTTAATGAATATTTGAGAAATTATAATTTTTATGTTGGAGTTTCATGGTTTTATTGGATCTGAGCTAGCAAGATAATACAGGCATCTTCAGGTGATAATTCACACAAGATTATTTTTTATATAGCACCCTTTATTAGCTCCCAACGTCCTGGCGCATATAGCTACAAATTCGCAGCAGCTTTTATTGGCATCCCAATGTGCAGGCTCAACTAAGCCGCTTGAGAATTAGAGCTTCTTGTCACGCGAGGCTCTGTAGGAATTTTTCTGAGTAGCATATTTTATTGGTTTCCAATATGACTAATGGAATAAAAGAAATTCTTGAGGAATTGAAAACTGAAGGGATAGAAATTGGTTCCCAAGGAAGTTTCTATTTGGAAAACCCGAAAAAGGAAGATCCGGAGGTAAACAAAGAACAGAGTGTAGGAGAGACTCAGGAATCCAAAATAATTGCTTTTTATTAAATATAAACCAGAGTATGCAGGAACAAAAGGTGAATATGAAAGAAATAAGTCAAAGGAATGAAAGGATATGGGTGAAAATGGCATCAAGCACGATACGGATATAAAATTAATTTATTTGTAGATATTATGGTATAAACTTTAATTTTTTATTAAGGAGTTTTAACGTCTCTCCTGGCAATGGTTCGCGCCTCCACTAGGATCCATACTTCTCAGATTGAAAACCTCGACCATATGCACAATAGTTTCCCGATTTACATTAAACAGAACAAGGGCGCGTGCATAAATTGTATTAATAGTACGCTGGAAGGTATAGCAGAAACAATTTTAATGCAAATTTAAGGCATTTCAAAAGCACAAGTGTGTTAAAATCGATAGACGTTTAATAGCAAGTTTAACTCCGTAGCTTTAATTATTCTGCAGATTACTTGGTGACGAATTAGGGAAACGAGATATAATGCGAGAACTCGAATACCTGTGGTATTGCCGCGGCAAACACGGCTTTAGAGAAAACTGACTTTTACCCTGAAAATCCCACGTAATCCTGATGAATTTATTTTACGCCTTCAGTTGTTGTCAGAAATGTATCCTAATCTACGCAGTGCTTTGGAGTACAGATAGCTGAAAGTAAAATGAAAACTGTTAATGGTTTAAACTCTAAAATTTTAATCACAAGCTTAGTTCCCGTGCTGATATTAGAGGTTCTGCTTGTTCATTTTTAAAGACTAATCTTTTGTTATCATCTCAAGTACTATTTACGAGAATCATAATATCGTAGACTCTGAAGTGCGTTAGAAAAAGGGGGAATATTGCTAACATTTCTAAGAGGTTCTATGTCTATAAAACAAGTTCCTTCATAGGGAATTCAACTTGCCGAAAACTTTACTATGTTTTGAGCTTCAGCTGCCACCTGTACTTGAATACAGAAATTCTTTATTACTATTATTTTACTACCGCGGTAAGCCCATCGGCAAATATCTGGTGTGAGAAGGACTAGATTTCTTTTTCTAATAATACGTCAAGCTAAGAGCAGCAAAAGCTTTTGTTATAGGATTCAACAAGTCGGAATTGACTATTAAAAACATGTAGTACCCATATTTATAGTTCGCCTTGATTATTCAGTTTACGACAGGCTTTTTAGATTTTTTATGAGTTTTATTAAATCTGGAATAGATTATTGCACTTTGGACGGAATTCCTTTATATTAGCAG
The DNA here is from genome assembly GCA_036346225.1 of Platerodrilus igneus. Taxonomy (NCBI): domain Eukaryota; kingdom Metazoa; phylum Arthropoda; class Insecta; order Coleoptera; family Lycidae; genus Platerodrilus; species Platerodrilus igneus. The sequence continues at coordinate 1,178,545 of JARFIW010001433.1, read as the reverse complement.
CAATGCACGAGCATCAGCTAGTAAGTTCAGGGTGCTTCGATCTAATATGCAACCCTCTTCATGTACTCGGAACACCGATAAAAACTTTTCGATGAAAAATTATTTGCGCAAACAGGAATCGAACCTCTTATCCTATGCACAGCTCAGTTGTCAAACTAAAAGGCATAACATCGAAGCCACCCAGTTGTGTACCTAAACTATTATCTTTCTGTAACGATTTTCTCTAGATTGCACGCTAAAGTAATTCTTCAACAAGTTTAAATGACTTAGTTATTAACTCGCAGTGTGATAACAATTTATTTACTGCGATTTATATAAGGAAGATACGAACAACTTATAAAAACTAGAGGTAAGTCATTAGAAACTATTGAAGCCCAAACAAAAGATATTCCATTTGAAGTTCCAGTAAAAAATGCTACAATCTTATAAAATGTAACACGGGTAAAACGCCGTGACACAGAAAAGGATGTCGGACAACACTAGTCAAAGATTGGGATGGGTATAGAAGAATCTTTAAAAACCAGAAAGATTTATTAGTAGTCAAAAAGGGGGTTAGTTCCCTTGGTATTCGAAATTGGAGAAGAAAGCTATTGGAACTACGAGGGAAACCAATACGGTAAGGCACGTTTGGTTAGAATGTTTTGATGAAGGTTTTACCAAAGGACGATATTTTTCCAATCTGATTTATACATTTTGTAGAGAACGACAAAGAACATTAAATTAAGAGATAGGATTTAGTTCTTGTTTTGAGCTAGGTGTTCAGAATAATAGGAATTTAAATTACGAATTAATTGAGTCAAGATTTCTGGTATATTAATTTTTTTAGCCAGTTAAGTAGTGTTTGTACTTTTATAGCATATAAAAGGACATTTGCATTTGGAACTTGAAAACGAACGCGAAATTGAGATAAAATAGCATGATTATTATCAAAGGTAGTAAAATTTCCTTTAAGAGCACTATACTACTTGCGACCAACTACGCTTTTCGTGTCTAATGCTGCGAAACCAAGCTAAAGCGTTTTCAGAAAACAGCAACAGCACTTTTAAACCGCTATTCGTTGGTACAATTTTTACAGATTTTTAAATCGTAAATTCTTTCATGAAAAAAAGCCAAAGAAATTTTTAAGTAATAACAGGAAAAGGTTAAATTCCACTTATAATAAACACGTACGCGTGTACAAACATTTTCATTATTAGTACATAAAGATACGGTATTTTAAAATAAAGCTGTTGCAATATTATCTCGAACAGGATCAAATTTTTTGGTACATATTTTTCGATAATCAATAATTCAGACAACCGCACTTTAAGTTTTTTTTAGTTTCGTCAACATTCAAAAGAGTGAATAATTCTAGTCGTTGTTTCAGGCAAATCAAACGAGAACGAATTTGCAACAATTCTATTTTTGTAAGCAGGGCATCGGTAGAATGTACAATATTCCTAATATCATCAAAAGAATTCAAAAGTTGTTTAACGTTTTTGTCAGAATCCAAATTTAAGGTACGTGGGAGTGGTTTGCCTTTTTTTCTGAATGAGAATCGTTTTAGGTAGAAATCTTCGCTTATTTTATGTTTTTGCAGGTAAAATATTGTTCAATTAACTCAAAATATACATTTTTGTTTTTAAATGTAACTAATTCATTTTCAAAGTTTATATCTAACTTTCAAAAAATAATCTCTAAATAGTAAACTTAATAATTTTTATTGGTAACTCGGGAAATAAAAGTTATCAAAACACAGGTTAAGTCAAGAAGTAGATAACGAAATATTCAAAAAGGAAATTTTGCAAGTCCATCTAAATACAAATTTTTACCATTCTAGTGCGAAAAGAGTGATTATTAGACATTGAAATCTTAAACGAATAAGAAAAAAGAAATAGTTTCAAACTTATTAAACATTACTAGTGTCTATACTATTAAAACTTACATAAATGATCATCAACATCACCATCAGGTCTTCAGTCCCGGAACTGGTTAGACGCATATCCTCATTGTTTCCTAGTCTGAACTCACCTACACATTTCCCTGAAATTTGAAGAGTTTGCATCTATCATAATCTGTGTGCCAAAGTCTTATTTCGATCTACCTCTACCTCTCTTTTTTATCTCTGCTTGTAATATATCCCGTACTATTCCCCAAAAGTGCATTAGAACGTATCCTATCCTATTTCTCCTATTTTTGTTTGTTTTCCACAGATATCTTTATTTCTCTACTATTTATATAAACTATTTGTTATTATCTTTTTCTGTCCATGGTATCATCCTTATACATCTGAAGCACAACATTCCAGAAGGCTTCTATCTCTTTCTCTCTGCTTTTCCTACTGCCCCTATTTTATAGACGTACTGTGCTGTGCTCCACACATACGCTTTAAACAATTTTTTTCTTGTTTCTATGTTTGTTGTCTTTTAACATAACCGCTGCTCCTTCTTGTTAGATGCAGTTCGGTCACTTTTTATTGCTTTACAATTATGTACCCTATTTCCCTGTCAAGTTCTCCCAGCACTTGAACATTTATCGAATTAATAGTTTTCCAATATATCATTTCGCACAATCAACATTGGCTGAAACTATTTCACAACCAACACCTGTAGTTGCTTATAGCAAATTTTTTGTCATTAGGTTTTCCGTCTTGAAACTGGTTGGACGCGTACTTCCACCTATTGATGTTTTGAGCTAGTCTACATTATTCTCTGAAATTCCCCAACAGCCGATATACAGCTCGGTTACCCTTCTATTGTTTTCTAATTATATGCCCTATTTCACCGAGATTCAATAGTATGTGAAGGCAGTTAAGCAGCTTGTGGCTGCCAAGGATCCCCAAATACTTAAACATTTGCCAAATTAATAGTTTTCCAGTAAATCCTTTCCCACAATTAACATTAGTTGAGAATATTGCAAGACCACTACCTGTGGTTGTTTATAATAATCATCATGTTTAAGTACAGTTATTTTTTCATCATTAGCTTTTCCATCTTGGAACTGGTTGGATGCGCACCTCTATTGATTTCTATTCCGAGCTAGCGTACACATTTCCCTGTGCTGTGCTCCGCACATATGCTTTAAGCAATCTTTTCCTTGTTTCTATGTTTGTTGTCTTTGAACACAGTAGTTGCTTTTTCTTGTTAAATGTAGGATCACCTTGTGTTACTCTTTGTTTTATATATTTTGTGTTCTTCTCATTTTGCGTTATCTGGCTTAATAGGTAGCAGAAATGCTTAACCTCTTGTAAGTTCTCGGTACCGATTTGTATTCTTGTTTTTGATTTATTTTCCCCTCCTTTGCATACTAGAACTTTAGTTTTATTTTTGCTAATTTTCATACCATATCTCTCTGTCAGAACTGTTTCCTTTTCATTAAAAACATTTTCTAACTCTTCTTTGCTAAATACCAATACCGCCATATCATCTGCAAATCCAAGCATATCAATCTTTAGTCCCTGCATAGTAATTCCAAATGTCCTCCTGGTTTTGACAGTATTCATTGCCTCTTCAATGTATATTGTAAAAATTAATGGTGATAAGGCGCATTCCCGTCTCACCCCTCTCTTGATATTTACTTATCTACGTTCCTGGTCTAATTCTATTACCGTTGTTTGCTCTTTGTATAAGCTATGTACTATTCGTCTATCCCTAAAGCACATTCCGATCTTTTTGAGTATTTCGAACATTTTTTCCATTTTACATTGTCGAATGCTTTTTCCAAATTTACAAACCCTATAAACACGCTTTTCCCCTTCTCTATTGTTTTCGCCATTATTACCCTCGGAGTTAAAATAAGCTCCCGTGTCGCCTTTTCCCCTAAACCCAAACTGATCTTCTCCTAGTATTTCTTCAGCTCATTTTTTCATTCGTCTTTGTACAATTGTAGTTAATATTTTTGACACGTGTGCTGACAAACTTATTGTTCAGAAGCTCTTACGTTTATCCGCGCTTTTCTTTTTGGTATAGTTTCTATGATATTGCGTTGGAAATCTTTGGGAAATTCGCCTGTCTCATACATATAGCTTACAGGTTGGAAGAGACGTTCCGTTACTGCTTATCCAGCGGTTTTTATATTTGCACCTTATCTGTACCCGGCGCCGTATAGGATATCTCAAATCATCATTTTCAATGTCTGGTTCCTGTTCTAATGCTGATTGTTGCTTTCCTGTTTATAAATTCTCTAAATATTCTTGCCAACTAACGACCTTCTCTACATTTTTTATAATGACGTTTTCTCCTGCGTCCCTTATATTTTTGCTATATGGTTTTATATTCCTACAAATCATTCTAATTAGTTTGTATGCTTCGCATGTCCTTCCTATTTCCACCTTAGTTTGTACCTTTTTGCACTTTTCATCAATCCATTGTCTCTTTAGCTTTCCTGCATTTACTAATAATTTCCCATTTTATGGCTTTCTATCTGTTTTGTCTGATCTATTTCTGAATTTTCGTCTTTCTGCTATTAAATTCAGGATATCCTTCGTTACTCATGGTTTCTTACTTTCTTTTCGTGTATACTCCAGAATATCTCTGACCGCCACGTTTAAGCTGGATTTAATGTTATTCTATTCTGTTTCTACTTCTTTAGTATCAGAAATTTTCCCGATATCTATCAGCAATTCATTTGACTTTTTTTTCAAATCTTTCGCGGATATCCTTATCTTTTAGTTTCGCAAAGTCAATGTGCCTTGTTCCGTTTCTTTTTTTCAAAATTTTTAAACTTAAGAGCGGCCATGAGATTGTGGTCATTATCTACATCTGCTTCTGGGTAGCTTCTGCAGTCTTTTACTTGATTCCTAAACCGTTGTCTAAGAAGAATGTAATATATTTGATATCTTCCTATATCTTCTGGCGTCTTCCACATGTATCGTCTTCTAGCATGATGTTGAAATAATGTGTTTGTGATGGTAAAATTGTTCTTGTCGCAAAATTCTACCATCCTATTTCCCCTGTCATTTCTTGTGCTTAAACCAAATAAATCTACTACCGCTCTTTCCCTGCCCTCACCTACCACTGCATTACAATCCCCCGTAAGTATTATATTTTTATGTTTTTTTACGCATCTTAGTATGTCTTCGATATCTTTGTAGATCGCTTCTACCTCTTCCTCACTGTAGATAAAGGTGGGCATGTATACTTCTATTATTACTGTATTTACCGGATTAGATTCTAATCTAATCTTTCGTTCTTTTGTGAGTAGTTTTTTGCATAACTATTCCCACGCCCGAATTTCATTCCTATGATTCTGTATGAATTACCCTAAAGTCTCCGCTCCAAAAATCCACCGCCTCTGACCACCGAACTTCTCTGATCCCTACTGTGTCTAGTCCTAACCTATCCATTTCCATTTTCAAGTGTTCTAGCTTACCTACTTGCTCCATACTTCGGACATTCCACGCTCCAACTCGCAGAATGTTCACGATCTTTTTTTATACTTTTGGATCCCATCTCCCGAAGTAGTCCCCTTCCGAAGATTCGAATGGGGGACTATTTTTACTCCAAAATTTTTTACCCCAGAGGATGCCACCATCTTTACTAACAATTTAAGTACGCTGTGTATTTGGGAGGTAATGTGGTGATTTCCCGTTGCATTCCACATTGTAGTAGCATGTCGTAGAATGCCATACTGACTCCTATGGTCTCTACCACTCTAAGTACCGAAAAAGTTGCTGCCATCTTTCGGGGACCCGTCTGAGTGTGGTTCCTCACTAAAGATCCTACTACTTTGGTTGGACCTGTAGCTTGGCTGTTTTAGATCACTGAAACTGGCAATCCAGTCCACCGTTCTAGTATTCTAGAACTTTTTTAAGATTCGGAATGGACATAAATGATAAATATACTTTAATATAGAAAAAAAACCTTTATTCGGCAAAGACAAATTAAAGATAGGTCCAAATCATATATTAAAAAGAGTTAAGGTACAAATTGCGGAATTTCAAAATAAGTTAATCCATACAACACTAATTACGAAAACAAATTACTTCTAACTTCTGTATAAAATACTATATCCAACAGCGTTGTTCGGTACAAAATTTTAAAGCTTATCACTAAATAAACGTAAATTATGTTAAATAATTCGCATAAACAACAATCTTAACTTATTAAATATACTACAGCTTAAACATTAATTTTTAATTCAAAAACCTGACTAGATGCGAGAAAATTACATGTACTGTATTGTTCTAAAATATTACGTGATAGGTCCATTACTAGAATTGAAGTTTTCGATTTAGTTCGATTACAAACTCAAAGCAAGTATTGGCACAGAGGATAACGTTACATATAGTTTAAATTAATATAGCTAGTTTGTGATGAAATCGGTAAATTTTAAATTAATGTAGAGTAGGAAAGAAGTCAACCTTTAACATTTTCTAGTTAATAAACAATAATATGTGATAGAAAACCTCGCCATAGTGAAACGCTAGTAATTACGTCCCCAACCGTTACTTAGCTAAATATTGATGTTCGAATAATGCAAATTTCTATACCCAGACTATAAAACTATAATACTTGCAGTTCATCCTCGGCGATGAGCTAATTTCATACTTTTTAATGGTTCGTCTTTTTTTGCAAATTTTAAACGTGGTGCTGGCCGATAATAACTGAAGCGCTTTAAGGGAAGGGTATAAAAAAGATAAACAACAAGAAGTTTGAGCACTACAATGACATACGGGAGCGCATCCAAAACAACACAGTTATTTCTCTGAGATTCGGTGGTAAAGTGTTTAGTGATTTCCGGCAGAAAATAGTTCAAGGTACAATATAAGTTTTACAGCATTTCCCCGAGAGCGATAGAAAATCCTCGTTACGGTGTCTGAGCGTATTTATGCCTATTAAAATCGTCATAAGCCTATAATATCGGTAATAATCTATAACATACACAGGACCGGATTCAAGAAATAAGGGGAATTTATTAATTTTAATAAAAAAAGTTATAAATTGATTAAATTTAATAAAAGGAAGCTGGTTGTCTTATAATTGAGAACCGTATGTTACGAGTTAATTCATTTAACACGTAACAGAGTTCATTTAAAGTTTTGTCAATTATGAGTCAGCATCCGAATAGGAAACATGACATATATTTTCGATTTTTAGGGGTTCCAGTTTCAATCAAATAACTTCTTTATTAAAAATATATCCGTGCTACATACGTAACCCAACAAATTGTAGCATAAAACTTAAGATATGCTTTTGCTTAATGAGAACTTAGGTAAAGATTTCCAAAGACACAACCATTTTTGTAAAAATCATACACATCGTCTACACTACGTTTGCGGTTGTTTTTGCAAGAGATTGTACCTACGAATGCTGCCGTTTATGTCAAAAGGATTGCTGAATCCGATTTTTATCTATGAATACTTACCGGCATATCTTGATGTGGATATGGAAGAATTTGCAGTTCAAAAATTGAAACAGTTACAAAAATCAACAATTAATCAAACCATTATTTGTTACGTTTAAACAATTCTTTAAATTGTTGAAAACATGCTGTTACAAAATGTTTTTTAAATAAATTGCTTTTTGATTTTTTTTATTTACATGGGCTTATTAACGTAGGTATTGAGTGCGGATATGTAAAAAATTTAAATGTAAGGCCTTGTTCTCATTTACTTAACGTAACATAAATCAAGGTAACACAAATTAATATAAGATTCCTGCGTCCAAAAAAGTAGGTAATTATTGGTTTGCTGCGTATGCGTACTTCTTCGAACTGCCACCTTAGCGTGATAATAACTACGTTATTTTTATCTTAAATAATTTATTAACCTATAAATATTTTTGTTTATAATCAAACAGTTGTATTAATTACATTATTCTTCAGTTTTATCTATTAATTTCGAAATTTCAATCCCGGAATTTTGCTTCTTGGTGGCGTCCTTAAAGTCTGATCTTTTCTTAATGATAAATGGGGGTAGCTATGTACCAAATCTATAAGTTTTCCATCATCCGTAATAAATGCTGAAAACTAGAATTATATACCGTATTACAAATTTAAATCATGTACTCTATGTTTAAATTTACTAAATGAATTATAACGTTCGCCTAAAAAACGGTTGAAGTTATGTAAATGATAAATGCTTATTATTTTAGGTGGTAATTACCAGTTTAATTTAAACAAGGTACACAATCTATATAGCTGTGCCGTTTCTAGATACCAGCGATTGGCGGAATTAAGAACACGGAAATTAAGAACCTCGTTAAATTGAATTTGATTCAACTTTATGAACCGTTAAGTTAAGTAAATTAGAATACTTTTCATTTCAAACGCCAACATAAATGTCTATGTACTTTAACCTTTTTGTTATGTTAATTTGTCTTACGTTATGTTAATTTATGTTACGTTAAGCGAATGAGAACATGGCTTTACTTCTGAATATGCAGACTCGCATGCACAATTGAGTCGAACAGTGTCTGCAGGCCAATTCTTGACATCGTTCGTTAAGATACGTATTCGCTACGTAGCGAATGCTGTTTAGCGACGATTTTATTAGGAACATATCCTTGACGGGTATTCGTTGAAGCATTCGCAACACCTTAAGGTAAGCGATTAAGAAATATTGCAACACCGCAGATGAGGAACATTTTTTATAATTTTGTACGTTTCGCATACAACATTTGACGTTAATAGCGAGTTGACATTACGTTCGCATTTTTATTCTTCTTGAATTTTGAAACAATAATGCAGAGGAAAAAGATCTGTGGTCAAAAAATTTTAAAAAGTCAAAGGAAAATGATGGTAGACTATTTATCAAAGAAGCCGGAATTAATTAGCGGGTCATATACGTCTCCAAAACATCAGATAAGTAAGTAACTAACTCTTTTGGTAGCCAAAACGTCTTAAGGAATGCATCATCATTCATACTTAAGAATGGATTTATAGGATTTCGCGGAATTCTATAGGTATCTACATTTCTTTCTGCCAATTCTAGATGTTCTATTAACATTACGTTTGCGTTAAACAAATTGTCCATATTTTTCAAACGTCAAACAATGACAATGATTACATTACACAACACTAATTTTACAAGTTACCATCTGTAACAGCTTATAAAGCCCGCTCGCTGTGTAGCGAATAGAAAATAGCGAGTTCGTTTGTCAACGACTGACCAAGAATAATATTTGGTTGCGTTCGCTAGTAACCGTGTAACCTTGGCGTTAGCGAACGGTCAAGAATTGACCCCCTGGCGCAAAGTAAGAAAACGTAAAGCATGCCGGTCCTTATCATGTAAGTTTTAAAGTAACATATTTCGAATAAAAATTATTGTAATTACATAAGCTTCAACGTGTAGGTGGTGCATGGTGATGGAGGTGGAGAGAGAAAGAGGAGTATTTGAGTGTGCAGACATCCCTTTAACGACCTACTAAAAAGCCAAATACTATTTGTCACATAAGAAACTAATAATTTAACAGCAAATTCTATAATGCCAACTACATCAGGAAGCAGGTACGAAGAATCATAAACGAAATTTTAAATACGATATAAACAGAAAGGATCGAAGCCGTTTGTGAAAAACTTCAGTTATCGTAGTTTTGCTTGATATAAAATTATAAATCATCTATAATATAAGTCTACCTTCTGGATGTTAAATGCGAAATTAAATGTCACAAGGTAAACTATTTTTCGAATTCCATTTAATTGCTTTCTGTTTCTGAATCTCAAAGTTGAATCTTTAAATAATGGCTAAAAATATTTAGTTACGTAAATATTCATTACACCACTAGTTACGTAATGAAGACAAGTTGTGAAAAAGTTGCGGGAAGCTACAGAGGCGCAAGGAACAGGTGCCGATAAGGCAATCCTAGTTCACGAAGTCGTCAGGTCTTAGGAGGATGAACTCTAAGAAAGCACCGGCGCATAACAGAATTACTTCAGACGCAGCTTAGGAGGCGTGCCTATTAGCCCCGTGTGTCTTTGCCGGGTTCTTTAATCTTTGTCTAGAAAGGGGCGTCTTTCCGCGTTGCTGGAAAGTCCAGAACGTGAAATTCATACCTAAACCTAAAAAGGCGAATGATTCAGATCCGGGCAGTATCGTCCAATTAGCTTGCTACCGGTGCTGGGGAAAGCTTTGGATCGCGTTATGACTAACCGAGTTGAGCACTTAGTGCGCGACAGCGGAGGTTTTAATAACCGACAGTTCGGAGGAAAGGAGGGAAAGTCGACTATCGACACATTAGAGTTCGTTGTCGGGGAGAGATGCAAAGGAGTATTGTGTCGTTGTTATTTTGGACATTTCAGGAGCATTTGATACTGCCTGGTGACCATTGATTGTTTGCGAGTTGGAAAATAGGGGTTGTCCGCGAAACTTGATGTCTTTGGTCAAGAGTTATTTCTCGGGGCGATTGGCACAGGTTGAAATTCCGGGTGAAGTTTTGTCGCACGAGGTGGGAAGGGAATGCCCGCAGGGACCATACTCTGGTCCCACATTTTGGAAGTTGTTGTATGAGAGCATTTTTAGGGTCAATTTGCCCACAGGATGCTCAATCGTTGGGTTTGCGGATGATACGCTATTAATTGTCAGATTGCGATTGTTAATCGATACGCGCACAAAACCGAACGAGGCGCTTAATAAACTACACGAATGGTCGCAGGCGGTAAAATTAAAATTTAACATGGCGAAGTCAGAGACGCTTTATTTTGGAAAGAAACCAGGACAGCGAGCCCGTAGGCTAGAGCTGGGGGGGGAGGATACCGTTTAAGGAAGCGATTACATACCTCGGCGTAAATATAGACGATAAGTTAAATTGGAAAGCTCACGTGCAGTACGTTAAAAGCATAGGCAGCGAAATATCAAACAAAATGATGGTGGCTGCGAAAATCAACTGGGGTCTCAGGGGCGAATCGCTGAGGACGATTTATGCCGGAGCAATTGAGCCGGAATGCTGTACGCAGCATCTGTATAAGCGGAAGGTTGTAAAGTTCGAGAAATGCGTCAGTTGACGAGCGCACAACGCATAACCGCGGTAAAAGCGGCCAGGGCGTACAGGACCACCTCCACGGAGGCGGTCCTGGTGATCAGTAAGACTCTCCTTATTGAATATGTGGTTAGGGAGATTAGAGATAGGAGATTGATAAACATAGGGAAAGGGCGCGAAATTGTCGAAGATATTCATCTTGGTAATTGGGAGGTAGAAGGAAAGATCGTTGTATCGGAGTTGGGGCACTCGGCCGATATTAGAGGAATCGAGTTTGTCGAAGGCGATGGAGACGCGACGGGTATCAGAATTTACACGGACGGTTCACGCATGGATGACGGGCAAGCAGGTGCGGCGATTGTCGTGTTTAAGCAAGAAAGGGAGGTGTTTCGGTTTTAAACCAAACTTGCAAGCTGGAGTACTATCTTCCAGTGCAAATTGGTAGCCATACGAGAGGCTATCGATTACGTAATAAACCACGCGGGCAGAGATAAATATTATATAATCAGCGACAGTAAATCTGCGCTGACGGCTTTAACAAACATGAACACCTCGACAGACCTTCAGGTGTATGTCTGGAGGATAGCGCATATGGCGCTCGAGTTTCGACGTTTAAGGTTTTGTTGGGTTAGGTCGCACAATGGTAACGTAGGGAATGATAGGGCTGACGACTTACCTAAAGGGGCTGCGACGGGCGACTTTCGGATATCACATTCGTCGATACCGAGGTCTTTAATTAAAAGAAAGCTGCGCGAAAAGTCAATTCGACAATGGGAAGGGAGGTGGAACAACGCCGCCACGGGCAGGTTGAGCCACAAATTCATTCCGAGTATAGTAACGAGAGATACAATCGAGGTGAAGCTTGACCATAAAATGGTGCAGCTGGTAACCGAGCACGGCGCCCTGAAAGCGTATTTACAAAGATTCGGTTTAACCGACAACGGCCGCTGCGAATGCGGCAAGGGCGCGGAAAGCGCAGAGCACGTGCTCTTCGAATGTACGGTGCAGGTGTCAAATCGTTGGTTAGCTGATATAAAATTAACAATCGCAGAGCTGGCATGGCCAAAGAGCCTAGAGGAAGTCGGGGAAGTGGCTAACCAGAAGGCGTTCTGGACAGCCTTTAAAGAATTCGCGGTAAGAGTCGCGAGATTAGACGGTGATAACCGCACGTAAATCGGAGAGGGATGGGGGAGGATTAGAAATTTTATAATTTTGCCCTGGCGTGAGAAAGATTTTAATCCCCCCAGGACTTAAAAGTGATAGTGATTGTGATCCAGGACGTTTTGTGCATGCCCTCCAAGACTTTAGCAGTGCATATTCATCTCTCCTTAGAAGTAAGAAACAATAGATGTACGCAGACGGCCAGATCCTCGGATGCTGGAGAAATTTATATACGAGGTAAGAATAAAATTGTGGCCGCTGTACTCGTATGAACATTGATTTGTATTAAATATGAAAATTTTGAAATAATTTAACTAGCACGTTTTTTGTGTGTAATGGCGATAGCCAACATAATGCTCGTGCGAGTGCACCTGATAATTTATTTGGGTGATGCTTTTGCTTATACATGCTCTGTCACATGCTCATGGTTTTAGATGTTATTTATTTATATACATATTTATATTTCTTTATATTTAGTTATAGTTATATTTAAATTTACATTTTATATTTATTGTGCATGTACTTTGTTACTTTGAGGCTTGATATGCATTGTCTGACGTTGTGCCGCCATTTTGAATGCAGTATATTTTTAGAAAGGAAGGTTATAATTGTGATGATTGTAGTTGTAATATAAATCAGTTATAGAGTGATAGCGAAAGCTAGGGATGGAATTAGGCAAAAGATAAAATAAATTACTTAGACCAGTGAGGACGACTTTGTAAATTTATAGAGCAGGCAAAATAGCTGAATTCACTATTAAAATATTTGGCGAATGCTTAGAAATTTAAATCAATTTTAAAATTAGTTAGCTGGCTTTGGATAGTTTTAAGTCGACCCTTCAGGTCGCACCGCTAAGCACAGCTGGCGACTGCTATCCGAATTACGGATCCCTCCCCCTTTCAGTTTTGCTTGTGTCTTGTTGACCGGGCACGCTCTAAAATCAACGCTAAGGATACCATTATTTAAACCCTATTTCTAGTTTTTGTGTCAGTTTGTTAGATGTTTATTTAGGATAAATTAATTTTAAAGCTAGATTTAATTTGAAGCACGTTTATATTTTTCGCGTTTAAACCCAATGTAGTACCTTCGGGGAGCATTAAGGACGTGGCCGCAAGTATAGCGGCCCTTATTCTCATTATAATGTGAAAAAGTTGACATTACTTATCGTCGAAGACTCTTTAAAAGCTGATTTTTCAGAGCGAGGTTAGCTAAAAATTTTCAAACTACGATTTTGTTCTCGTTTTCACAAACGTGCGAGAACTGCGTGCATTCACAGAATAAAGTCCTGACAGATAACCACAACAAAGCGGTTAGATTGCGAATTATCTACTTGAATATATTAATAGCTGTATATATATATGTATATATATATATATATATATATATATATATATATATATATATATTCAGTAATACATTTTATCGTGAGATATTGTAAAATTAGCATTATGGATTGCGTAAGAGGATCAATGGTAATTCGAGTTTTGCTCACCAAGCTACCATTGCGCATGCACCAATTGTCTTATATAGTTTCCAGAAAATGACAATCCAATTAGCTTGGGTCGTATTCTAATTTAAACTATAAAATTGTAACATATCTGTTACACATAAAACATTTTTTCTGAAAGTTATTTTATTTAAAACTCTATAGGTTTAGAATCTGCAGGAATATTGTTACCGTTACATGTTTAAAATAATACATCGTTTTTTCACTCTACTACATTAAGGCGAGCTTAGACTATATACACGACGATACCTACTTGAAAGCGTTGGCTTAAAAATATCTCTAACCTAATATTTCAACAATTTTCGTAAGGTATCTCTTCCTTCCCATCAAACCGATTGCTTTAAGGGAAATTGCTTTATGTGGAAAATCGAAAAGAGAAATCGCTTTCCCGTTTGTCTTCATCCAACTTCTTATCTGTATCCGTCGGATATTTATAGCCGTTCTTAAATAAAATCTAAGTGGAATAATCATTTTGGAATTAGGGCTTATCCTTACTTTAGTACTTAATGTTTAGATACAACATATACTAAACTTTTATTGACTTCAATTAGTCTTCAATAGAATCAGTCCAGGTAAATGCCTAAGAACATGCTGTGCTATCTTTTCTACAAAATTGAATTATAATAAAGCCGTGTGTTTATATTCGAAGGACAAGTACGATAACATACTTGTGTTTTAGTACATCCTGACGATATAGCAACAACTTATCAATAGGTAGTTTACTACGATTGTATAGGTTGAAGGTGTGTAACTAAGACAACAGAATATGTGCGCTCCTTTTGATTGGTGCAACTGCTAATGCGATGTGTGGTATGAAAGGTGATATTATTTAAATTAGAATCAATTTAAGGCGTGCAGTAAGAATTCCACCGTGCAATTAATTATATCTCCAATGTCGGGTAAAGCTATGATAGAGCCATTCAAAGTATTAGGGTTTCACGAGACCATTCCCAATTTAATTGACTTGTCTATATTTTTTTAAGCAATACAAGTTATTGAGCACACAAATTTTAAGGGACACCTTTTCTTAGACACGAAAATATTAAATAGCAGTTACCTAATAGTTTGTTGTAACAAAACACTCCATATTTTAGTTACCTAATAAATGAGGGATACAAACTTAAAATTTACTTTATTGAGTAAATCATAAGACTCGCACTAAGAACATAAATAATATGGTTAGAGAAAACACCATGTCGGTTGCTTTTATTTGTCAAAATTTAGTTTTAACGTTTAATAGTTCGTTAAGTGATAAAATGGTCAAGGCAGCGTTATGGACCAGAAAATTATTTCTGTTTGGAACAAAGGAGTATAGCATATATAAACACTTACTTTGTGCACCTTCTTCGATAGCACAGCACAAACTCGACACTTACTGGACTTAGATCCGAGTTGATGAACACACACACAACTACCGTTATCCTCAGTGGCGGCTCGTGGTGATTTTATTTGAGGGGCTCTAACTGCTTATGGCATGAATATAATACAAGATAACATAAGGAACACTCACCTTCAGTGGTTTGGTGTATTCAGCCTAGTCACACGCACAGAATCATTAATTTTTGTATACTTGTTTATAGGTTTATGTATAAAAAGTCACACATTGTACTCTAGTTGTCACGTAATAATAATTTTACTGCTTGTATACGAAATCAAGCCTTCTGTCTTTCTGAGCAATAAAATGGTCTATAACTTATTCGTCAAAATTGTTGATGTTATGTATTAAGTTTTTGTTGACTGACATCATTGCTAAGGCATTAAGACGTTCTTCGGTCATTGTGTTCCTTAGAAAAGTTTTAATCCTATTAAAGTTGAAAAACATCTTTCAGATTCGGCAGTGGACATTGGGGTTGTGACTATAATTTTTAATAATTTTATTGTTTCGCCAAATGTTTCGTTTAACCCAGGAAAGCATGTTTAGGTCCCCTAAAATATTTTTAAAATCCGTTCTTGAGTACATTACTTCCAATTCAGTCCTCAATTTGTCTGGCTGTAACATCGGATAACATTTAACAATCGATTGGAAATGCGATGTTGAAAATTTTTTTGAGTAAATATCAAAATTAGTTACGTCTACTAAAAATGCGGTTTCTAAATGAGTTCGGTATGGGAGCCTGTCCTTCATCTGAACGACTATTGTATCGCACACTTCTTTAGCAATCAAATTCCGATTTTCCACGTTACTAATTTTTCTTCGTTTAGTGTCATTACAGATTATATTTTTTTCTATCTCATAAGTTGAATTTCTAGCAGATGCTATTATCCTTTCAAAGTCTTCCATTTTTCTCTTCAGTGCAACACTGTCTGCATTTCTAGCTTGAAACTAATTAAATAATATGTGGAAAAATTTTATGAAATAAATTGAGAAAAACACAAAATCAGGGTCTTCCAGAATTCTACACAAACTATATGCTTCCCTGTAGGTAATAGTTTTATTGCATTTTTCTTCTAATTCCTCAAAGCATTCGATTAGTTTTCTCTATTCTCATATACGACGTTCACAATACGAATATTATAATTCCAACGTGTGGCAGCAACATTGGGTAATTTTCGCTTCACTATTTCTTTTAGCACATCACACCTGTGAGTAGAATGAGAAAAAAAGCAGGAATTGCGGATAAATTAGAAAAAAAAAATTAACTTTAACATTTTGACTAGTTGCTTTCTGCACAATTAAATTTAATTGATGGGCACAACAGTAAACAAAATGGGCATTTTTATATTTAAGTTTTATTTTTGACTAAACTCCACTAGCAGAACCACTCATAACATTTGTACCGTCATAAGGTTGAGCGATTAGGTTAGATGGCGGGTTTAATATTAATTTATCTAATTCCTGCTCAATACACTCCGTTAAACCGTTAGCTGTTTTATCTGTTACTCGTAAAAATGTCCAAAATCTCTCATAAATATTTCGACTGTAGAAATATCTAAGTATAATTACCATTTGGCATTGATTTTAAATGTCAGTCGTCTCATCGCATTGAATTGCCAATATTTACTACCTTTAATTTTATCTTGAATTTCTTGACGACACACTGCAAGCATGCCTTCTAAAATCTCGTTTTGCATAGTTTTAGATGTACTTTTAAATACACTCGCTTTGTGTAAATGTTCTTTTAAAATTACATCCAATTCCGAAGCAAAATCAATTAATTCTAACAAAATTCCACGGTTTTCGGAATCTTCTTTTTCATTGTGTCCTCTCAATGCCAATTCCAACTTTCCACAAAATTTATTACAATTGATAGTTAAAGCCTTTTTCCGACCATGTTTTGTCCATTATGTCACAATAAAATAAATGACAAGAAAAACAAAATAGAGCATTCGATCGAGAGCATCCGGAAATCCACTGTCCTTTTTTATAAATTTCTTTTGAAAAATGCCTTGCGAAACTACGATTTCCAACCTTATCTACCTTTTTGAGATTTAAATCCGGTGTCGGACGGCCTAAGTTATTAATTTTCACCTTTTCTGCTAATGAAAGAGTTTTAAATGTAATTTCGACTATATTATGAATATTATTTTCAGTCATCTTTAATAATTCAAAATAATAATTAAAATTATACACTACGACTACACTCACAAAACAAGACACGGTCTTTACTTTCAACGAAAACACCTGAAATAATCTCTACGCTCACGCAAATTAGTACCGGACAACAACAAACACGCCTTGAAATACTAACAGATACTGCGGCTAAGGGCTCTAATGATGAGAGCCCTGTTATAGCTATCTGAAGCTGTTATTATTTGCGTTCGACAGAATTCGTCGGCGTTCGATTTCCTATAAGATTTACATTGTAGCCGGACTCAATAGAATGGAGCCCTCCCTTACACCGATGTACTAAAGATAATCAAGGAGTTCTGTTATCGTGAAGAGAGCACTGTCAAAATGTCTAGGACAGGTATTTATTTATTATTGCTTAAATGTTAGATGTAAAATGTGAGAAACTTAATTGTTTTAAATAATTTTAAAATATTAATATCAGTGTTACGTTTGATCATTTGAACCACAAATCTTAAAAGAATTATATGCATTTTGGTGTTAATTTTCATTAAAACAGTTAGATGTGGTTGCTTACGAAAGGACGACGGCGGGATGTGTTTACTATTTATATCTGTTTCCGGCATCATACATCATTGTAAACGTAGCATTTACAATTTATTTACTGAGACCACTTAAAAGTGCCGGGCTGAAAGCAGTTATGCATTCGATTTCTAGTTTTGAGTAATCATTTTACGATGAATTAATTTATGCCGAAAAGTTTATTTACGGTACCTATTCCTTAAAATAACCTGGGGGGGCTATAGCCTTTGAGCCCCCATGGAGTAGCCGCGGCTGGTTAACCTTCTTAAGGGGTGTAAGAATAGGAAGGGTGAAAAGGACTAAAATAGGTAAATAGTACCTGAATATCACGCCTACCATAATAAATGCGTATTCGTTTTATTATGAGTATCACAAAACAAGCAAAATTTGTAAAACTAAACTGATGCAAATAATTGGTAGATAACTATTTACAAGTTTGCGCAAAAGAAATATTGCCTAAGTACTAATGTTCTGCTGACAAACGGTAGAATGTTGTTATGGGTTTAATGTTCTCCCGTGCAGATCTAACCGTAGCGACATGAACTACGGTATCATTGTCTGCATGCAGATCAATTATCATACCTAACTTCCATTGTAAATGAGGGGAATTGTAATCATTTATTTATACAAGTGAGTGAAGAGGTATAGGCTGCGAAACCTTAAACCACTTTAATTTTTCTTGGAACGCATGCATACACTCGATCCTCCAATGCTTCCAAAAATTTTGTTGTAACAGTTAAACCAAATGTTAGCGGTGTACACGATTAAGAGAAATTTCTGTAAGATTAGTAACCGGTGTGAATGAAATTGGTTCGAAAGTTAAGGAATGACTTCGGGTTAAGCACGCCAAACCATGAGGATTTTAATTAAGTGGCCCTAAAGGACCAGTATCCAATTTGTACTAACACGGTGTTCAACTCCTCATAAGCTAATCGTTGCTCTCATAGAACACCAGACAAGAGCGTTCTTAGAACCTTAGTATCCGCTTCCCAAAGTCACCAAAATGTAGACCTGAAAAAGGATAAAAGACACACACAACATTTTCCGCTTCTGCTGCCTGTTGTGAAAGTTCTCGAATATCATCTGCCGCACCCACAAAATAAGTACTACAGTCGCAATACATATGGACACATTTTCCACTTCGAGAAATAAACATGCGAAAAGCGCCCAAAAAGTCTTTTCGTTGGTACATTAGAGACTAATTCTAAGTGCACCGTTTTTGTGCTAAAACGAACAAAAAGACACAGATAGGCCTTTAATGATTTTAGTCCTCTGACTTTACCAAATCGTAAACAAAAAAGTCCTCCAAAATCGACGCGCGTATTTAGGAACGCTTTTCCGGATGTTGTTCGCGGAGAAAGTAAATTTCCCATGCATGGAACTAAAGAAATAGGTTTGGTTTGAAAATACGGAACAGACAAACTCCAACACGGTCTTATGGTTCACCGAGCTGACAAAATCCCAAAATGCTGCTGTGACAAGGAATGAGTAGTGCGATTACCGCATTTGCAAATTTTGAATGTGGCAATCAGAAATGATGAGATTAGTTGAACGATGTGAATTAGGAAATAATATAGTATATTTGACATGATACGACTCTTGCGGATGTTTCAAACGACCACCCACTTTAAAGAGGTCCCATCGACCAACAAAAGGGCTCAGCGGGCAAAGTACTTTACTTTTTAATTTACATTAATCTTTAGAAATTGTAAAAACCTGAACTTGGTTAACCTGTAAAGGTCCTTTTGCGTAGTTGAATTTTACCAAGTTAATTTTTTCGACGACGATTTAAGATTAAAGGCAAAGCGACGACAGTACGCGATGATTATTAATATTTCCTGTAAATGCTAAAACTTTCGTACTAATTCATCAAATATCTCTGATGGAGGAAATAATACAACAAGGGTAAGTTTAGCTTCAGTTTCGGCATGAGACAAAACGTTTGATTTCGATTAACAACAAGTAAGATGATATTGTGGCCAACTTTCGACAGGAAATTTTAACCATGATGGTCCCGCCCTTCAACGCGGGTCATGTATCAATTCTGAAGCAGTTAGGCCACATGAGGCGCCATCTGTCAGGTTGCCTTTGAATCTTACATGGATCCAACATGAAGGGAATAATCGAGATTGAACTATTGCAATCCGATTGACAACAAAAATTTTTCATTTCTGGATGACGATTTTACCTAAACGAGTGTTATGGTAGAGTCTGACCATGCGAAAATGTTATTAAACTCTAAATGGTGAAATGTCCTTTTTACAATGTTAAATGTTAACATTTTGATGAACAAATCACCATCTTACTTGTATAAGAAAAATTAACTTTTATTCCAATATTCATAGATCTTGCTTTCGAAATCATAGTCTGATATCCATCGTTAAGCATAAAAGGAAAATTTAAATAAATCATCCTGGTGTCAAATTGCAAATGTAATAAATAACCTTAGGCCTGAATTCGTATGCGGAAGGCATTTATCCTTTAAACTAATATACAGGGTGTACAATTTAAGATGCAGTACATGAAATTTTGGGAAACTGTACGAGATACGATCTTCGTTAAATGGAACGAAAGTTGCACAATAATAAGGTCGTCTCAGATCGTTTTTCAAATTTCAAAAATATTTCATAGGTTACTAAATTTAGGCGAAAAACACAATAAACGCAATATGTGCGTGTATGCCTGTGCATGAATGTGTGCGTATATATATGGGTGCGAGTTCGTCAGTATGAACGTGTTACGTTTATTTTTCAACATAAATTAAATACCCTTTTTTGGCTGGTTAAGGCATTACCCGTTCCATTTCTATTCATAAATTCTCCAACAATAGCCTATATAGTGTACCTGTTCTGAAGAAGCCCGCTTTAACATAATTTTAACTCAAATTCATTTTGCTTTTAAAACAAAAATTTATCCCATAAATTAAATAGTCTGTGATGTATATTAAATCTAATCCACAACAAAATAAATCGTGGTAGATTTTTATTTTACCTATCGAGAATTCTTATGTAACTGTAACAAGCCCAGGGTAAGGTTAGGATGGAAATTGGCTTTTAGTGAAAGAAAACTCTTAAGACTTTTAGCTAACTGAGTTTTTGACCCACGGTCGTATGAGATTGGGTCAGTGGGTTTATTAAAGTTGGAAAAACAAGATAATGGACGCCATCTAAATTTTTTATAAAGCAACTGACTAAATTAATTTGCTTAAAGGGAAAATTTGGAAACCTAGATTATCGCTAACCACTTTAAATACAAAGTTTGATGGTCACAAATATGTTACTTACATCTGGTCGTCTTCTTCACTGAACTAACGATGACTAGGGCGGTTCTGAAACATAAATACTACCAACATAGACACCCTATATATATATATATATATATATATATATATATATAATATCTTCTTTGTAGGTTTTTAGGTCTGCTGGATTTAAATAAATACCCTTTTTTATGGCCTAAATTTTCGCATATATTTTTTTATGCTTGATCACAGGCTACAACAGTATATATATATTACTCATATTTAGACCAGGGTAGAAAATTAAATAATCACATCAAATAATTTTAATCACCGTGTATAAGGAATTTCATTAAATAATACGCTTTATTAAAACCTTGAAGCATAAATAAACTCGGTCGTTTCAGTAAAATAAGAAATTTAAATCATGTACAAGACGCTTTATATCAAAAGAAACAGTATTAAAAGCTCTGCGTGTAATGTAATTATTCCTAAACAAATGGAAATTACGTGCAAAATTTATATTAATTAACCCTATTTTAAGTAACAAGTAGTAGACAAAGCGTACAGATAATAATTAATATTTAGTTAGGATTCACTAAAAATTAAAGGCTATTATTTTTAATTGAAGTTAATTGAATCGTTAGTAACAGATAATATCTATAGAAACTTGTAAAAACCCAAGATTATAATACCAGAAAATAAAACTCTGAGAATTAATATTATTTTGAACACCTGCGTAGTTTAAATGTCAAATACGGCGAAAAGTTTGTAGATAATTAATAGTTTCAAAGAATCTTGGAGAAACCGGGGCTTAATATTCACGAGAATGTGCGATACGGGGTTATTAAACCCAGATAACAGTCCACATGGACTAAAATATAATCGATAATAAAGAATATCAATTTGCACCAATACGAGCAGGTTAGAAAAGGAAAGAGAAAATGCGTCAAGCAAAGACACATATAGTAAAAGGCGGGATTTAAGCAACGTCACGAGGGTCACAATTGGTTGAAAATAGGATGCAAATATCAGAGGTAGAAACAACAATTTCTGTACAAAATTAATTAGTTTTTCTCGGACATGCTTGCGTGCCGTGTGTTGAAATTTCTGAGATTTAAATGGGACGAGTGAAAATTCGTAAAAATCGACGCGCGAGCGACAGACTGGGAACATGGCATGAGAAATTCTTTAGAATTACCCGTTTTGGGGAACAGACCGACAGACAGGCTTTTTGCTATATATACCGGTGGTAATATGAATTTCGGCCTCTTAGACTTTTGACGATTCGATGCGTTAAAAGCTCGTACATACGCGACTTGATTGAAGATGTTAAACCGTGCATTTTAGTTTGATTAAATAATTTAAAGTTTGCTCGTATATTTTAGTGATTCAAAATAGCTTGTTATTTACGTGCTAACATGAATGTACTTCAGTGCACTTAGATACAAGGTAATAAAATTTAGTTTCACTGTACCAATTAGCAAAATTTACAACGACGAATGTATACACAAAAGTAGGCAGTTTTGGCGTATGTTGGTGACAGACGCATGAATTTCTTTGCTATTTTTCGGGGGTGTTAATAATTAAATGGTTCAAATACATGGCTGGATCCATGAAACAAGGGTCAGATAAACACAGATGAGTTCCGGAAAAGCCCAGAAACAACTTCAAATAAATGGTGATGGAGAAAATTTTAAAAGCGTAGAGAATCAGAAGCCGTAAATATAATCCTGTTGAATGGTGTGATTAACTAAAAAACGATACTTTGAAGCTACGAGGACAGTAACCTTCAGGTAAATTATACTATTTTGTTTGACATTTTGTGTGTATTGAATGACTTTATAATTGATTTACTTTAAATGGACATTAGTGAAATGGTACTAACCATAAAAGTTTAATTTTAAGATGAAATTTGCTTGTTTAAGTAAAAGGGGTATTTTGTTTTGATGTTCGGGAATATGATGAAAATTTGGGTATGTCTTTGAGCTCAATTAGACGAACCTGGTTAATTAACGTAAAGGGATGGTAGATGCTCCTTTATACTCAGACCCGGTCTGCTTATATTGTTATATTAATTACTAGGCATCCAACAAGGACTTTAATTCTGGATGCACATTAAAATGATAATAAAATTAATCTTGAAATTTTTTGAAAACTGAATTTTATGCTGAAATTTAATTTGAAAATTTAATGTATTCTGAATATTGATGTAAATAGAGTTAACGATGTTTGTGGTAGGAATGTGTTGTTTAATTTTATGAATGAGGAGGTTTATAAAATTAGGTGAGCAGCCGAGGCGAAAACAGGATCACAGCAGTTTATGACGTCCAATCGGTGGGACTAGAATTTTTTGTTGAAAGGACCCAGTTCCCGCATAACAGGAGAATATCACAGCAATATATATATATATATATATATATATATATATATATACCGGTGTTCCATTAAGCGTATCGCGCGGCTGTATATCATAAAGTATAAGGCCTAGAGCTTTTCGGAAAAAAATTTATTAAGTAAAGTGGCCAAGAGAAATTGTTGGAAATTATTTTTAAGTTTCAATTTCTACCGCAAGGAGGAGTATTTGCTAAGGTCAACAACAAAATTCAATTTTTCTCCCAAAATTTAAGCACAAGGTATTATGCTCAAAACACGAATAGGCAGTTATCTTTATTATTCACAACATTTATTTGAAACTTTTTTTTGTAGATCGCACAAGGACAGCTGCAGGATCTGGTGAATTGGTTTACATGTAAATACGGTTATGTCACAATACCCATGTTGGAATTTAATAATCTTAGAATCGTTTGAAAGAGAATTTCTCAAGGATCAAGAAAAACGAATAAATTGAGTTTTCTAATGTTTTCTAAATATGTTAGAGGGGGATTTTTCCAATCATGCCAGTTTTTGTTCATTTACTTAAAAAAATTAAATGGAAAGACATATTTATCAAAGGGGAATTGAATGAAGGGTAAAAACGTTCACAATACGAATATTATAATTCCAACGTGTGGCAGCAACATTGGGTAATTTTCGCTTCACTATTTCTTTTAGCACATCACACCTGTGAGTAGAATGAGAAAAAAAGCAGGAATTGCGGATAAATTAGAAAAAAAAATTTAACTTTAACATTTTGACTAGTTGCTTTCTGCACAATTAAATTTAATTGATGGGCACAACAGTAAACAAAATGGGCATTTTTATATTTAAGTTTTATTTTTGACTAAACTCCACTAGCAGAACCACTCATAACATTTGTACCGTCATAAGTTTGAGCGATTAGGTTAGATGGCGGGTTTAATATTAATTTATCTAATTCCTGCTCAATACACTCCGTTAAACCGTTAGCTGTTTTATCTGTTACTCGTAAAAATGTCCAAAATCTCTCATAAATATTTCAACTGTAGAAATATCTAAGTATAATTACCATTTGGCATTGATTTGAAATGTCAGTCGTTTCATCGCATTGAATTGCCAATATTCACTACCTTTAATTTTATCTTGAATTTCTTGACGACACACTGCAAGCATGCCTTCTAAAATCTCGTTTTGCATAGTTTTAGATGTACTTTTAAATACACTCGCTTTGTGTAAATGTTTTTTTAAAATTACATCCAATTCCGAAGCAAAATCAATTAATACTAACAAAATTCCACGGTTTTCGGAATCTTCTTTTTCATTGTGTCCTCTCAATGCCAATTCCAACTTTCCACAAAATTTATTACAATTGATATTTAAAGCCTTATTCCGACCATGTTTTGTCCATTATGTCACAATAAAGAGCTTTTCGGAAAAAAATTTATTAAGTAAAGTGGCCAAGAGAAATTGCTGGAAATTATTTTTAAGTTTCAATTTCTACCGCAAGGAGGAGTATTTGCTAAGGTCAACAACAAAATTCAATTTTTCTCCCAAAATTTAAGCACAAGGTATTATGCTCAAAACACGAATAGGCAGTTATCTTTATTATTCACAACATTTATTTGAAACTTTTTTTGTAGATCGCACAAGGACAGCTGCAGGATCTGGTGAATTGGTTTACATGTAAATACGGTTATGTCACAATACCCATGTTGGAATTTAATAATCTTAGAATCGTTTGAAAGAGAATTTCTCAAGGATCAAGAAAAACGACTAAATTGAGTTTTCTAATGTTTTCTAAATATGTTAGAGGGGGATTTTTCCAATCATGCCAGTTTTTGTTCATTTACTTAAAAAAATTAAATGGAAAGACATATTTATCAAAGGGGAATTGAATGAAGGGTAAAAAAAAGATTTTAGTAAAAATCACACTTCGATATCTTTAATGGTTCTTAAGTTATTGCAAAAAGCGTATTCATATTAAAAAATATGTACTTCCTTGAATTTTGGATTAAATAGCGTTTTGAATTATTTAGTTATTCTTCATTTTAAAGAAAAGGAAATAAAGAATTGTGATTTTTGCTTACATACATTATTACGCTAACAGAGTCTCAGAAACAATTACAAACAACGTTGTCTTTCCTTGTAGTCGATTAAACATTAATAATAATAATAATAATAAATCTGAGGAAAATGCGAGCGGGATTATTTTAGCATGATTGTCTATGAAAATGTTGTATTTCAATGGCTAATGTTGTAGCCCTAAGAAAAGGCCGTTTTTGGTTACCAGTTTTAGTCAACTGGTAAAACTAAATACATTATATATATATATATATATATATATATATATATATATATATCTTACAAATCAGTATAAGCATGAAATCTTTGATTTATTTTCAATTAGTTTTCACTGTATCGTGGTACACATTCGGTAAGTTTAACCTTTTAAATACCTAACAAACTTTGAAGAAGTTTAATGATTACTGAGTAATAAACTGAAGTCAAAAATAACTCTATATTCTCTATTAAGACAAGTAATGAACATTTTACGTTATAAGTGTACTTAATAAAAGAATAAAATTCTTATAAATGTAGTTTCTTGAATTGGATATTTAACTTTTGGACATTATTTTTCATAATTAATAGTCTGGGGTAGCGCTACTAAGACTTTACAGTACTTTAAAAAAATTTACTTAACTAATGGCAAATATTATCAATTAATTAATTAATCTAAGTTCAAACTTTATTATACAGGACTTAGGCCCTATTAAATGAGCATGCTGGTATTTCAAATTGTGGTAAACAAGATAACTATTAAGCATGTAGCAAACAAATCATGATTAGTTGTCTGCATATGTTATTATCGTCTATATACAACCGGTGAGGTACAATTTCCAAGGTTGAACACATCATTAATCACAAAAAAATTGTTGTACTCATTGTAACTTTACATTTTAACAGAATAAGCTTTTAGCAAATTAATTAACAAAATTATTCGCACGAGACATAACGAATTGTATACAACAACCTGAGGTAGTTACAAGCTTCAAAAAGGAATTCATTGCATACATAGATTACCTAATGAACTTTGGTACGGCAGCCTTATCTTAGAAACTTAAACATTCTTACCCAAAGCGGCAATGACCTATAACCTTCAAATGATACGTCGTTCATCAACTAAACACGCCAGGTGTAGCTGCATAGCGAAATCCACCATTTGTCCAATAAAATTGTTTACGCATTTATATTTTAAACGAGTTCCATAAAATTTGCTTAAACCAAACCAAATAGAATATGTTCAAGATAACCTAAGGTTGTATGGGAGTTACATCGGAATGACATCGGAGTTACATCGAAGTTGCACTGTAATAAATTGCATAATTAATTTTAATATGATTACACATTCAAACAAACCGTCGCCAAGAAGAGTTTGTACACTACACTTATACACAAGTTGTCACAGACAACTTTTAAAATACTGTGCCTTTATTACGGCGTCTTTGCCATGAAAACTTAATTTTCCTCACCATCTTGAGTGTTTTTTTAAACACACCAAGCAAACTTTCTGTTCAACGAGGAAACGAAAAGTGACTATCTGTCACGAACCGTCAAAACAACTTGAAAGTCTTAAATATTACAAAAAAGTAGGAGCACGCGAATAGGTTTGTATACATGTTATCAGTAAGGACGACGTGATACGTAGTAGATTTTAATTGTAATTGAAATTGTAGTGTGCCTTAAAGTTTGTTGGTTATTAAATATGCAATATCGAATGAATCAATAAGTTAAACGGTGTTGAGTAAAGACTATAATAATAGATGCACAGTGGTAACGTCAACGAATAAATTTGCAGGAAAATTTATATGTTACAAGTCAATACCTTGTTTTAGGTATCCGTTAATTTCTTAAACATTTCGATAACGTATAATTGCTTTCTCTTGTGTTTCCCATGTAAAGACTTGTCGAAATAATGGATCCTACTATTATTTGATATCGTGTTTTCTAGTTTGCTAATCGCGCTTTGATAACGCGAGGATTACAGTTCGAACTCGTGTTATTTGAACCAATCTTTAATTTGATTCTGCAGCTTGTACTTTGAAGTATTTTCTACATTACTCGTCCCAGAACTTCAAGAGCGACGCACGTTTTTTTGTTCGACAAGTAGGAAGTATCTTGCGTATATCGGTGAGTTTTTCCGCGCTTACCCATCCTAGTCAGATTCTCTTTTTAGCTTTTAGCTGGAAGCCAAATTGGTTCTTTTTACGTAGGCCCAACGGTTCTTTGCCACAGATCAGCTGCCGTTGCGTGTAGATCGCTAGTGCCGTTATGGTAACAGGGTAAAAAGACCCCGACGACCATGGCGATGCGGTGCTGATTCACTCCCGATGGCGTGCAAGCTAAGTATCCCGACACATACAGGTATACAACTTGTTTTCTTTTGTGTATATCAAGGGAATATTCCTTATCAGTGTTTGGTGTAGTTACGTGGTAATAAACGTGACACGCAGGACTATTGTTTGTTGCTGCGAATCTATATTATCGCTCTATAGGTGGGATGTACCATTGCTAAAAATGTTTGACAAAAGTTCCCACACGCTTATTTTTTTCTACTGATTAGTTTATTTTACAAAAGGTATTATGTATAATTTAAAAGAATATTTGACAAAAACTCTCACACGTTTTCTTTTCTACTGATTAGTTTATTTTACAAGAGGTATTATGTGCAATTTTAAAAACGCTTGACAAAAGCTCTCACATGTTTATTTCCTACTGATTAGTTTTATTTTGTGTAATATACGAGACGCGCACTTCGTATCTAAAGTACTAAATTGTTCTTATCACCTAATTGTTTGCTTTGAAATAGTAACGCTTAATTTATTTCTTTTGCTTGTTTTGTACAGAATCTTTTATTTATTCTTATTGTTAATAGACAATCGTGGGCAACGTGCCTTTTTTTGGTATTTAGGTGAATCCCCCACTCTCCGCGTCTGGTAGTGGTATTTACATTTCTTCCGCCTACGTCTAGGTACGTAGCAAACGTACGTATGCGTGTGTGCGTGTATGAGTGTGTGTGTATGCGTGCGCACGCGTGCCCGTTTACTTAGTGGTGTAGGTGGTTTTCTCTTTTTTTCCTTTTCTTTTCAATTTTGATGAAATATTTACAATATACATTTATATGTTTGTATTTGTAGTATAGTATAATAATATGTATTTTTTTAGTAGTTGTGCCAAATAGAGTTCAATTGTTTTCAAAAGTTGGGTGTAAGAACAGCATTATGCCGTACCTCGCTTTGTAATTGGAATAATATTTTATTTGAATAAAAGTCGTATTAAATTAAATTAAAATAATTCAAAGATGGGCGTTACGCAACACTGTGCACCTGTCCTGGTGAGCGAATTGGTAATCTGTAGTACAAGTTCGAAGGCCACAAGTTTGAATCCTGCCCGAAACCTTAATTTTTTCCTGCATGCAATTGTACTCGGTAGATTTAAAGAGAATCATTTAAATATAAAAAGGTTCAAGTTATAAATTCGTCTTATGTGCATGTTGGTTTTAAACACTCATTGTTAACATTAATGTTTGGAATTTATTTAAGAATTATTCACAATTACATTTACTAATTTTGAAGGACCATTCTTTAATTATTGAACTTTATAGTTAAATGAGTTTGTGTATATTTGTGCGACTGGATGTGTTTTCATAAATAATATAGAAGATGGAGCTGAATGTATGTATTACGTGTAAGCTTAGGACCACGTTTAAAAAGCGTAACCGAAAATTACTGATTCTCTATATTGCTTCTGTGTAGTCTATCAAAATTGAGAGTTCAGTTTTTTCCTGTATCAGCATTGCAATTTGTTCTAAGTATTATCTAACTCCATGCAGCTAGTCGTTCCAGTTTGCTGACTACACATTTAATATGCACAACACTTACTATTTCCTATGCATCGATTTTCAGAACTTCTTAACAGCCTTGCCATTATAAAGGTATATTACCCAGCATACTGTTTGGTGAAGTGTAATGTTGAATATACGGTATCCACTAGACAAGCTGCAAAGATTTTGTGCTTAGATGGCTTCCATATCAGCGGATGTATACCTTATGCTTATAGTTACATGGTACGTTGTTGAATAAAGTTTTACCATGAACACAAATTTTTTGTAAAAAGCGGTTCATGTACTTCATCACACCAAGTATATTATTCTAAGTAATTTCAATTCATGTCTTGCACTTGTATACGAACAAAACTGTAATTTCAGCAAACCATTTCCTAAAGCTTTACAGCACGTTATTAATCCCAAAAGGTTTGTTAGCGATTATTTGCTCACTGACTAGAACGAAGAGGTAGAGCGCTGGAAATAGATTAGTCAATACTTCACACCGATAATCCATTATAGTGTGTAAATTCAAACTATAGCTCCATTCATTAATTCATTACCATACAGATTTGTCAATTGATAGAAAAAACAGCTGCTTTAGGTTATTTGAAGGGAAAGCAGTCTAAAGGATATTCAATTTATAAAGGGTGATATCTTTCAAACAACAAAGTGCATCAATTGTTGCTACAATTGTTTAAAGTTGTTAAATCTTGAAGGTTTACTTCAAGATAAAATACTATACATACAATTGTAGAAACAACATAATATTTCATTTTGATTAAAGTGAATATAAAAGCATCTTTTGGCTCAAAAATTTAGAATTTGAATAAGCTCCAAGTGATGAAGAATCTACAGGAGAACTCATTGAACTAGAATCTGATTTGGATCCCAATTTAGTTGGAGCGGATGATGGGAATCAAAAGGATGCCCAACTTACGAAGACGAAAAAGAAAAAATCTCATTCGTTGGAAAAAAATCGACAAGAAAATTTGTCGTAGTTTGGCATTCTAGAAGATAAACAACGTGATATTATGGTTGATCTAAATAGGGGGTTCGTGTGAATTGATACTTTTTCAAATTATTTCCGAAAATTTGTGTATATACATCTCGCAATGTACACATGTGGGATTGGATATTCTTGAAATAGAAGCAAAATACGTACAAGAAAAGAAGTCATTTCAAAGTACAGATCCCACTAGTAGGGTAAAAGCAAGAATCCTGTGACCACATTTCCACCAGCATCCACATTTCCACACACATCTGGACCAAAAAGTTTTCTTCGACTAACCATTTTTCATCTTTCGAGATAAACCTACCTTGTTTGGTATCAATTAATATTAGATTTTTCTCAGCTACCCGAATTTCTAGGAATTTTTTAGATTGCATCACCCCCAAGAGAGCTACCCCAATTTTAAGATTTCTTACCTGTTTTGAGCGTTCTTATAAATTTTTTTATACATGCGATACATCTTGTTAGTCTAGAATTTTACGCACAACCCGAATCTGCAAACAGATTTAAAATCGGACTACTCATTACAAAGTTACACTTTAAGCTCTCAAACCTCTAAATTTTGCTCTTTGCTTTATAAGCAAGCCTAACAAATAGTTTTCTTTGTGTAACCAATGCATCTTTCGCGATAAACCTATCTTGTTTGGTATCAATTAACATTAGATTTTTCTCAGCTACCCGAATTTCTAAGAATTTTTTAGATATCATCATCCTCCAGGAGCTACCCTGATTTTAAGATTTCTTACCAAGATCAATTCCTAATCATCTCTCCTTTTTAATATCTACAGTCCTTTAACCAATACAAAGAAATAAGCACACAAAATTTTAATAATTTATTTGTATTTCAAAACATTAATTTTTCCAAAGTAATGCGTTGGTTAATAATTAAGAAAGCTGTTATAATTTCTTTTCCAAACAAATGCGGTTATTACAATAGGAAAGTACGCTAAATGAAAGTCAATTAATAGCAATTAAATATTGCTTACTGACCTACCTTAATTAGGTTACTATGCTATTAGGAATGATGTACTTTTTGTTGCCCTCGCCCGACAAACTGATTTTATTAATTGGGTATAAAGTCGGTGTTTACATGGTTTCGTTTAAGACCTTGTACATAGGAAAAATTAATAGGTAACCTATTAATTTTTCCTTTTATCTAACCTAGGTCCACACTTGTTTTTTAATGGAAAAAACTCATTAAAATGCAATTAGTGCTAATGGGTTTTTAATGAGAAAACTCATTAAAAAGCAATTAGGTCATATGGTCATGTGGTCATGTGGTCATGTGGTCATATGGTCATGGGGTCATATGGTCATGTGGTCATGTGTTCATATGGTCATGCGGTCATATGGTCATGTAGTCATATGGCCATGTAGTCATGTGGGGGGTAATTTCACCCTATGGGGCAATTTCACCATAACTTAACATCCTACATATATTCGGATATATGTCGATGCGCATCCCTGTCGGCTTAGGTTGGATAACAACATATTCGACTATCTTCGGCAATATACGTCCTCACTCTGTAGAATACGTAAGAGAACAATTTTTTCGTATTCAATTTAGTATTCGATAGTAGCTAGAACGGTAAACATGAGCGTCTCCAAGGTGATTAACGTTTCTCAACTTCTTGGGAATAAAGTGAAACCGACAAATGAGCGATTTGGATTATGGCTGTTGACAGAAAATATGTGCAACAATAATCTGGTAAAAGATATTGGTAATATTTGTTATGTCGAAGGCGAACAGATGCTGACTGTTGGACTACACACACCAATTACAGAACCATTTTGTGACAATATAATGTTGGTTAAAATTTGCGACCTTTCTGACACCGAACAAGCATCTGCAAACAAAAAGATGTTTATCCTAAAAAAGAAATTTGTGGTGCATTTAACAGCTATCTACGAATAAAATTCAACCGATTTGTTTCCGCTAGGCATGGTGTTAAAGCTAAGCTTCCGTTTTCTCTGGAAAGCACTAACAATATGGGCCAGAGAGTAAAAGAAATTATCGGAAAAGAAGACCTCGAATGCATTAATAAAAATTCCAAAATCCTATATGTGTTCCATACAAAGTGGAACTAGCAGATGTTAAGTTGGAAACTTTATTGGAGGAACTACCAGATATATTAGACGAAGTCGAAAAGATTATTTCTATCTTTTGACATGGATGTAACCCAAGATTTTGCGGGCATATTTAGCAAGATGGAGATGTGTAATTATTTAACTACAAAGCATAACTTTTGCTATAAGGGGAATACGAAGAAAAGTGTAATATTATAGTTGACAACGATAAAACTGGGGGATTGATTGTTTAACATGGCTAACAACCAATGCAAGAATTAAGATATACAACAAATTTGTGTGTCAGATAACAAGTCCTGGTGTTAATAAACAACTTGGCAATCATATACTAGATTTTTACGTTGTCCAGATGTACGTTTAAGGAAACATTTGCGTCTACTTTGGCTAAAGAACATGGTATTACGCGATTGGAAGCGACAATATACAACTGTGCAATTGGAAGCTATGTCAGTGCGGAACGAGTGTATAAACCCTTAAAAGACTGTTTAACCTTATTGGAAGATAGTAAGTTATACTTCCTAAAGGCGCCAATGTACTCGGTATCACTTGCCAAAATGTGGAGTAAGCTATCGGACAAGCTACAAAATAGCTGTTGTTTAGTCTATAATAACCTGCTACAGTACGTGTATTGGGGGAATGGCAATACAAAGAAATTGACGGGCTTGCAAATTAAGTTGTCCGAAAAACTAGAGGAAAGGGAAAATTGATAAAGTATGTGCTTTCGGCTTTTAGTTTTAACTATTTACCTATAAATTATTTGGAGATAGTAGAGGAAGATAGCCAAGATAAAATAAAAATCTTACACAAGTGCTACATTAAAGCAGGTAGTACATATTTTACACAATCTGCAACACCATATTCTACAATTTCAAAAGAAATAGTAATTTCGGAATTGGGATTGATAGATACGCCTAACATTCGTCCAGAGGTTGTACGACAACGCGTAAATATTGGTAGTAAACTCTATCCGTTTACGCTAAAGGAAATTGCCTCATTATGTATACCATACGCTGTAAGTGGAAGGAAAAGACAACTGGAATTAGAGGAAATGGATGCAAAAAGACGAAAATTGGACTACATGGAAAACACTGCGACAATACGCGATCAATACAAAGATGTGTTAGACAAAGAACATCTTATTAGAGAAAATGAGGAAGAATTAAAAGATTATTTTATTTGCCGATGGACTGACTTAGATACATCTGGTTTCTACAAGTTGTATGCATTTGTGGTTAGTAAAAAAGACTCTTTTAGTTATGTAGGCGTCCTTGCGGTAAAGGATGGCACTAAATCAGTATATTTTTTAAAAGGTTATTCTAAAAACGTATTTATCAAAATGGCAGATAACAAAGACGAACTAAGGAATGCGGGTTTCGTAATCTTTGCGTACTGGCAGATAACAAAGACGAACTAAGGAATGCGGGTTTCGTAATCTTTGCGTACACGACACGCAAAGAGGTTGCGCTAAACATTGTATATTTGCCTAGTAAAGAACCTTTGGATCATTTAAAACCGAGGGTCTTACAACCTATAACAACCATATATTCCCAAAAGTGGTGGACATGCAACTACGCAACAGTCTGTGGGAGAATAAGAATTTCCTCCAATACCGACAAGAAGAAGTCGATCAAGCTAACAAGATACGTATGCAGGATATAGTGGGAAAACTGCGATTAAAAGATTGTCACAAACTGCAAGAATTACACGAAGGAATGGATCTGGTTGTCGGTGGAATCAAAGACTTTAAATATAGAGGCAAACTTCGGTACATTTTACAATTCGAAAACCTAGACGGTCTTTATGTATCAAACTATTGGCTAGAAAAGGAGATAGAAGACTTGGGTATCGATTTAAATTTTAAGCTGCGAATAAAATTAGATAAAATTAAAACCACTGCAAACAAACATAAAGAAAGGACTGTCTTCTGTGTATAACTTTGTATTAAAATTAAGTTTAAATGACTCCATGCTTGGCATTAAATATTTTTAAATTTGTTATGTATAATGTCAGAATAAACATTTTATAATAGTATATAACATTGTTCTTTATTTATAAAAGGCTGTGACGTTACCCCGAAATAGCACTCGCACAGAGAGGGGTGCGCATGGGCAGCGAGCATGAGCAGGGTGCGTACGCGCAGGGGTGCGCATGGGCAGGGTGTGCATGCGCAGGGTGCTCATGGGCTGGGATGTCTGGGCGTACACGAGGGAAGCGGATGTTAACAGTCACCAAGCATCCAATTCTTTATTTGATGGTATCGAGTACTTGTCTGCGTATGTATCCGGAGTAAAAGAATACGATTTGTATACGCAGCTTATTAATAAAATTAGTTTATCGAGGAAGATGACAAAAGGTATATCATTCCTAATAGTACAACAATCTACGCATGGGGGCGTAAAGATATAAGATAGTTGTTTATATTTGTATATATTAGTTTTAAGATTCCATAATTTTAAGTTCTTCTCCCACCTTCCAAATCCTTCCGGCTTCTATCCTGGTTGACAGAGTATACGTGTTATCTCCACGTGGTATTTGCGGGACACGGCGGTTTTAGATTCTCGGGAGATGATTGGCTAAGGCATATGTCTTGGGTAGCGAAAAGGTTTTAAAAATGGTGTTAAATAAAGAAGAGCAAAAATTAGTGATTTGGGTCTTTAAAACGCATAACTTTGTATGGGTGGTCCTATTTAAAATCTATTTACAGATTTGGGGTCCCTAGAAAAATTTAATATTAGTTGATACCTAGCAAAATATATTTATCTTAAAAGAGTGACTACCCTGCGTATAATAAATACAATATAACACTTGTCAACAAAAAGTTGTAGGAAAATTAAAGACGTATTTAATGGGGTCCAGTATTAGAATTTGTTGGTAGTAATGTTAAGTCCTACTGTATTGTAGGCGAGAAAGATACGATTAAAAGATTAAAGGGTCTCACGAATTGTAGTTAAGTAAAACCGAGGGTCTTACAACCTATAACGAGCATATACCTACAAAAGGGTAGGCATGCAACTACGCAGCAGTGCGCGGAGAATAAGAATTCTCCAATAAGAAATTAAAGTTTCCATGTACGTAGCACCAGTCATTGGGTAATGGTAGAAATGTTAAACCTATAAAGACGATTATTAATTGTGGTTTAGAAAATAGTAGTTTTCGTGGACTAAATAAAATAGCTTAGACTGGTTAATGTATATGGCTACATATTCTCGTACATATCCACAAACATCTGTTTACGTCCACAATGGCGATACCGGTAGTTTTGTTTAACAAATAGTAGGAAAGATACGTCAGGTGTTAGTGTCGGAAGCCCATAGGATCGTTGGAATCAAAAGAACGGTGCAACGGGATGTATGGTGGTCTCCGTTAGAATAATCGAAAGTGGTTAATCAATCGTATTAGATGTTTAAATAAGCGAAAGTGTAAAGGCCTACATAAACAAAAATTTAATTATCCGACAAAAAAGTGTGCGATGTGCTACACTTATAAAGAAAGTATGGAATGGTGCTTTTTGGCGGCCCTAGCAGTAAAAAGGGCGACTGACTTTTCCAAGCAACTACAAGAATAGCAGTAGCGCAGAGAAGGGGTATGCAATGTATTATACAGTTGCTACAAAATATGTTAGTTTACGCGTAGCTCGGATGTGTAATTGATCACGACTTAAAGATCCCTCGGAGGTATAAAAATTCTCAGCCCATTGTCGTTCGAAAAATGTTTGGAAATTATCAGAACAGGAGCGGGTTGAAGTATAATGGACGATTGACTGAGTTTTTTCTACCTTTTACGAGGGAATCGGAAGTTGACGAACATCGAGCATCTAATTTTCTATTTGGGCGATATCGAGTACTTACCGGTTCTAGAAATCATTACGTGCGGCCGACCGCTATGCGAAAGATTTGGTTCTAGGAAATGAGCAACCTACGAAAGTACGGAATACTTGGTATTAATGCTAATTGGTTTAGTGGCCGCGCTCGTGCACTCTTCGAGTGTCTTTGGCAATCTTCGATTGTTTCCAAAGAAAATAATCACGCCTGGCATCTCCGAAAATATGATGTAGAAGCTATTTAAAATTAAATTACTTTATTAGTAAGTATCCTGTAGACAGCAAGTTGGTATTTTCTTAGTAATGGTTTAAAGTGTTTTTGGTTATAGTAGCACTGCATCTTCTACGACTTGCAGACAATTTGTGCTACCACCCTTTTGGATTTTTAATATGCACGCGATCTGTATAACATGGAAGACGTTTCCGATGTTTTTACTAACTGCATTCGCACCATCGACGAAGCGAACCAGGTGCATGCATTGGCGCTAAATGTATTAGACGAGCAGCGAGGATTATGACGTCATTTAGTTCCCCGGTGAATCCTCAACATCGTTCGGTCGTCTTCGGAAACCTTCGGTTTGCATTCTATAAGGAACATAAGCAGGCGCGCAAGAGTAAACTTTTTAGTTATAAGTTAGTTCGCTTACAAGTCAAGTCTTATAGTGCGGATTTTGTTTTGTACTAAAATGGTATCTGCAAACGTTTTTAAGTGCAATCGGGCGACTAAAATACCTGGAAAATGCTCAAACGGCACCAGAACAAATGTCGTGGTGTATCATCGGGCAAAGTACTTAAACTGTGGGTCTTGCGGTATCGCTTTTTACGAGAATAGCTTACAGCGACACAAGGAAAAACAGCACGGTATGTCATTAAGCCGTAAACGTTCAGCTCCGCCAGCTATTAACGGGCCTTGTACGAAACAACCACGGAATTATGTGTAAAGTGCGCGACATGGAGGTGTTAAAGTCTGCATACCCTGCTCATCTGCGGAGCAACAAACATAAAATGCATCAGTTACCGCTACTAACGACGATGGTGTAGAAATGGTTAGCACAGCGTTTAACATCCGTATGGTTAGCTATCACATAAAGAATATCAGTGTGGGCGATGGAGTGTCCGAGTTTCTTTGGAAGCAGAAGGAACGATTTATTCGATTACTTAATAAAAAAGAATACAACATACAACAATAAAAGTCGATTGCGAACTCTACGGCGTTTACACCAAAATGGGGGAAGAGACTACCGATGTGAAATCCTTTAACACAAAAAGTATGGTTATAACGTCTTCTAGTAATCCGGAAAATATGTACAAGGTCTTAAACGAAACCATGTAAACACCGACTTTATACCCAATTAATAAAATCAGTTTGTCGGGCGAGGGCAACAAAAAGTACATCATTCCTAATAGCATAGTAACCTAATTAAGGTAGGTCAGTAAGCAATATTTAATTGCTATTAATTGACTTTCATTTAGCGTACTTTCCTATTGTAATAACCGCATTTGTTTGGAAAAGAAATTATAACAGCTTTCTTAATTATTAACCAACGCATTACTTTGGAAAAATTAATGTTTTGAAATACAAATAAACTATTAAAATTTTATGTGCTTATTTCTTTTAATTGGTTAAAGGACTGTAGATATTAAAAAGGAGAGGTGATTAGGAATTGATGTTGGTAAGAAATCTTAAAATCAGGGTAGCTCCCTGGAGGATGATGATATCTAAAAAATTCTTAGAAATTCGGGTAGCTGAGAAAAATCTAATGTTAATTGATACCAAACAAGATAGGTTTATCGCGAAAGATGCATTGGTTACACAAAGAAAACTATTTGTTAGGCTTGCTTATAAAGCAAAGAGCAAAATTTAGAGGTTTGAGAGCTTAAAGTGTAACTTTGTAATGAGTAGTCCGATTTTAAATCTGTTTGCAGATTCGGGTTGTGCGTAAAATTCTAGACTAACAAGATGTATCGCATGTATAAAAAAATTTATAAGAACGCTCAAAACAGGTAAGAAATCTTAAAATTGGGGTAGCTCTCTTGGGGGTGATGCAATCTAAAAAATTCCTAGAAATTCGGGTAGCTGAGAAAAATCTAATATTAATTGATACCAAACAAGGTAGGTTTATCTCGAAAGATGAAAAATGGTTAGTCGAAGAAAACTTTTTGGTCCAGAATGTTAGCGCTAACAAAAAAAAAAAAATCTTAAAAATAGGTTTATCTCGTGTGTGGAAATGTGGATGCTCATTTATCTCGAAACATAAAAAATTTAAGATAGGTTTATCTCGAAAGATGAAAAATGGTTAGTCGAAGAAAACTTTTTGGTCCAGATGTGTGTGGAAATGTGGATGCTGGTGGAAATGTGGTCACAGGATTCTTGATTTTACCCTACTCCCACTGAAATGCGTATAGTTATTGGTTCTTGCCTAATAATTTGCTACAATAGATTGTCCAGTGTACCTTGTTATTGGAAAAACACGACTCTGTGAGTATTCCACGATAGAAAAGTCAATATCTAGGGACAGATTCAAACTCCTAACAGCAAAAATCTATTTCAATCACCCGGAAAAGCTACAAGATGTCTCTAATATATACTGAAAGAAGTTACGTCATGCTTGAAACAAAGTTTTCAAAAACTAGAACTGATAGCCCATTTCGGTTCATTGATGAGCCCACGGCAAAATTCAAGGGCAGATCTAGCCTAAAACAATATCTTTCACTAAAGCCAATAAAAGGAGGAATACAGATATGGCAACTTGTTACGTTTATTTTCGGCATTAATTAAAATATACATTTTTCCTTTATATTCATTATTCATTCACACAGATTCTGTTTCTACTTTTCAATACTCCAACACCATGCTGTATATTTCACCTTCTTATAATAAGTCCGTTTATTATATTTTCAATGAAACTCATTTGCTGCGAATTTGGAAAGTTTCTGTTCTAAATGAAACAGTCTGTACCTTGTTTTAGATCTCCGCTGGCTCGCTACATATTCTGATAACGTAAAATTACTCCTAAATGCTACGACCTAGAAACTCGTCGAAATAATGTATCGAACTATTTGATAAGTGTTTCGAGTTTCTAATCACTTCTTGGCATGTTGTGATAACGCGAGGTTTGAATGTTGAATTCTGCTTTAAAAAACGCATTGAATCTGATGCTGCAGCTCGTACTTGGTAGTATTTTCGAATTACTCGTTCTGGTACTTCAAGAACGATGCATGGTTTTTTTCTTGTTGACAAGTGGCGGATATCTTGGGTACATCTAAACTGTGGGCCAAATTTTTTTTTTGTAGTCTCGACTGTTCGTTGCCACAGGCCAACTGGTGCTCCTTACTCGTAGATCGCCGTTGACGTTATGGTAATTGGGTAAATGGGTCCGACTACCGTGGCGATTCTGTGCTGAATCACGTCGGCTGGCGTGTCAGATAAGTACTCAGCCACGTGCAGGTATGTACATCAAGAGATTACCTTTTATCAACGTTTAGTGTAGTTATGTGCCAATAAACTTAGAAATATAAGACTGCTGTTGGTTGTGATACATAAATATTAGAATGGTCCTACAGGTACGATGTGTAATTCTGAGAGAAAAACGAAAACGTTTTTCAAAAGAAACAAGTTTTATGATTAGTTTGATTAGTTTTACTGATTAGTTTTTTTTGTCAAATACGAAATGCGCACTTCGTATTCAAACTAATAATTTGTCCATATAGTATACTTGTGCGTGGTTAAATAGCAACCCTCAGTTCATTTCCTTTGCTAGTTTGTATCGAATTAATTTTTTTTTATATCCTAGTTAGTTTTGGGTGTAAATTTTTCTGGATGCATAGACATGGGAGAAGTTACCACATAAATTAGTAGTGGGGAATTTAGGAAGATATTAAATAATGTTGCCGTCATACCCTTTATTTTATACTATAGAAATTCTTTTGAAGAGTATGAAGAAGAAAAATGATAGTTTTTTAGGTGGGTTTCCTTTTTTTATGTAACATGTTGCCTAATTAGACGTTTTTCTGTTACATGGTTCTTTTGTTCTAAATTAGTGTGTACTTCTATTTCAGGCATATCCTCTACTTTTATTTTGGTAATGCCCCGCATACTCGTCGATTGAGCCCGGTCATTCTTATTTTATATTTCAGGCTACATCGAGTTACATAGCAAACTGTGATTCAAAAACGAGTATGTATACTATTTCAACATTTATTGCAAAAAAGAGGATGCAGCTGTCAAAAGAACGTTCGGCGAGAGAGTTTGAATAAACTAATAAGTACAATATCCAAAGAAAATAGCTGCCTAAGTGGCGATAACATGTTCTTTCTTGTTAGTTAATGAAGCAGGTAAATTGGTTAAACACGAAAGACCCCTTATACATACTCATATGATGACTAAAGATGCATATGATTACACTTTATTATAAGCCTGACGACAAATAATTTTGAATATTTTGTAATATTTCTGACCAAATCTCTAGAAATAATATGAATTGCGTAGTTTTTAGCATTAGGGATAAAATCCACCTGGCACTGTGGTGATTACCTCCTACGCACTGAGTAGTATTCTCTCAGATAGATTTTCCACAACTTTAAGTGTTTTATAAGGTGTTGTAACGTGTTGCTACTGATGAAGACCACTTAGCGGTAGAAAAACGTTCCCAATTAGAGGTAACTGAAAAATAATTGTTCTCATCAGCTAAGAGTTGGTTATTAAAACTATATAAATTATTGTAAATTAAGATCGCTAGTTCAATAGTTATTTATTGTAAGCTTAGGAAAACGAATTTATTTTGTGTGTTGTTAAATTTGTTGCTAACACAAATGATGATGGAAGGTAGTTAAATGAGCTTTCTATGTAACACGTATTTTTCATTAATAGTAAACAAATATCTTAAAAATATATTGAACTTCTTAAAAGAGTGAGACATGCATCCACTTGAGCTTTCAAAAGAATCCGCTTATTCAAATAGTCCCTTCCTTTAACCCTTTCAAGCTTTTGTTTTTTTATTAGTTTTGACTTTTTGTCAGACTATAGAAAAAGAAGGATGTATATAATCCGACTTCATTGTTTATTTATTGTTTTTATTTTTTTCTTACCAAGAATTAGGTGGAAAAGCGTTGTCACAGTAGGACTTAGTTTGTTGCTAAAATGTCCCATTACCCGAATTACTACTCTCATGAAATCTCGACTTTTGCAACTTAATAACATTATCTTTTGGGTGACCCAACAAATCTTTAGTACTATTTATATTATTAAATACAATTTTAACATTAAATTACATAAAGCGCTATAAAGATCATTATTAACTAGATGAAATGAAATATTAAAATATCAACATTATGTTCATTGGCTATAGTTGAAAGGCTGTTGATGTATAAAAGTTTTTCTATCTTAGTATTTTTTGAAAGCCATATGTATATTAATAGCAGAGCAACTATTATAATCCGCCACTTTTCTAATAAGTGCAACTGCCCTATTGAACCGGTCTGTAATGAGAGGACAACAAATTTAAGTAATTGTGGTTAATCGAGGATAAAATAAAGCGATTTACATTGGTTTGTTTATAAAAAATTAAATTCTACGTAGACATTTATGCAAAA
This sequence comes from Platerodrilus igneus, assembly GCA_036346225.1. Taxonomy (NCBI): domain Eukaryota; kingdom Metazoa; phylum Arthropoda; class Insecta; order Coleoptera; family Lycidae; genus Platerodrilus; species Platerodrilus igneus. The sequence continues at coordinate 1,136,903 of JARFIW010001433.1, read as the reverse complement.
AGGGGAAAAGGTCTAGAACGTTCCAGATTTTTCAGTAAAAGGTGTCGTTTTTGGTGACTTTAAATTAAAGAAAGGGAGATACAATTTTTGAGATAAATAATCTAAATAATATTAATTGATTGAAGGGTTTATTTGTCAGGCAACAAAACTGTGAACTGTAGATATTATTTCTTTTCATTATAGAAATATTGATCGACTTCGTTTTATCATTCTGAGCAGGTTTGAAGGGGTAAATTATTTGATCATCGTATCGTTGTACACTCTGTGTGAATTAAACTGGGCTAGCCGTGGCATAATTAAAAATTAGAAAAACACAGAGCGGTAGCGGACAGCAGAAAACTGGACGTTTATTACAACGGCGTGCGGCGTTACCATATCAAATAAAATGGCGCGCAACGTGGGGCGAGAATATCAAACCACAATAAATCTGGCTGCCCAAGTCTGAGGCTGAAACTAAATCAAATAAATTTGACAACCCGACCGTGGGACTTGAATATAACAAAATAAAATTGTCATACCAAGCCTGGGGTACGAACCAAATCAAATAAATTTGACAATCCAACCAAGGGACACGAAATTTCAGAAATAAAATTATCAAATCAGCACTGGGGCTAAAATAAAAAGTTGTAATTCGAGAAAAATTACTAAAACTAGAAAAATTCAGAGAAATTTGTATATTAATTAAACTTAGGAAAATTTGTTTTAGTATTTAAGGTTTAGCCTAAATATAATTTTTCAAAAATGGAAAGAGGATCCCAAGAGAGTATAATCCAGGAAAGGACATTTGAAAGGAGTTCTAACGAAGAACAGCAGACCTCACAAGAAGCAAAGATAATGGCGATTTTAATGGCATTAAATAATAAAATGGACAAAAATGAAGAGGCCATGAAAAACATGACGACAAAAATGCGGAAAATGTAGAAAAACTAGGCAAGAAAATAAAAATTCTGAGCGATGGTTTAAGCGAAACCAACCAAACAATAGCGGAGATGAGACCACAAATGCAAGACAAAATTGTGAGAATTACGGATGAAATCGACTGTGTGTGGGATCATGTTGAAATGGTAAATCTAAACAAGAAACATGTAAAAGGAAGACAAACGACAAACTCGCGAATCTAGATACTAAAATACAAAACGTTGAGAAAAATTGTGAAATACAATTCAGGACGATAAAGCAGGAAATGGGTAATTTAGAAAATTTTAATGTTAGGGAACCCATAAGGCTAATTCAGAATCTTTCAATAGAACAATACTCAAAAATTTACGGGGAAGGTAAATTAAATCCAAAAATCTTTTTAAAAAACATTAAAATGTTAGTACAGGGCTCAACAGACGAGTAATATAAATTAAATTTAGTAAAATCGATGTTAAAAGGGGGAGCAGAAATGTGGCATAACTTAATAGAAGCGAGGTAGAAACATTTCAACAGTTTGAACAAAAAGTTTTACGACACTTTTGGAAGGATAATTAACAAGATAAAGTAAAAATGACCTGAGCCTGAGAAAATATAATTTAGATACAGGAATGACCTGGGTGTTATATGCTATAAGAAAATTTAGCGTAGCAAAACAATTAGATCCTCCTTTACAGGATAAACAAATTATAAAATATTTGGCAGGGCATTTCAACGTACAAGTAAAACAGTATATCACAATACAAAATATAGTAGAACGGGACATATTTATAGAAAGCTACAAAGGTATGATGAATTAGGTATCAAATTATGGAACAGAAGATAGCACTAGGAATATACGCACAAATTTTATGAGGACGCAAAGAAACACACACTCGGAGAATTAATTATCAACGAAATAATTATGATTATGGGAGAAATTTTAATAGGGGTAATTACAATAATTTTAACAATAATTTCAGGCGTAGTAGAAATTCGGGTCAGATACCAAGGCAAAAAATGGAGCGGACTACTCACGAGGGAAACAATAACCAAGAAATAAGTAGACAGGAACTTGAGGATCAACGAACACAACCAAGGAATATTAATTGCATATACGCAGACGAGTCAGACAGGACCTTCCACGCAATACCAAAATTTTTAGATACGGACAAACCAAGTAAGCTATTACGGATAAACAGATACGAACATCAGCGCGAATTTATTAAACACGAGACGGAAAATGAATTAGAAAGATACTTATTATCTATAGTTAATTTAAAGGTGGAAAATAAAATAGTTAGAGTATTGATTAATTCTGGGGCAGAAGCATTGCTTGTTGCGGAAGAATTTGTTAACCGAGAGAAAGTAATGAATAAGGCGAAACCTATAACGAGGTGTAATTTGGTGGCATAAGAAATTTGCAAGAATAAGTCAAATGGTAATTCTGAAATGTAAAATGGGAGATGTAAAATTGGAGAATGATTTCATGGTTGTACCTGGACTAAAGATGGATATTATATTTGGGATGGCTATTATAGACAAGCTGGGGTTGAAGAGAAATGCAGAATATAAAGAAATATAGTGCAATGGAGAATACATTAAATGGTACGAAGAAGGGAAAGTAGAAGTCGAGGGCGACTGCTTAAATATTAACCAATTTGAGGGTGAAATAGATAATGGGAGGAATACAAATGGGAAGATTAAATGTCCAGAAGATTTGAAAAGCAGGGGGAATTTATCATTGCAAAAGCATTCAGAATTAATAAGGTCGGAATCAAGAATTGCCATAGGTTATGAGCACAAGTTAGAGGTAGTAAACATCGAATCGTTTAACACTAAATTATATCCTATTCCACCAGCATACATGGATAGAGTAAAAGAAGAAATAGAACAAATGTTACATAAAGGTATCATCCAAAACTCAAGTACACACTTTGTGAATCCATTGGTCGTTGCTAAGAAAAGTGATAAGCATCAGGTTATGCTTAGATGCAAGGAAGATTAATAAGCGAACAAAACCGCAATACAATTGTCCACCAACAATGGACAGCATATTGGCGAGGATGGGTAGTAAGAAAAATTGTTAGATATAAACCCGTCCACGCCACTGATGCGTCGTGTCGTTATGTATGCGGTACACCCGAACCACCCTTTCAGTCAGTTGAGTGCAAGACGCGTTACCGTGATGTTGGTTACTCGTTTTCGCTGTGAATGCGATCGGTTATTATTTATGTAATGTAACGAATGTATCGTTTATCATATGTATATATAATTAGCCTGTGTCGACTCCTACGTTATTTACACGATTCAGTTTATTTGTATTAATGCTTAGTACAACAATAAAGTTGTTTACTACGTGTGCTAATTCTTCTGTGTTTAGAAATGCTTTGCTACGTTTAAGACTGGACTTGCGTCCTTGTCTAACCTATGAGGTCTATCAGGTTATGCGCCCAGACCCTCAGGCAACGCAGAAAACAGATGTGTAAATACGTCGTCGTTTAAGCTTATTTTGTATCGACTGTACACAAGTTGGAAATATTTTGTTAAGAACTTTTCAACATGAATCTAGCGAATGTTTCGCGGTTTGAAATGCTCAACAAACACAATTATGATACTTGGAAGATTCAAATGGAAGCTTTGCTAACTAGAAATGACGCGTGGTGTTTTGTGACCGGAAGCAACCTTAAACCAGTCCCTCTGAATTAAAGCAGATTAAAGGTTGAAGTACGTCTAGAGATGTTTGGTTGAAACTTGAGGCCATTTATCAATCTAAAGGTCCCGCAAGGAAAGCAAATTTACTTAAACAACTCACATTACAACGAATGAACGAAGGCTCATATATCAGAGAACATATTGATAAGTTTTTTGATGCAATCGATAAATTGTCAGAAATGGATGTAACAATAAATAACGATTTACTTGCAATCATGTTATTGTACAGTTTACCGGCTAGTTTTGAAAATTTTAGATGTGCAATTGAGTCGAGGGATGAATTACCCAACCCTGAAGTATTACGGATAAAAATACTCGAAGAAAGTGATGCTAGGAGGAGCGATGACACACAAAATGCATTATATATCAACAAAGAATTCAACCAGAGGCGTAACCGGAATGAAGTACGACTGAATAATAATAAACCTACTGGGAATAGTGCGTCTTCGAATGAGAGCACGAATAAGAAAAATTCTTTCTAGTTTCGTTGTCATAAGTGTAGAAAGGTTGGTCACAAAGCTTCTCAGTGCCACAATAACAAGAAACAGGCAAACTATTCTGAAGGTACCGAATAGCATGTGAATTTGTTAGTTTCTGAAGTGAATCAAATAAGTGCTTCAAATAACTACATGAAGTGGTGCTTAGATAGTGGTGTTACGTCGCATTTATGCAAAGAAATTGGTGATTTCAAGGACCTGGAATGTACACAGGGTGTTCTAAAATTGGCCAATGATGCGTCCACAAGTATAGCAGCCAGAGGTAAAGTAATGTTTACCACCGAAGTACAAGGTGAGTCTAAAAATATTATTCTAAATGACACGTTACACGTTCCAGATTTACGCACGAACCTGTTGTCAGTCAGCAAAATTACAAATGCTGGATATGATGTACTTTTTAAGCGCGACGGTGCGACAATCTTTGGAAAAGATGGAACTATAACCCTAATTGCTGAGCGAATCGGTGATTTGTATTACGCTTGCGAATCGGAAAACGCGATGAATTTAGCAACGAATGACGTAATAGAACAATCAACTAATAGTCTATTGTTATGGCATAAACGATTGGGTTATTTAAACTTTAAGGACCTCATTGATTCTGCTAATAAAGGGATCGTGACGGGAATTAACCTAAAGTTCAATATCGGAAATAACTATCCAAAATGCGAAATATGCACAAAATGCAAGATGACTAGGGCTCCGTTTCCAAAGAAATCAGAGAGAAAAACCGAAATGTTAGAGCTTATACATACGGACGTTTGTGGTCCAATGCGTGTCAAATCGAACGGAAATTCAAAATACTTTGTTGTATTTATTGATGATTATTCACGCTGGTGTGAAGTTCGATTTGTAACCGCAAAATCGGATGTTATAAAAGTAACTGAAGAATATATACGTTTTGTAGAGAAACAAAAAGGTCGACGCGTAAAGTGCATTCAATCGGACAATGGTACAGAATTCGTCAATAAGGAATTTGATTGCATGCTCAAGCAATGTGGTATAGCTAGGCGATTAACGGCTCCATACAATCCAGAGCAAAACGGAATTGCAGAACGGAAAAATCGGACTTTGCTCGACACAGCTCGTTGCATGATTACCGAATCGGGTCTACCAAGCTCTTTTTGGGCCGAGGCCGTGAATACAGCCAACTATATACGAAATCGCGTACCGTCTAAAAGCCTGAACGGCAGTTCCCCATATGAATTATGGATGAACAAACGACCGAACGTGAAACATTTTAAAGAATTATTTGTAAGGTATTTAGTTTGAACAGGAATCCTAATAAAGGTAAATTCGAGAAGAGAGCGCGAGAAGGAAAATTTATTGGATACTCTGAAGAATCAAAGGCCTACAGGGTGTGGCTTATGCAAGAAGGAAAGATTGAAATCAGTCGCGACGTTAATTTCTTTGAAGGCAAATATACAAAAATCTTAGATGAACCATCGGATATTCTCTTAGAAACTGAAATTATCAATCGTGAAATTTCGAACGATGATGATTATAAAAGTACATCAACTGTTATTGAGAATCATCTTGATGAGAAAGTAGAGGATCCAGGTCTAGTTAGAGGACCGGGCAGACCGAAAATAATTCGATCTGGTCTCAGGGGTCGTCCTAGAAAAGTATACAGTATGATGCCCGAAGGAAATGTTTCTTCTGAAGCGTTGGAATTTTGTTTTAATTCTGAAGTGCCGATGAGAGATGCTTTAAACTCTAAAGACGCCGTTGAATGGTATAAGGCGATGGAGGAAGAAGTTTTGTCCATAATTAAAAACGGTACTTGGAACTTAGTTGATCGGCCACGTGATGGAACTGTAATTGGAAGTCGAATGGTTTTACGAAACAAGTTGGATGGCGACGGAAGTCTTGTTAGAAGGAAAGCGCGACTAGTGGCACTAGGCTTTAGTCAGGAACCCGGTGTTCACTTCAACCAGACGTTCGCGCCTGTAGCTCGTTTAAGCTCAGTGAGACTTCTTTCGGCAATCGCTTCACATTATGGAATGAATATGCATCAGCTTGATATTACGTGTGCGTTCCTGAATGGAGAACTAGAGGAGACTATTTATATGCAATCTCCGAAACAATTAGCAAAAGTTCTCGAGATGATTATAATGGACAATAAGCCAAAAGAATTACAAAGAATTACAAAGTGGCGACAAAGTATGCTTGTTAAATAAGTCTCTATATGGACTGAAACAAGCAGGTAGGAGCTGGTATGCAAAGTTAACTAAAGTATTACGAGAAAGTGGAATAAAACCCACCAATGCGGATCCATGCTTATATCGTGTTGGTCAAGGGGAAGAGCTACTATTAGTTTTATTTTACGTCGACGATATTACTATAGCTTCGAAAGATATAAAGTCCATTAATAATCTGAAACAAAAGTTATCAAATAAGTTTGAAGTTAAAGATCTAGGTAAAATAGGAAACTGTTTAGGTATTGAGTTTTCTAGAAATAAGGATAGGATCACTTTAAACCAGCAAGGTTACATCAGAGAATTGCTTGAAAGATTTGGCATGATGGATGCTAAACCCGTTGGTACACCTTTGGATCCAAATGTTAAATTGTCTAAACCAACCGAGCCCGCATCTGAAGATGAGGTGGGGTTACCATATAGGGAATTGATTGGTGCTCTTAACTATTTATCTGTGGCTACAAGGCCGAATATAAGTTTTGCTGTGAGTTACCTCAGCCAATTCAATAACTGTTTTAGAAGAGTTCATTGGGTGGCAGCAAAACGAGTTCTTCGTTACCTGAAAGGAAGTGCAGAATTAGAACTAACATACTTACCTACCAGTGAAACGCTGAAAGGATACGTTGATGCCGAATGGGGTAGTTGTCCTATCGACAGGAGATCGTTTACTGGTTACACGTTTATGTTGTCAGGATGTCCTGTTACTTGGGAATCGAAGAAACAGCGGACTGTGGCATTATCCTCCACAGAGGCTGAATACATGGGTATGACGGAAATTGCTAAGGAAGCCATTCATATTCGTAGATTTCTAAATGAACTTGGCTTGGAAAGTCTTGCTAAATTGACAGTATTTAACGACAGCATGAGCGCGTTAAAGTTGGCCAATAATCCCGTATATCATGCAAGAAGCAAGCACATAGACGTGCGATATCACTTTATTCGTGAGGCCTTAAGCGGAAATCAATTTGACTTGAAGTACATTTCTACCGTTATGATGCCCGCGGATATGCTTACAAAATCGTTAATCAAGAAGAAGTTTGAAGATTGTCTCTCGTTAATGGGTTTGAAGAAAACTTGAAGTGTTGATTTAGTGTCGGTCGCGTGTGTCGCAAGGGGAAGTGTTAGATATAAACCCGTCCACGCCACTGATGCGTCGTGTCGTTATGTATGCGGTACACCCGAACCACCCTTTCAGTCAGTTGAGTGCAAGACGCGTTACCGCGATGTTGGTTACTCGTTTTCGCTGTGAATGCGATCGGTTATTATTTATGTAATATCGAATGTATCGTTTATCATATGTATATATAATTAGCCTGTGTCGGCTCCTACGTTATTTACACGATTCAGTTTATTTGTATTAATGCTTAGTACAACAATAAAGTTGTTTACTACGTGTGCTAATTCTTCTGTGTTTAGAAATGCTTTGCTACGTTTAAGACTGGACTTGCGTCCTTGTCTAACCTATGAGGTCTATCAAAAATAGACTTGAAGAATTCGTTTTGATTAATTCCATTAGCGCGAGAATCGAGGAAATATACGGGTTTTTCTGTAGAAGGACGAATATACCAATTTAAAGTGGTCCCTTTTCGTTTGTGTTCGAGTACGGCTGCATTAGTGAAAGTTATGCAAAGTATCTTGGAATCGTACGAGGAAGTTTGTATCCACTACGTGGATGATGTTTTGATCTTCAGTAATGGTGTTGAACAACACTTTATACATTTGGAAAGAATTTTATTAGAATTAAATATAGCAGGTTTAAGATTAAATTTAAAGAAGTGTGAATTTCTTCAAAATATAGTTAAATTTTTGGAATATCGAATAAATAGTGAGGGTACATTTATAGAGCAGTATTAATAATTCATTCGTTTATAAAAAATTTTTTTATCTCACTGGAATTTCTACAGAATTGGCAGGGTGAAAGTTTAAATAAATTAAAGAAATTTACTCTGATTCGTACCATAACGTACTTTTATGGGAAAAGTGAATTTCTACAGAATTGGCAGGGTGAAAGTTTAAATAAATTAAAGAAATTTACTCTGATTCGTACCATAAAGTTCCTTTAATGGGAAAAGTGAATTTCTACAGTTAAGTTGCAAAAAGACGAAAATTATTCTATAGAATCGGGACAGAAACCATTCGAAAGGTGCTTCTCTCTTGAAACTTTTTCTAAAAAGAACTTGATCTAACTTGATGACGGTGAAAAATAATTTTTATTTTTAAGCGTTAATGCAAGATTTTGAGCTCTCGCGACTAAATCGCTGCAACATTAAAAACCTCGGCATTAAATTGATATTTTGAGATGATTTTTGTTTGAATTGGTTCCCTTTTATTGCTGATATAAAATGTCGTATTTGAGATTTTAAAAATTTTCTTACATCTGAAATTTGACATTATTTATATATAATAATTATTTTTCATATAAATAATTAACTTTTACATTCCATTTTATCTTAGTGCAATAATTATTACAGCATAAGTTGACAGTTCTAAAATTTAAGCAGATACTTTAAATTTACATTAATCAATAATTATCTAAATATATGTATCGTCCCAAAAATTATTGAATCAAAATAACCAGCAGATAAAGAAAATCTTGCCGAAAAATTTCATAACCTTTGTTCTACATTGTTTGAATTTGACTTAGAATTTTTACAAATATTTATCAGGGTGTACAAACAGTGCAATTAGCTGTGTTTTGTTAATTTTTTTATATAACTGCAAAATTTACTAAATTACATCCAAAGAAAATTTTTTATCACTTTAACATCCGTGCTTAGTTAAGCATAGAAATAAAACATATCTGTATGTCAGGAAATTATATAGTAACAAGCATTCTCTTTTCTAACTTCTTTTCTAGTGCTCAAGTAACGGAACTCCTAACATGGAATCACGGAGTATTCTCACCAAACAAATATCAACTCAAAACGAGTCGTATGAGTGCCCCCACAATGTAGCCCGGCGTTATTACGAGAGCTGCCGTCACTTTCCACAAAACTTTCACTAACAAAAATGAGTGTTCAAAACCGTGAAATTTCGTGCAAATAACTTAACTCATCAGTTCCAACTTCAAAATTCAATAAAAAGTGTTAATAATTATAGCGGCAGGAATTTTTTAAGAATAAAAAATTATTTCCCCACAGTCAAGTTAGATAAATTTCTTTTATCCGAAAAGCTTCAGGAAAATGCAGCTTTCGGATGGTTTTTGTCCCGATCAATAGAATAAATATTACAGAAGGTACGTTAATTTGTTTATCACAAAAAACATGCCTTCAATTTAGAGCCGCTAATTTGCAACTTAATCCTAATAATCGACACTTCCCATAACTCTACGTTATAATTTGTTTCTTTCTGAGTAAATTTTCTAAATATATTTAAACTTTCACTTGACTAATTCTGTAGAAGTTCCAGTGAGATAAACAAAAGGATTAATAACAAAATTATTAAATACTTTTTAATGAAATTTTAATGGTAACTTAACAGCCCTTAGAAGTATACTTTCCAAGTGGTTTCAGCTGTATATCTCAATTATTGTTTAAACAATAGCAGATTTAAAGAAGTGGCATTTTAGGCAGTTTAAATTCATTTGAGAGTAAATAAATTAACCAACTTTAAACATTGACCACTTTTGTTGTAGGTCTTTTTAAGACATACACTATTCGTTTAAACATTTTTTCTCTAAATTTTATAGCTTTCTGTCAATCACCTTAAACCGTGTGTTTCACACCTCTAGGGATTGTTTAAAAATATTACTAATGAAAGGATGTGGTTGGATTTGTATTAGACTTCATTCTAATGGCCTACACTAACATAATATGCATTCAGAGTGTGCCCTCAATGTTTTCGAAAAATGCACGGGGTTTATTTTCATTTTCCTTGACTAATGTTCTGCCAATTGAAATTGATTGTTATTACCGATTTCCATGCATATACTGGTGTTGTTAGACCACTACGACTACTATTCGTTATATAGACTAGACACCAATTGTGTGAATTTTCCGCATTTAAATGAATGTATCCTCATGGAGTGAAAATACCAAATAAATTGGCAAATCATTGATAAAGTGTTTAAATTCTAGTTTATCTTCACATTTCTAATTACTCTAATCAGGAATTTAACAGATTGTGTTGTGTATGATTCAAGCTACAGATTGTCGTTAATAAAATTATACAAAGTGTAAATAGCCAAGGGCCTTCTTATTGGGAATTTGTACTCCTAGAAAACTTTAAATTGGTGTAACTTTTACTCACTACGGAAACCTTCAGAATTAAAAAAAGCTGCAGATTTAGAGTTTGTCGGTTATACTTTAGTATCATCAAAACTAAGGGTATTCCGTGTTTTTGTGAAGAAGTACAGATTAAATACATACCTTATGTCTTGGGAAACAAGAAAAAAGTGGAATATGAAAAAATTTTCGGCTTTAGAGATGAAACTAAGCAAGGGTGGTAGGTTCGACATGTGAAATTCCCAGAAACTTAAATTCTCCAGAAAACTATAGATGTTTTAGATCTCTAAAACGGCTTCGGGGACCAGATAACCCTCGCATGCTGAAAGAAATACCCTGGTTCCAGCAACCTGGGCCTACTTGTAGATTTAGCTAATTAATTTTAATTAAAACGATATTAAAGTTCACTGTATGGTAATTTTCAAATTCTAAAGCTACTAGAATTCTGGAGCTCCGAAATATATGGTTTCGTATTCGATAACCCTATATCTATTACCTTCTAATTTACATTGTGTTACTTTTTTATTTGGATAGTCATTTTGAGCACGAAACTCTTTAGGAGTTTTTCACCTACGCCACCATTTAATAAAATGTTTGACTGTCTCTTGTAGAGTCATGGTTACATATACAGGAAACGGGATCGCCTACACGGCGTAAGAGATAAGAAAGGTAAAAGGGATAATGCTATGGTATGGAGATTAATGTATTTGTAGTTGGTTCTGAATACTTTGCTTAATATAATTTAGGCGAAGCTTTGTACAATCTTTGTTTGTTAATTTTCAGCAAATAGGATTTAATTTGCAATTAAATAGCAAAATGTACTTTACTGTCCTCTTCAAACATTAATGAAATTACTAAATTAATTATTCAGGTCTGTAGGTGAAGGTATTGCTTTTATTCTGTCACACGTTTGGTCAGAAGGGTCAACGAGTTTCAATTAAATTATTATAGGAAATTTTTGGTTACTAAAGTTTAAAATACCTGAATTTCTTATACGGACTATTATAACAGATAAAGAGATACTTAGCATGAATTTATCACTAGCGCTTAAAGTCAGTTAAAGTTTTCAATATTATACAGCATATAGGGTGTATAGAAATTGGCGCAAAAACATCAGGTGGCGATATTCCTTACAAATTTCTTAATCGATAACCTTAATACTAGAATGATGATATAATGTTAGATTTTTTAAAACCAAATTTTCACATTTTACCCGAAAGTAATAGCAGATGGGTAGGCGTGAGACTTTCAACTGAAGGTGCCACTAGAGAGGTAAAATTAAATTCAGAGATTATTTATATTAAGCATAATACATGACACTACGTTTGACAGTTAGCTGTACTGTGTTGTCATACGTTTTTATGTTACGCCCAGATCTAAATGAAGAAATGTTAAGATTGTAATTTCACGGTTGAATAACAATTATCTTCTACGATTATTTTTAAAACGTTTTTATTTGAAATTGTTATTTTGTAATCCACATATCATTACATAATAATGCTTATTTCCAAACTAAACTTTAAAACTTTGAGGGACTTCGTGAGGGCACGGGAAGCATGATACATCATTCTAATATTAGTTTTCGATTCAAAATTTTACAAAGAGTATCGCTATCGAGAGCTTTTGCATCAATTTCTGTACATCCTGTATATGAAATGGCTCCGTGCAGGATTCACCTAGCGCGAGGCCGTTAGCATAACATCTACTGCGAGGTACTTATCCCTGCTATACATTACCTATGTAAAATTTGAAATTTCCTATATATATTTATAGTCAGTTTTCAGTTGTAATAAAAAAGATCTGCAAAAAACTACGGTAGGATATAACGATGCGTCAAAATTCGACATACTTCTGGTAAAGAACTTATAAATTGTCATATTTCACGCACCTATTAAAGAAATAAAGTGATCCATTTGAATACTTTAAGTTACACTTGATCCTGTCGTCTATTTGTTTCGCAACATCTGCAAAATAAAAACAATTAAAATAAAATTAACGAATCCAAGCTTTTTTTGCAAAACAAGTATCAAAACATTATAAAAATATTATTTAAATTTTTAACCGTGCAAACTAATAGAATCTCGTTAAATGTACTTCCGCTTAACATATTTTTGTTGACCAGCAATCACAAAATCAAACACAAAAATTATGGACCATAACTATGTTTTTAGGTTCTTGAGATCGACAGACACGTACAAAATTAAAACAGCACATAGTATTCCGGTGGGTGTATTTATAAGCTTTAGCCATTAAGCAAGTAATTTCCTGCAAATCGTCAGCAGCTATACGGATGTTTTATACGATGTAGTGTAACACTGACGCGACGCAATCTGATGGGTTAAAGTGTGGTAAAACAAAAACTAACAGTATATCTCCCACTTGGAAATGAATGGGAATGAATCCATTATCAACCTTACATTAGCATTCTCATCAGCATATAACCTTGTTGACCCGTAGCACGTTTCACATCATCCATGCCTCCAACCACTACTCTATTTCCTTCTACGTCCTTTCTAACCGCACACCTTGAACCCATCAAAAACTGTATATACTACACCTTTAAGGCCGATTGGAACCTGTTCCTAGCAACCTTACAAAACCTTATGTTTTCAAACTCCATTTGCCTACACACGCCCTAGTCGTCACTAAAATAACTCATATTCACACAGTTTCCAATAACACAACTCCTCGAAAGCACCACTCACTACGAGCACGCCGTGGTGGACTAATTTAAACACAGAAAAACGAAGACGTACTCATACAACACACTACTGAGGGCCAGAAGTAGGGTCACCAACCACATTCTTATTAACACACTCACTAACACTTACGCACACGAGAAAATACATTTTAGTTCACTTTTCGCAACAGCAAAACAATTCCACTACTAATCTGACACAATCGTACAGATCTCTGAATCACATACCGTAGATTTGTCAAAACACCCCGTTTAACTACCCGATCCACACGTACTAAGATACTCTTTCCCACATTTGAATCTATTCTAACAGTACTATTAGACTCGGTCATCTCCTCCGCTTAATCAGATGTCCCGGCTTTCCAACAACCGGTCGTTATGGACAGCACACAAAATTTTCCTACCAACGAACTCGACTTGGATTTTAAAACAAATGTAGGATTTCTTAATTATCAACCTAAACTCGAATGATGTTCCAGGACCAATCAAAATCGTTAACTTTATCCTATAAAAATTCTGGCGTGTATTTCGAAAACCGATACACATTGTATTCAAAAAATTCCACAAATCGGCACATTCCCAAACATCCTTAAATCAGCTTCCATTATCTTTATACCAAATCTAGCAAACTACGAAATGACCCTGCTTCGCATTGTCCAAATCGCCCTACTTTCCGCCATCGGAAAGCACTCTGAACAAATTAGCCCAAATAAACTGAATACACAACACGTCGATGTTTATTCGCATATTTCACCTAACCAACCTGGATTCCGGAAATGCCACAGCGCCGAACAAACTATCTATTAATTCATTTCGTCTGTGAAATCCTCCCAATTTATATACGCTATCGACCTTCTTATAAATTTTCACGCTATGTTTGATCTCATTTAGTGGTCCAACCCCCGCGATGACAGGAAAAAGATGAGTTTTTCCGTTTTTAGCGCAGCTTTCCCGTAGATTACCCTCGTCGTCAAGATTCTGTTCCAAATTAAAATACTCTTACCTGATCGCTGGAAATTTTTACAGAAAATGTACCAAGATTTCTGGTTGCGCTGGAATCTAGAGGACTTGAATAAACTACGTCAGAGGTCAAAATTGCACAAGCAAGGTACACAGTCTACTGGAAACATCTTAGTTGTAATCAAAGACGAGTGCTCCCCTCCAGTACAATAAAAGTTCCTACGTATCACCCGTTCAATATTCGGTCGCGATGGTATTATACGGGTTGCAGGTGTATGAACCCAAAATGGCACTTTTCAACGACCTAACGTCAAACTGTGCTCTTTACTCTTATGTCAATAATCTTTATATTCTCGTTTTTATTTTTTTCTTTTTTCCGTGTATACATCAAATTCCTTAATTTTTCACTTTCCTAAATTCATAGAATTTGGTGGCGGTATGTTGCGCAGTGCAACTCGATATTATGTTTTCGCGTGAAAGCAAGTTGCAATACTTTATGCATAACTTTTAAGTGTATTGTGTGCTCTTTGGCAATGCAGTGCTGGTTAAATGTGCATTATTTTTACTAACAAACTGAGCGAGTGACTAGAGTGCAGTGATGGTAGGTGCACGCGAACAGACACTTTTTCCCATTTCAACAATAACAACTCCATGTGCCATCACTCCACGTTAAACAAGGTATTTATCCTCATTTACTGTATAATTATTGGGAGTATTCATGCATAACAAGGTGCTCCTCAAAATTTTAAATTACCGAGGTGGTCCTAATTTGTTGCTTTTTAGAACAGAACCAAGAACACATAAGAGCACACGAATTGATGGAAAAGAGTTGGTGTCGTAACTATCTATACTTAATAGAGTTGTATGTAATTTGTTTCTTAAATCCATAGTATTACATGACGGAAATGTAAATGGATTTATAAATTGGGCTGAATTAATTTTCTCTTCTTACACAAAAAACACAATTACCAGGGAAAAACGAATGAGCAAAATTTCTTATATTAAATAATCTGGACCTACCATCTGCATTAGTTGTAGACAACATGTCGTGTTATTGTAGTTTGTCAAGTAGAATAATTAACAGTTCCTGAAAAAAAGTAATATTGCAGAACGGCTTACAAAGCATGCAATTTTTTTAAACTAATGCTTTTAAGATAGAGCTTCTTCAACTTGTCATGACGTAAGTCAAAATAATATGCTTTGTAACGTAATAGTAATTTTTAAAAATTACAGACATAAACCGCCAAAGGTTTTTAAAGTGAATTGCTGGTCGATCAAACGCACATAAGATATTAGGATTTACTCCGTATCACTGCATATTCAATGTAGTTGAGAATGTATGGGGCCCGAATAAGAACTACCACAATCGACACATCGGAAGGAATGAAAAGTCATTGAAAATTGTTTATAGATGTGGTAGGAGGTGTTGGAAACCATAACACTAGAGACTTGGACACATTCGATAGAACATGCTGAAAGAAATTATCAAAGGTTTGTGAAAACATGAGATCAAATTCGATCAAGGGGACAATGCACCTCTAATTATTAACATTAGTTTGGGTGATGACAGTGATACAGATTTTCAATCCCTTAAAGAAACTTTTTACCCGATTGATATACTTATCTTTAATTTTATGAATAACTACATAACAAAACTGTTTTGCCCACAACTAATACCGCTGACATCTGTCACCTTTTTATTATGTATGACATCCCGTTATAACTTAAGTGTAATTTATGATTTTAAAACATAAGCTTTTGAATAACGGTTGCTATTATTCCGCGGTCTAAAACACTTCATTGTCGCCACTTCATTACCGGCAGTTCACTGCCACCATGTCATTGCAGGACCATTTCATTGCAGGGACAATTCATTGCAGATCCAACTCATTGCCAGCGTACCTCAATGCTTGATTTGTATTAATTTTAAGTATCATATTTTAGGAAAATTTTGTAAATATAGGGTTATATGATCAAGTTTGTATATATAATTATAAACATGTTATGCCGCGGAGTCTGCGAGCACTGAATCATGCACAATATCGTAATGTTGAAAATTCGATCAAATTTCAAAGTCGACAGAATTTTTCAAATGATTTTTGAAATCAACCTTAAAGTTCTTATAAGAATCCACTTTCATTTGCGGGGCATAGGTTACAATTGCCAAATGGAACAATAATTTGTAATAATATAAAACAAATACCATTGTAATTATATTTTAGTTTTAGGTTTTTGATTTATTTTAATAAAAAAATTTGCATATTAGCCTATTTTATTACTAATTACTGTAAGGTTCCAATAAAACTGATCGTCAATGAAATGGCCCCGCAATGAAATGACCAGGCAATAAAATGGTTTGACAATGAAATGACGGCATTGAAAGGGGCGGCAATGAAGTGGCGGCAATGAAACGTTCCATTCTGATTATTCCGTGTCTGGTAGAATATGTATATTGCTATAAAATCAATAGAAAGTAGCAACTTATATCTAAAATATCTCGATAGTAAAAACTCACAGATTAATAACATTTATTATTAATTAAAGACTATCTGCAATATTACCAATAGCAAAATATTCCAGAAATATGTTTTAGAAATTCACAAATGACATTTCTTCAACTACTATTAAATACCTAGTATTTTACCGATAGCATTATTATACTCACGCGGTAATAGTTTTTGACGTGATAACGTCGCCACTATGTGAAGACTATACTAAATTTCGTTCAGTCCTTTTAAACGACTAAGGTAACTTGGAAGCAAGAAATTTGAAAATAAAGCAATTCTCAAACTTACATTGTAGAAAATTTTCTGGTGAACGTAAAATTATCTCAGGTATAAGTATTAAGTATTTAAATTATTAAACTTAACTTCGACAGTATCGGCAAGATAATATTCTATAAGAGTGCACAACAATAAGAAGCAAAATTAAATATTTCTTTTCCATTTGCTACATCAAACTTGATTATCGCAATCTGTTAATCAACACAAATTTTCAGTAAGAGATTGAACGTTATTAAGTCAAAGTAACGAGATATAATCTGTAATACCAGAAAGACGTTTACCTTCTACCTCGACACTTTTCAATAACAAAATACGAGTTAAGTGTTTATTTTTAAGTGACTGAATAACTACGGTTGGTGTTAAGAGACTTATTTGCATAAGAAGTAACGCGTTCCACGTTGTCAATATATTTTTATTAAAACTGCACTCAGGCGTGACATTCAACAACAAAAGCAGCAAAGTAATCTGGCTACGAAAGAATAAAGTGGAAATTATAAGCTATTTAATTTGAACGAATGAAGTTTCTGCTTCTGGGTTCAAACAATAGGTTTTACTCTTGCTCATTCGTTTAAAGTATCACATTAACGAGCAAAACTAAGGAAGAAAAATTTTTCCTAAAACGACTGTATCAACTGCAAATTCCAGTAAAGCGCTTCGGTAGAGCTGTGTCTTGTAAGACAAGGTGCACTGTTTCTGTCTAAAGCTTCATTCAAATCAGTACGGTAAAAGAATTGAAAACTACAATGTAACCAAGACATTACATAAACTTTCTGAACAGTTACATTTTTGGAAGTTGCTGTTTAAGTTAGCTTTTCTAAGTCGTTTTAAAAATCAGACAATATCATCAAATTTATAAAAATGACGACAAATCAACAATACTATACTATTACCAAAGGAACAGAACACGAAGAATAAAGGTTGAGATCGAAAAATAGTAGTAGCTAATTACTTTTAAGTTTACACAAAACTAGAAACCTAAATATAATTCACCCCAATTAGCCTCAAGGAATAACATGGAAAAAAATTTTACTGCTGAAGACTCAAATAGAGATATTTAGGGAAATATTTTGTAAAGATCAGTTTGAGGTATAATTTACTACATATAACATATTCAAAATTCAGCTAAGATTTGTCATACGATAGTTAACATGCATGTAGCTGCATTCCACAATCACCGATGAACACAGAATCGATATTCACCCCAAGCTGTATTACTAAAAGAACGGGAGCACGCCGAGAGTTCTGTCATAATTTAACACAGCGAAGACTAAATACTGTCACGGAAAATTTCAGTGAAGTTAACGGTCACTAGAAAAGTGCTTAGGTAGCGGCTTTTGGGTTGGGGGTGGTGACAACTTTTACTCCGGCTTAGTCAGGGTGAGACTCTAATTCAGGGTATATCCGAAAATGTATTGCACAGTTTATATTAATAAAGGTTAGTATTGAATCAGTGCCTAAACAGGGAATGCCATGGCGCCAGGAACTGATAACAATTAAGGAGCGTATGAAATCTAAAGTCCTAGTTCCAACAGACTTCGAAGGAACCCCCTTCCAGATCATAAATATGAAACACGCAACTTCACAAAATAACTATCTTTAATATCGCATCGGAACACAAAAACAATTAATGACAAAAATTCTAAATACCAGTTGAATTTCAATATTACATCAATTATGATTAACACAAGCATAGAAAATACAAAATTTTGTAAAAGTAACCCCGCATGAGTGCATATCAGGGAAAAATAACTTTTAATTTTTCACTCGCTTTAATGTTACTAATTCCTCACGTACTCATATACCCTTGGCCAAGAAAGCATGTAGTAGTACGTAGAATGCACCATAAATTAAGTGCTCGGTGTTCTAACCTCAGTTTCAAATAAGCACCTCGTGGGAGCAATCTCTAACAATAGTGTAAATATTAGATACCTTAACGTACTGTTGAAATATTTCACTAATAATCTTAATAAATTACCCTAGACAGTAAAGAGGGTGCCTAGGAATATACTAAAAATTTGTTTTAAATATTAAATTTTGTACATCAGTATTACTAAATTTTGAATGAAGTAGATGTACTTCTTATGAACAGCAATAGCTCAAATTATTAATATTAGCAACTAGTAAGGGAAAATAATAAAACCACAATAGCACAAAATAAGCACAAACACTAACGAATAATAATACATGAAACAATTTTACTCAATGATTAGCTTCTGTACGCAGTTATCTCACATCAAAGGTCGTCGAAGTCCTAGGCTGCTGGAATGGTAACCCAGAGTAACGACAGCTGATCGGCAACGCCAATGAATGAGAAGTAATAGAGTTGGTAGTTCAACAACGTTCTTGAGATAAAGGTGGCAGGAGCATAAACAGAATGAAGAGCATACGCATAACAAGCACAATGAGAAGGCGTACGAAGCAAAACTAAATAAAAACCATAAAATTTAATATTAGAAATCAAGTTGCAAATAAAAATTGGGATATTAATTACTACGTAAGTGGGTCAATTAAACGTACACTAACTGATTTAGAGATAACAGAACGATGCAATATTGAGATTTTAAAAACGAACATTTGCACCAATTATTAACGATGCTGATGAATTTAAATCTACTACAAGTGAAAATCGAAGCTTGCAAAAGGCATTCTAGAACCATATAACCACAATTGCCAAACTCCAATATTAATTTGTCGGTTCTGCCTAAATTCGTAATCAATACGTTTATATCGGCAGAATCCAACTTTCACCAACAACGATCGAAATAAGAATGCCTCTTATCCACAAGGACAAAAGCAAAGTACAGCTTATTATCATATTTGTAATTTTAAATGCAGATAAATAAGGTAAATTTGAGTACACGGCAATACTCTGTAATTATCAAGCTTAACACAAAACGAAGCGCTAAGGTAACAACGATATAGATGGCAGGACAATGCTATCAATAGACAATTGAATTTAGAAATATTATATAAATAGAATGCTGACACAGAAGTGTCAACCGGAAGGTTACAATACGTACACCGGTTTTTCTCAATATTTTGTTATTTGGATCCCTCTTTTCTAAATACCTGTAACCAAGCCCTATTTTCACTGTTCCACTGTAATACTAACGATGTACCACTATTGAGAAACTGTTAGAAAGAGTATTTTAAAACGATGTATGGTGGTGGTAAGAAGGATTCAAAGGACGGTGTGAATGAAAAAGAGAGCAGTAACGTACTGGTCGAAACGTAGATAATAATATAAAGTTTGAATGCAGTGTGGATAAGGTATGGAAGGCGGTTAGGACTCACGAATGGTAAAGAGGCAGGTGTAGATGGAAGAACAAGTGAAATGCTTAAGTAACAAATGGGGTGCTGATTGAATGTTAGTGCAAACTGATAGACTGTGTATAGAACAAGCGAATGTGCCTAAAGATTGGAAGATGTCGGTCATTATCCTATTGCACAAAGGCAAATGCAGGAAGTAAGAATGCAAAAATTAATGTGGGTTAAGTCTGTTGAATGTACCTAGTAGAGTGTATGTAAAAATTGTGATCAAGGTGGTTTGTAAGAGAATGCAGAGCCAGATATTGGACGTTCAATGTAGTTTATTTCTGGATTAGGATGTATGGATCGGATGTTCTGTAAGTAGATCATTTGTATGGGTTAAGGCACCTCCTCCTTTAATCGTTTTTGAACGAGCTTTTTACTTAAAACCTATTAGCAGTAATTGTTTTTAATGGCTTTTCTCATTAAAAAACCCATTAGCACCGATTGCTTTGTTAATGGGTTTTCATATTAAACACTCATTAACACTAATCGCTTTTCAATGGGATTTCTCATTAGAAATCCATTAACACTAATCGCTTTTTAATGGAAAAACTAATTAACATTAATCACTCTTTAACGGGAAAACTCATTAACCATATTGCCACTTTTACTAACGTCACATCTGTCATCCGTCATTTTCTTACGTCACATGTATTCCGCAATTTTCTTAAGTCATATATGTCATCCGCCATTTTTCTTACGTCAATCCACCACTTCTTTAAAGACACGATTTTTGACTTGCTCTGTTTATATTCACGCAAGCTTCATTCTATGTATACATTATACCGCAAGTTCTTAGAAAAAAACCGTTTCAAGCGGGATTCGAACCCGTGCTGACCGCGTGTAAAACAAGCACCTTAACCACTACACCGTGGAGTTAATCGAAATTTTTACTTGCCCATCTCGTATTATTGTTTAATGTACAAACTCCATTTTAATTTAGAGATGATCTTAGGGTGTATTTAAATATGAACAAAATTCGGGGTGGTTAAGAAACGGCTTACAGATTCCATTTTTAGAGATTAGTTTGAAGGTACCTAACGCAAAATGTTATAAAGACTTACCCCCATATTTTTTTATTAACGAGCACCACACACGACAGACGTCTACATCGGTGGACAGACGTAATTAAACCGAACAACTTCAAGTTTAACTTTCTCTTAATTATCTCCAACTAATTTCCTCCCTGCAGCACCGCAGCGCCACCTAGATAAAAGTTTCCTTCGATTAAACATTTTTAACTTGTTGGATATTTTTCAATATAAATACTTCCTGTGACGTTCAAATTATATTAAAATTTTCACAGCTACTTAATTGTTTTGGAATTTTTCAAAACGGCACAATCCTTACGGATTTAGAAATTAACCCTTTTGCAAACCATACAGTGTTAATCTTTAATCTTCTTCTATACAGCATTGCTCTGTCTTTTGAGATAAATATATCGTCTGACCTATCAAGTTATATTAAAATTTTCTGTTACCCGAATTTGAAAGAACTTTTTAAATCGGACCGGATCTCTACTCACCAGCACCATTTTTAGAATTTTTGCCAAAAGATACTATTAGCGGTGTTTTTAATTTAAACCCATTGCATAAAGTATCCATTAGTATAGCTTTTTCCCGAGCTATTTAATTATTTTGGAATTTTTCAAATAGAAGCATCCCTTAGTGAATTAAAAAATAGTCCTTTACAAAACTATACAGTGTTTATCTTTAATTTTCTTCTAAACAGCATTACTCTATGTTTTGAGATAAATATATCACGTAACCTATCAAATTATACTAAAATTTCCTCAGCTACCCGAATCTGAAAGAACTTATTAAATCGGACCGGACCTCAACCACTACCGCCATTTTCAGAATTTTTCAACATAATGTGCTCTTAGCGATATTTTTCATATAACTCCGTCGCGCAAGTATTTTTTTAAGTAGAAGTTGGGTTCCCCTTATAAGTGCTATAGACGTGTCAGTAATTCTTGGAATCCAACAGATGGCCAAAGCAGGTCCCCGAAAGAGGGCAGCAGCTTCTTCGGTACTTAGGGTGGCAGAGATAATCGGGTTCAGTATGGCATTATAAGACACACTACTGTGATGTGGAAGGCAACAGGAAACCACCACATTACCTCCCAAGTACACAGCGTACTTAAATTGTTATTAAGGTGATGACATCCTCTGGGGTAAAAGATTCCGGAGTTAAAATAGTCCCCTATTCAGATCTCTAGAGGGGACGAATTCGGAGGATGTGACCGGAAAGTTTAAAATGAACATTTTGCGAATCGTTGCGTGGAATGTCAGAAGTATGAAGCAAGTAGGTAAGCTAGAGAATTCGAAAATTGAAATGTATAGTAGGGATCAGCGAAGATTGGTGGCCAGAGGTGAGTGTTTTTTTGAAAAGAGACTTTAGGATAATTCATACAGGATCAGAAGACAGAAATTTGGGTATGGGGATAGTTATGCGAAAAAAGACGGGACATTGTGTAGAAATCTATTTACAAAAGATCGAAAGAGTGTCCATGGGTAAATTAGGATCTAAGGCGGTAAATATGATAATAATACAAGTACACATGCCTACCTCTAACTACAGTGAGTAGGAGGTAGAAGCGATCTACAAACATACCGAAGACATACTAGGACACGTAAAAGGACATGAAAATTTAATAATTACGGGGGATTTAATGTAGTGGTAGGTGAAACGACAGGGGAAATAAGCCGGTAGAATTTTGCGACAAAAACAATTTATCCATCACAAACACATTACTTCAACCTCATGCTAGAAGACGATGCACGTGGAAGATGCCAGGAAATATAGCAAGATATCAAATAGATTGCATTTTTGTTAGACAACGACTTAGGAATCATGTATAAGACTGTGGGAGCTAATCATAAGCAGATATAGACAACCACCACATCATAATTATGAAGGCCCCCCTTAAATTTAAAAATTAGAAAACAGGAACGGAAAAATGCACTTTGCCTTTAAGAAACTAAAAGACAAACATAGAGAAAGTGGTTAGATAGCAAGAATATATAGTGAGTTTATATACGGGAGAGGAACTAACAGTACTAGAACAGGAACCAGATATTGCAAAGGATGACTTAAGACAACCTATACTTAGAGATGAGTTTGAATTAGCATTAAAGGATCTGAAAAATGATAAGGTACCAGGTATAGATAAGGTGGCAGCAGAAACTCTAAAATCCGCTGGACAAGCAGTAACAGAATGTCATTACCAACTTGTAAGCCATGTGCATGAGACAAGCGAGATACCCAAATATTTCAAACGTAACTTCATGTCACTATACCAGAAAATAGAGGCACGGAGATGGCACACGTGTCAAAAATATTAACTAGGATTGTACAAATACGAATAGATAAACCGTCCGACAAATACTAGGGGAAGATCAATTTGAGTGTAGGCGAAACAGGGAAACTCGCGAGGCTATTTTATCCCTAAGGGTGATAATGAAGAAGGCCATAGAAAAAAGAAAAAGGGGGTGTATATAGAGTTTGTAGATCTGAAAAAAACATTAGACATTGTGAAAAAAATATTCGAAACACCCAAAAAGATCGGAATGATTTTTAGGAATACACGGATAGTATATAGCTTATACAAAGAGCAAACAGCCGTAAGAGAATTAGATCAGGAACATAGAGAAGTAAATATTAGAAAAGGGGTAAGACAAGGATGTGTCATATTCCAGTTAATTTTTAACTTGTACATCGAACAGGCAGTGAATACTGTCAAATGCAGGAAGACATTTGAAATTATTATGCAAGGACAAAAGATTGATATGCTTAATTTGCAGATGATACAGCGGTATTAGCATCTAACAAGGAACATTTAGAAGCTACCCTTAATGAAATGGAAACAGTTCTAACAAAGAGATACGGCATGAAAATTAACAAAAATACAACTAAAGTACTATCATTTAAAGGAAGGAAAAATAAATCAAAAACTAGATTGCACATAGGAAACGAAAACTTACAAGAGGTTAAGAATTTCTGCTACCTAGAAAGCCAAATAACGCAAGATCCAGTGGTAGATAGCTAGTCATATCTTCATTCCACTTTGTTTTGGAAAGACAAATGTTGTGCACCAAGATCATTGCTATAACAGTAGCGGGAGAAATCAATCCTAATGGATCAAAAATTTGTGCATTTTGAGACAATACGGTACGTTTAGTTATTCAAGATTTCACTTGAAATTTTTAGAAGTGAAACTAAAAATTGATTCGAATTTGGATCCCATAAACTACTTAAAACATTATTAGAGGTGCGTGGTCGATTTTGATCACTACATGTGATCTTTGGTACCAATTTGAATCGCCTTTCCAAGAAATTGTAAATCGTTGAACACCACTAGTGTATATGAAAATTGTGTGAATTCTGCTAAATTAGTAACTCAGTTACTACCACATAAGATATCATCAATAGAAGTCTGCGCAAGAAGCGCATCTGATACGCCAGGATACTTTTCTTTATTTTATGAAGCACTATTTGAACCATATGTAAACTTTAAAAGTTAAGTACCTTAGCGTTCTTGTGGCGCTTTGCACCACAGAATATTTTGTATAAATGTTTGAGAAGGATTATACATTACATCATTAGGGAAACACCTGTGGAAATCTTCGTACTTACACCGAAAACAATACATAATTTCGTAGTGCAACTATCCTCACTTAATACGCAATAGTGTGGAAGAAAATACTTGTTTCCATAAGTTTACTTGTAAATGAATGTATCCAACATGATTTGGAGAAACATGCTCACCTATAAAAGCATTGTATTGCCTAAACATGTCAACAATACTTTTCAAACGCATTTCTAAATATAAAATCCTTTCTTGTCAACAAATAAGAATCATCTAATTTTAAATGCTTTCTAGGATATTTAACGATAAATTTACTTGAAACGAACAATCTAATAACATTTTAGTACCTTCAAGAAATAATTTTTCAGTCAACTGTTCATTCGGATGAGAATTTTACTCTAGTTTAGAACTTCTTCTAATACTCAAAACTTTTTCAGAATGACATTAAAGAGTAGGATTTTATATCAGGCAACAATTAGTTGTCTTGGGATTATCTTACTTAGCTACACGGGATATGGCTTCTTGAGGAACTGGACCATCTACAGTATACCGCCAATTGTAAGTTCTTTTTATTTAGTACAAAGGCGTGTAAAGTACCGATATTTATTACCGGATGTATTTAATATACCGTGTGTTTTCCTATTTTAATTTTTTATCATAAATTAAGATAATGTTGAAATAGCAACGTCATAAAATGTAAACTACCAAACCTTCTAAATGTTGAAGGATGCACTTTTGTTAAAAGTTTATCTAAGTAACTAAAAATAATAAATACCTTTCTACTACTTCATGTTCCTTAAGTAACGCGCCAGAGGTACAGCTTTAACAAGAAAGCAAACGCCTTGTAGTCTGATTACTTGTAAACTAATTACCTGTAAACCAATTTTTGCACAGTAGCATTTTCTTTATTTATAGATCTTTGTCGAATTAAAGCTTCCGTTTTACCATCTACAAGTAAAACAAGAAATAACTAAATAAGCGATGGTAACGACCCAAAACATTAACACACCTACCCTAATCACTACTTCATGTATTTAGTAACAGTAAACTGCGATAAACAAATTAAGTCAATACAGTCTTAGAAAAGAACCATAATCAATTTATAACACTTAAGAAATAATTGAATATTTAATCTGACCTTAAATCTTCGAAATATACTTGTTATTCTTGAAGATATACTGCTGTTTTATCTTGTAATAACACTTCAAGCATTTGTAAACGCTACCAAAACTATCCGTCGGTCGTTTACATGAACTGGAAATATTCTTCAGTCTTTATAGATGGAATATATTGGAAATTTGTTAATTTTGGAAATTTGTCTTAGAATTTCCTTAATCTCTGGTTCTTTTTATTATCAGTTTCAAACTAGCAAAATTCAGCTATGTAGCAGAAGTACGAAATGCATTGTCACACCATAGATAGTTGCATGACAAAATTGGAAATTAAACTCTTAATTATGTCGTTACACATTTATTACTAATAACAAATTAGTTCATTGCCATAGGACAGACCAGCTAGTATCTCAATTAAGTTGAATTAACAATTGCTTGGTAAACATTACATGTTTTATATAGCATGTTGTAGAAAAAGGTAGAAGCCTTTGAAATGTGGTGCTACAGACGTATTATGAAAATATCATGAACAGATAAAGCAAAAAACAAAGATGTGCTAAAAATGGTAGGGGAAGAAAAAAATATGTGGACAATAGTAAAAAATAGGAGAGATAGAATGATACGTCACATACTAGGGCATGAGGGAATAGTGCGGAATATATTAGAAGCGGAGATAGGAAAAAAGAGAAGTAGATGTAGACCTAGGTTGGACTATTGCACACAGATAGTGAAAGATGTAGGATGTGGGAATTTCAGGTAAATGTGTAGGCTAGTTTAGAATAGAAATCAATGGAGGTGCGCATCCAACCAGTAACAAGATGAAAAAACTAACGAGGAAAAAAATAACTGTACTTAAACATGATAATTATTATTGACAACTACAGGTATTGGTCTTGCAACTAATATTAATTGTGCGAAAGGATATATTGGAATAACTATTAATTCGGCAAATGTTCAAGTGCTGGGGGAACTTGGCAGCCACAGGCTGTTGAAAATAAAAAAAATAGGGGAAATAGAAGGGCAGAATAGGTTCTAAGGCATTTTTTGGGAATAGTGCAGGATATATTATAAGCAGAGATAGGAAAAAAGAGATTGAGGTAGATCGAGATCATTTTTTCGCACGCAGATATTTATAGATGCAAACTGTGCAAATTTCATGGAAATGTGTAGGTTAGTTCAGAATAGGAAATAATGAGGGTACGCATCTAACCAGTTTCAGAACTGAAGACCTAATGATGATGATGATAGCATGTTGTAACGCTAGCGCGTAACTTATGCAAAAACTAGGTAGTATAAATGAGGTTATCAATTTCAGTTTGTTTACTTTTCGGCACAAAAGCAGCTTGTAAAATTTAGAAGCTTTGATAGTCCACATTTAATAACGTTGTTATTTTAATATAATGTTATATTGGAATAAAGCATTAAAATTGTAAGGCACCTAGCACATTATATACAAACAGTAACGAAGAGCGATACTTTACACAGCTATGTATTAAATTTAGGAAAATAGATAACGGGAAATAACCGATATATTAAAGTTATTTGTACAACCTCATATGAGTTTGAAAACCACACACGCAATTAATACAGCCATAAAAACTGTGTTGGGAATGAAAATAAATAACGCTGCTTCCAGTATCAAATATAAAAGCGTGGGAAAAATGAGTATTCATACAGACAGAATAACATTGATTAGAAAATCGAGCTGTTTAAGCGCACTATCTCGTGAGAACAACCGATAAACTATGGTGTGTTGAAACGGATTAAATCCACGTTAATAAAGGAGGGAGTTATCATATTCAGTCATTCGAGACCAGACAGTAGAGCAGATTTTCGAATTCGATTGACGCACAACCATCGCCGTGCGCGGCAAGGTTGATAATCGATTAATTAACGCGACAGTACTAATCCCTTTAGCTGATAGTAAACAGTTTTCCAAACGCGAGTAAATGCGCAGATATGAAAATACCGTTAAAGTAAAAGTGCTTTCCATGTTACAAACATAACATTGTTATTGGTGGTAATAATAAAAACGTTTAAACCTACTATTAAGCTCTACTTTTGGGTTGTTGTACGCCTATCTAAAGCGTATTGTAAACACAAAAATTCTCATATTGAGAAATTGATTATTATATAAGTAAAATAGTGCGTAGAGGTTAATCCTGGCTTATGTCGATTCATTTATAATATTAATAATTCCTTAGGTACATACATATTTAGCCCATTAGGGGTAGACTTTAGATTTTTCACTGTTGTTATTTGCTGTAGTATTCATGTTTGATAATAAAAGTTATGTTATTACGTTCAATTTTACGCTTTTAAATATTTTCGTTCGTTTTAGGACTATTCACACTTTCACGTCGACATTTTATGTAACTAGCGGTTATATGAGACGACTCTGATCACGTATTATAATTTAATAACTCAATTTGTTTTCAAAAAGCTCATTCTAATATGATCCCTGTATGTATTGTTCAGTTAAACATTCTTTCTGGCGATTCTAACGCTTCGACATTTTAATGTTGTACTTTAACAGCACTAGCCATTACTAATTCACTATCATTATTGTGCGAGTGCAAATGTTTAATTCATTCCGACCTCTTTTGCATTTAAAGTCGCTTTTCTAATATTGTACAATTTTCTGAACGTACATGGTTCGATTACGCAGTCCATCTTACACGTTCATATATATATATATATATATATATATATATATATATATATATATAATTAATAAGATGAAATAATAACCTAGACTTTTTATGCAACGCCCAAATGATCATTTCAAATCGAGCTAGTAATTGACAGAAGGAAAATATAAGGTCTTGGACAGAATTTGAAACTGCATCTCAGTTTTGCCGGAACTGTGCGGTTACCAATTACGCCACCAAGACCGATGACTATCATTGGAAAATTTACAAATCTAAATCGTGTACAGAACTATGCATAATCCTAACTTTCAATTACGTTTAGCATTTTTGTCGATCATATCTGACATTGTCAAGTTTTTGACTTACGTCAGATATAGACAGGTAGCAACGCTCAAAATTACGGCTATAAGCCAAGTATTAAATATATAAATATTTTAGGTAATTTTTTTTTACACAAGGTAAGTTGATAAATACTAACGTATTGCAATTAATAAGATGAAATAACAACCTAGACTTTTTATGCAAAGCCCAAATGATCATTTCAAATCGAGCTGGTAATTGAAAGAAGGAAAATACAAGGTCTTGAACAGGATTTGAATAAAATGAAATAGTAACTTAGACTTTTTATGTAAAGACTAAATTCGAGCGCTGGTTAATTTAATCAGGCACAGATGTTATGCATTTCAAATACTATAGAAGTGTTTTTTGGAATGTGATATCCAAATATTTTAATCAATTATCATATCGTTTCCTAAACTGGGTTCAATTTTATTCTGCATTTCGTCCTGATATGTATTTTCTGTATTAGTGATTCTACTGCTTCAAGAGCGATGCACGCCTTCTCCGAGAAATTTGCATTCTATGTACATTGATAGGTTTCATACGTGGTTATTAATCTTTCTTTATCTTTTTTATTACTTATCAGTTTTATATATTGCAAAACGAGGTGCAGAATTCGTATATAAATTATTTAAAAATGTCGGCAGAATATAATTTGTTTTTGAATAGAAATTTTTCTTTTGTTTATTGTAAATAAAAATTTGATGGAGATATACTTTCATTGTTTTTGATCCCCCCTCCAACTACGCCATTGTAGATAGCATAACATTTTTAGGTTGTTTTTGTATCTTCTTATACGTTATCGTGATTCGTACGGATCGTTACCTTACTTTCAGTTTCTGCCTGACCCGCACGTTCTACGGTAATAATGTGTACAAGACATCGAGTAATTTCTATTTGGGTTTATTTTCAACTGGTAGAAGGAAATGAGAAACTTGTAACCGGGGCTCCGTCAATCTCCAACCGCAGTAATAGTCGCTAAACCGTGTCTCCGAACACCCACTTTATGGGTAGGCTTTATTTGGTGGTTTTCTTCAAGTGGATTGACGATCAACGGCTTAATTGGGGAAAATAAGTTATAAAGATCTTTCATAGTAAGGGTAACGGTATTTAGTAAAAGTGTTAGAATATGTATACCCCTAACAGTATTATATTTGATTTTGTTGTATCTATCCCGCTGCACTGAAAGTTAACCGGTTCACTAATTTTCGGTTACGTTCTCTGCCCCTCACCCGTCGAGTAAAAGTTAATTCAGAAGGGTATTGTCATTTCAGAACGTATCAATAATCTTTATTGAAATAATATTTTTCTGATGTGGAGATTACAAATGAAGCGCGTCTTGAAGGCAAATCATCAAACCTCGAGTTTCAACTTAAACTCCCTCCAGAAAATAATTAACTAGTGTTGTCTAAGTACGAGTATTTACATATCACTCTAATGTTCAAGTGCCTTTAAATCCCCTAGATCTGTTAGTCTACATGAAGTGTAATAGAGCTTACAAAGTAAACTTTAAATACGGATAACTACACGGGTTTGTTGGCCTCCAGTATCGCGTGCAAATTGGAAATAAAGTTATAAAACTACCTAAGAAATCGTAACCCTAGGGAAGTCTATACACTTTAATCTTAATTGAAACGCACGGTAATAGCGGAAAAAGATGGTGAATGGAAGTTTATAAATATAATATTAGCACGTAATAAATCTATAAATCAAAACAGAATGAAAATAAGATAATGAAATTTAAACAAACATGCGTGTTTTAGTAGTGCAACTAAGCTTGTATTCGGCATTTTCTATACAATTCGCACTCTTTTGTTTCACGTGCCTAATAACAATGATTCATTGCAATAGTAATGAGAGTAGTACAACTAGAATTTTATTCAAACTTTAGCGATAGGTATTTTTGACATACTAAAAGACTGATTTATTCTATGCAGAAATATAAAATAGAAAACCAAATAAAGTCAAGTTTTTATTACATCCCTTATAGCATTTCTAGTACAAAACATGTATTTGAGGTATCCTGCCAAATAAAGACATCTCTTTAGAGGAAACGACGTATAATGGATTCTATCTTGTACTTCTTTGAAGACACATGTGCTACATTTTTATTCAAACGACGTTCGATGGTTGGTTTTTGCTATATACCAAAAGCTTGTTTTCTTCGAGTCCAATATAGCTCTACAATATTAACTGAAACCTCAGACCCAGAGGTGAAATACAATCTGTTATTCTTATTTGAAATTCGCTTTGAAATAAAGTTCAGCTTATGTTAAATGATCAAATCAATTTGTGCACAGTACTGCGGGAGCAACATTAAATTTTGCAATACTGGTAGGATTCAAAGGGCATTAGTTGCAAGAAGGAAAACGCACCTGAGGACCGTTGGTTTCAACCATTACCTTTGTAGACAACCGAATACAAAATAAGGAGGAAGAAACTCTGAAAACCGCTGAAACATGTAAGGGTTGAGTTCTTTTCTTTTTCCTATCCTTTCGTATGAATTATAAATAAAAAAAAATCAAGTTAGTAACTTAACATTTTTCTGAATATTTTTTTAGTCAAGTGACATAGCAATTGAATCTTTAGTTGAAAATTTTGAACAAATAAACATATTCGATAAGCCGTCAGTCCAAGCGGCAAAAGAAATTGCAAGAACAATTCGACTTTTTTCGGGACGCAGGGAACATCTCGAATAGATATATACTATAATAGATACGGAAGAACTATGGATAATAGTTTAAGCGAATTTGTTTTCGCCTCGATATGCTCTAAAATAGTCGATGAAGCTGGCGATTTTATTTTATGTCAAACAGGCTTAACGACTTAGCCCGAAATTAGAGAAGTACTAAATCAAAAATTCGGTGACAGACTAGGTAGGCACGCTTTACTACAACAATTTATTTGACGAAACAAAAAGGAGAAAACGTTATAGACTTTTTAGACAGATGCGACTAAACTTAAAAATAACCTCCGATTCAGCGTTATCGGAAAGCACTAAAGTTGCGCCAATTTCTCAAAACGATACAACAGCTGTTACAGTTTTAATATCAAACACGCACACGAAATTAAGAACACTTCTAATGCTACAAAAACCTAACACGATAGACGAGGCAACATCGTTAGTTGTTAACCACATCTCAATGGAACAGCAAATCAACTACAGACATTAGCCGCAGCATAATAACTAAGCCAACAAAAATCACAAATACGATAACAATAATAAACCGTTCCAAAATCCCCAAAGTAAACCGCAATACCAGCGAATGTATAACTCCAACAATAACAACCACTTTCAACAAACCCCATAAACAACGCATAATCCATATTTTTACAACAACAGTTACCCTGATCACAATAAAACCCCATTTCCGAGTCAACCTATAAATATACAAACTAGACAAATTCCTCAAAAATTCCACACGAACAAGCAACTGAAACCAGTTAACGTATTCGCACCAATGTATTTAGATAAAGCCCAAGGTACACCAGAACCGATGTCGATAAGTTCAAGACTAACAAACAATAACCAAGTTCAAAGACCAAACCCATTTCAACTTTATACTAGACCTTGAAACGAGGAAAACACAAACGTAGAAACCTTTCTATACGAATTAGAATGCACTGAAGAATTCCAAATAAGTAATGACAATGATAATTACGAACATGATAATTATAATGAAGAAGACACTACTTATATAACAAACCACATAAATAATGACTTTAACGAACAATCTGATGAAAACAACTACCTTGATGTAAATTTTCCAATAACAAGCCCATAACCAGATGGAACATAGTTGATTTAAACAACATAATTACAAACTCGTTACCTTACATTTAAATACGCTAACCACCCATGAAGCTACTAATTGATACAGGTTGCCATCCTTCAGTGATCAGACCGTATTTTGCAGAAACCTTTTTTCCGGAAGCAATATTTAAGTCCAACATGCCAATCATTACGTGCACGGGAGAAAGCGAGGCTAAATTTGAAACACACATCCAGATATTCGATGAATTCAACCTTTTGTTAGGGAAACTAGATTTCATTCTATTTAATTTCATGATTACTTTGATGGCATAATAAGAATTCGTGACTTACGGAGATTAAATATTAGCATTAATTTAAAAGATGAAATATTGTATACTAATCAATTTTAAATTCCTTTAAATTTAGAGAAAACTTTACAACCCAAAAAATCGAAATACCACCGTCTACAGAACGATTAAGCAAGTAAAGGTAAATCTACCTGTTGACCAAATAATTATTCCGGAACTAACTATCGGGCACATCACAATTCCAGCCAGACTCTAAACAGTAAAAAACAGTACAACCACTTTAGAAATAATTAACAAATCCGAAGAAACAGAAATATTAAAAGTTGATCTCAACTTTCTGGATCAACATTACTCTAAATATTCACCAACCTTGCATGTGATTTTCCAATGCTCCACCTGAAGGTACTACATTGGCCAGGAAGCGAGTTTTTTACCTGAAAATTTGGAATTTTGCCGAACCCTTGCTGTTTTAAGCAAGGTAGGTATCTTTAACGTGTGTGACAACACTCACACACGGGACCTCCACAATTACCTCTCATCCGAACTAGGGTGTATTTTTGTGAAAAATGCTCGCCTAACATTTTTCAAGCGGACCGTGTCGGGACCTTGGGCGTAGTAGTCACACACATACCAACTACGCCACGGAGCCGCCTAATATTCAGCAACTACTTTCGAATGTAATAACATAGATTCAATCATTTCTACACACGAATCAAGCAACTCCGAATTTGATTTCTCAAAGATTAGAGCGGACCACCTATATCAAGAAGAAAAAGAAGTTCAAAAACAACTATTAATTATGAATAAAGACATAATGTATGACCCAAACCAGAAACTGAATTTCACAAATATTATAAAACGCGAAATTAAAACCACTGATGAAATACCAACCTACACAAAATCTTATAGATATCCGCATATACATAAAGCGGAAGTACAAAAAAAAATAGCGAAGATGGTTGACGATGGCATAATAAGACACTCCAATCCCCGTGGAGCGCACCAATTTGGATCGTTAAAAAAATTAATCTCAGCCGAAAACAAAAATGGTGTATAGTCACGGACAATCGGAAATTAAACGAAAAAACCATTGACGACCGTTACCCTATGCCTAATATAACAGCCATCTTGGACCGCCTAGGAAGAACACAGTATTTTTCCAAAGTCGACTGAAATCAAGGATTGTTCAAAATCCAACTACATTCCAACTAAATACCTAAAACAGCCTTTAACTTAGGAAACGGACATTACGGGTATCTCGGATTACCTTTCGGACTAAAGAGCGCACCAGCCACCTGTCAAAGGGTTATGGACAAGTCCTTAGAGACTTTGTAAACAAGATTTGCCTAGTTTACATGGATGATATAATTAAACTTCATTACAGGAACACATGAGTAATATAAAACAGGTATTTGATAAACTTCAAGAAGCCGGACTAAAAATTCAATTCGACAAATCAGATTTCTTATGCAAGCAAGTAGAATTCTTAGGTCATGTGATAACGTCAGAAGGCATCAAACCGAATCAAAAAGAGGTTGCAGCTATGAAAAAATTTCCGATACCCCAAACGGCAAAACAAATAAAATCCTTCTTATGACTAATTGGATACTATAGAAAATTCATAAAAAACTTCGTAAAACTAACGAAACCATTAACTCAGTGTTTGAAAAAGAACATTAAGATACAACACAACGAGGAATTTTTAGAGTCATTTAACACATGTAAAAAAGTATTACTTAGCGAACCGATACTTCAACACCTCAACTTTCTGAAAAAATTCAATTTGACAACAGACGCTTCAAATTTTGCCATAGGAGCTATATTGTCACAAGGCCCCATAGGATCCGATCTACCGGTAGCCGAGCATCAAGAACGTTAAACCCAGCGGAATATAACTACAGTACAATCGAAAAAAAACTTTTAGCTATAGTATAAGGCAGTAAAATATTTTCGACCATACTTATTCGGAACAAAATTCAATATAATAAGCGATCATAAACCATTACAATGGCTATTTTTACTCAAAGAACCCAACTCCAAACTAGTTTGTTGGAGACCCAAATTACAAGAGTTTGAATACGATTTGATTTATAAAAAAGGCATATTAAATACAAATGCGGATACATTCTCACTAGTTGAAATTAACCCTATAACAATCGAAACGGATGATAATCTATCCATGTGTCCAAATCCCCCAGATCTTAATGACGAAAGTGAACACAATGTAGAACAATTATTAAAAGAACTAGACAAAGAAATCAATAGACAGGGTCAAAACCCCAATTCCTTGGAAGGAGAGTTTTCTAAATTCATATTACTAGAATCAGGCGACAAAATACCATACATAGTGAGCATGAAAACCCAACATTACAAATACCATATACAGAGAAAGCATTAAACATATTTACAAATCAAATTATAATTACCCCCTCGAACAAAAACATATAATTACACTTTAGAAAGACTGAAAATTTTTGACAAAAATCGCATAAAAGTTTTCATACCTAATAATGAAGACGAAGAAGAAATTATCACCTTTATTATACAAAACATGATTCCCAAACAAACCTATTGTTTTAGCGTCTCAAGTACAGAAATTGAACTAAAATTTATTAAGATATAGAAAGACTATTTTAAAAACAATTCCTTTACACTTTTTATATCTAGCACAATACTTACAGACGTAGTTGACACGGAAAAACAAAAGGAAATACTCAAAAAATACCACGAGTCAAAAACGTCGCATCGCGGAATACATGAAAATTTAAAAGCCACCAAAAAAATATATTATTGGCCCAAACTTGATCAAGACGTTAGAAATTATGTAAGCTTATGCGAAATATGCCAAGAAACAAAGTACGAAAGGCACCCCAATAAATTAGTGTTCAAACCAACCCCTATCGGATACGAATCGTTCGACCATCTTTACGTCGATACATACAAAACGCACGGACAATATTTTGAAACAATAATCGACAGTTTTTCGAAATTTGGACAAGCGTACGCAATAAGAGCACTGACATCAGTATAAATAGCAAACAGACTAATACAATACTTCAACCACTTCGGAACACCCAGAAAAATAACCACAGACAATGGGAGCGAAATGAAAAACGAAGTAATTCAAGGGCTATGTCAAGCACATAATATAGAAATTTAGTATACTACACCATATAACCCTAGTAGTAAGAGCCCACTAGAAGGATTTCATTCCACCCCAGCAGAAACAATCCTCACATTGAAAGCTACCAAACCTCACGAAAATATCGAAATACTGATGATTACGCATTACTATCCTATAACAATTCTATCCATAGCTCCACAGAACACACCCACTCAAATAACCAGATGAAGATTAGATTACAGAAACCCATTCGAAATCGACAAGAGAACCAAATTAACCCAATACCTACAAGATCACGTAGAAAATTTAAAGGTCATAAATGAAGTAGTATCAAAATACCTCCATAACAACCAACAAACGTATCTGGATAAAAGAAATAAAGAACCCCATCCTACCTGTACAAATCGGGAAGAGTAAAATCATTATTTCTAAACGCACATTTATGTATCATGTAAATCTAACATTTCCCGAAAAATCACTGAAAAGAATTAAAACAGACCTAAAATCTTTAGAAAATATTGTAACAGGCAAAAAAATCCAGAATCAATTTTTAGTCTTACTCAAAAATAAAATTTCAAATGCGTTATCTCGGACATCTATCTCAGCAGTCAAATTAGGTACATTTTCTCACAATATTAGGATAAAACGAGGATTAATAAACGGTGTGGGTAAATTATCAAAATGGTTATTTAGCACACTAGATTCAGAAGACGAACAACATATGCACTCTTACTTTAATCTACTGGTAAATGACGCGAAGAAAACACACAACGAATTAAACTTACAAAAAACGTTACTGCAAGAAATGACAAAAGTTTACGAACGCAATTTCAATACCCTACACGAGAATCAAATCCTATTAAGAAACCAATTAAACAATTTAATGATAGGACTAACCGAAGTCATTGTCATAGAAGAAGCATTTTCACTTTCGAGCATCATAGATAGTTTAATGACACAATTACATTCAATACAAAATTTGGCCAACAATTTGGAGCTAATGATGTCATTTGCACGCCTCAATATCTTGCACTTTCGTTGAACGAAATCAATTAAATGGAATTATTTCAAAACTAAACAAAATATATGAAAATGAGCAAATTCCATACTTGCAAAGTTTCATCAATTATTACTCTTTATTTTCTACACAAGTAACAATTCGGAATAACTTATATTGTTTAAAATTCATACTCCTGTCATATCAGAACAATTTAAATACCTCCAATTATACTCAATACCTATTTCCAATCTAATCATAAATCCAAAACAACCTTACTTGCTGATGAACGACGAAAGCTACTGGACCACGATGGAAAGATGCCCAGAAGTAGAAACCTTTTACTATTGTCAACAATACAAGCTACATAAAAGCCAACCTTGCATTGCAAATTTAATAAAAACCGGAGAAAATATATGCCAAAATAGTCGAATTCAATTCTTATACTTCACGATAACTCAAACAAATGATGGAGATATTTTGATAATCCCTGCAAAAACCACTATTATACAATCACAATGCAACAATGAAGGACTTTTTAAAATCAAAACACCTAGTGTTATATCAATAGAAAAATGCCAAATAAAAATAAACGGAAAAACGTTCTTCCCTGATGATACTATACACGAAGAATGTGTATACCAACTACCCAAATTCAACACAACGTTTGATGAAACGCGAGCAAATCACCGTCCGATGCAACTACAAGAAATCGACAGTGAGAAGATTAAACATATAAAATTAATGGCAGAAAACTTGCAACATATAGACCTAGAAGACACTGTGAAGACATCACTTTCCTGCATTAACACATCGTTCTCAATACTTCTTATTTTAAGTGTAGTTTCTATTATAAAAACTTGATAAACTTAGATTTAAGAAAAATGTAATTTTAACACCGAAAATAGCAGAGCAAGTATTTTCTAACTTAGGAAGAGAAGAGTAATGTTATCGATATCCGCGTTAGGTAAACAAAATCAGGATATAACCATTTTAGATTGTACCTTTCCATATTATGTTGTTATTAAACTACTATTAAGTTAATCTTAAGTCAATTAGGGTAAATTTCTAATATAACAATTCTTTTGCCTTTCTCCACCTTCATTTAGATAGTAAACATATAAAAACAATAGTTGACGTCAAAAAGATAAGCATTCTTACTGAACGTCATAGCTAGTATTACTGAACTTTAGTTGTAATAACAGTTGTGCAAATTGCAATATTGATTCAATAATAAAATTAAATATTTTTTTATTTAAGTTTTCACGCCTGAAAACATCATTCGAGGCGTAAGCGTAGTCGAAGACATTTACGAACTCGGAATACCCGAAACGGCCATACTAGCGAGTAATACATTTAACTCTTTATTCACCCCTCGACATTTAATAAAATATAACAACTCCGTGATTATAATTAAATTATAAAAAAATTCAAAGACATTGTCTCCTGTTACATTATGGGTAGCATACTTCATGCTGAAATTGACTACTTTTGTAAATGAAATTAGATCGCTTAAAATACAATAAGTACAATAAATATATTAATCAAATCAATATCTTTAATTTTTATCTGCCAGTACCCGAAAGTTTTTCATATCTAACAACCAACCAAACTATTACGTTTTACTTTCGCTTTCAATTGTCTTACCAAAATAGAAAGTGTAACTATTTTTTATTGGGTGTAACGAAATTTCTTTACAGAATAACAAAGCTGTATTGAGGAAGTAGAAAAAAAAAAATTCGTTAAAAATTATTTATTTGCAAACCAATATAGGTTTTTGAATTCTTAATGAATTTTTGGCCCATATAGAAAACAACAAACGATCTGTTATTTCCTAGTTTGATTAAATTGCAAGGCTAAGCTTCAAGTTTGGTACCAATTATAATATGGACAATATTTCAGGTATTTTGAAACATCGCTGAGAAAGTTTCAAATAGCATTGTAATCAATGAAAGTCCGTGTAAATAACTTATTGTGCAGATATATCTCAAGGTTTGCGACTTGCTCCGTATACATGGCGCGTGGTCATCAAGTATTTGTTCTGATAAGAGTTCCTCAGATTTAATTGTCTTTATAAGCTGTTTTCTTAGTCCACTCACTTCCACGAAACCTTCGAGCCAAACAAGATGGGAGTTGTTGCGCAAACACCCACAGAACAAGAAACACCCACATGTCAAAAAACACCCTACGTCTACAAATACCATCAGATCAATAAAAACACCCTTAGGTCATCAATATGTTCCAAGTGTCAGTCTGGGGTTCATTGAATTTTATTCCTGCACATGAGCGAAAGCAGACGAGCTGAAACCTGACCCTAACCAACGCAAGGATGGTAGTTGGCGACCAGTAGTTAAGCGCAAGTCTTTTTACTTTTGGCGAATCCCTAACCAGATTTATTTAGCAACTCCCTTCTCTACATATGGTCAGATTACCAGCCGTGAAAATCCTCACCGTTTCAGTTTATAAGATTTCTTAAAATGTTATAAGTTCCATTTATTTTATTAATTCTGCATAATTATATATCTATATTTTTGTGAAAAAACCTTTCCTTAAATTTTCTTCTATTTGAAGCTATCACTGACGAGTTTATGCTTTTCCGGTAACGAAATAAGATTTATATTAAGATTATCTAAAATTCCACTTTTTATTAAATTTGTACGTGACTGCGAGATCTGACACTCATTCGCGAACATGACTATTATACAGTGAGATTTTGTTCAAAACCGTGATATAATTTATTTGCTAATAATTGCTGTTATTAGATTCAAATTATTTGGAATAAAGTATTATCCTCTAGTAATGTTCTATATCACAGAGGTCTGACTAATTATTCAAGAATTTAAGTAAAGAAGTTAAAAATCACCAACTACAAAAGACTTTTCTGTGACTACCCTAAAATAATATTTTTTGATTCATAGGTGCTAGATACAGTGGCGTGCAACATCAATGTAAATTGTTTTCAGTTTAACTAATAAAATTACAGCCCACCCCCAACTCTAACACTCCCTTGGGGTGATGGTCAAGTTGGCCGTCGAGTAAACAGTTTTTAGTCTTTCCATCTAGTAAGCGTTAAAATTTTATTTTCTCTAAAGTACATTACTACCGCATGTCACCTGCAATAATTGTATTTAAGTCCGCTTCAATTATTTAAAACCCGTTATATTAGCGCCGCATGGTAGGGCATTTTTAATTTTAGCAGAGTAAATATATAATTAGCAGGCATAGTGTTATTATTATTTATATAGCTGTTTCAAAAGTTATAATTTTGTAAAGGAGAATAAAAATTCTGTTCCGCTAACTATGTTAGCTATTATTCAGCACGTTGTTTAAGTGAAGTATATAAAATACGTATTTATTAAGAGTGTATTTTAGAATCTTGATTTATTGCCATTTTAAAGGTTCTCTATCGTTAAAGCAAAGTATGTAACAGTTCTTTACTGCATTTGATCAGATTTCTTCTCAAAAAAGAACATTTGAATGAGTTAAAAGTGCCAAAGTTACACTCTGACAATATCAGTATTTGGATAATTTTATTGATCATTGTATTATTTCTATTAACTGTATATTTATTGTACAAAATGTACATTAGATACAGGAACAAAGAAACAAATGTAAACAAAGAAACTATAAATAAAACTTTAGAGACAATGAATTTTAAAAATTAAGTGCAACCCCTAATTTTCATCTAAGTCGGGAGGAGTTACATATTCCCCAATTAATATGTATATAAATTTAAATGCAATTACTATGTCTTAAGAAATAGAATGTTATATTGTATAATTGAAGATAATAATACAAATGGTTAACGAAAGTTTACATCAGACATGAGAACGGAAGCAATTACTTCGTTTTCCAAACGCAACCTGATACTGCAAGTTCAGGACACAATGAACTGCAATAAAAGCAGGCTTAATTAAGATTACTAAGAAGTAAGACATTGTATGTTATCAAGAAATACCAGCCGGTGAGATCTGCATTTCCCACAAGATGATGTGAAAGCAGGAATTACATAAATATCCTAAGGAGCCCCTGATGGCCAGTCAGTCTCGAACTTCATAACTTAAACATTGTTGGTGGTTCCAGCTACTCACCATATTTTTTAATTATTGATTATTAACTTGAAGTATTTTGTCAATTTCAAGTAGTTTAGTGAATATTAACGTTTAAGTTGATTATAACAGAAAGAAGTCATTTTTGTAATTGTATACTTGATAATAAAACGATAGAAGGGTTTTTTGAAAATAAATGTTTTAAAAAAGCTTCCAAAGGCCTAAAAACTATCTCGCTCTGTAACATTTAAAAATACTTGTGGTAATTAGCGTTACCCTAGCGTTAAGAACAATTTGGTAAATTTTATATTTGCCTAACTTTAATGGTACGTACAAAATTCATTCCATTCCTAATTTAAACCCGTTATTTCCATTTTTATATATAAAAAAGTTAGAGACTGCTTTCACACGGATAGCTAGGATTTCTCCGAAATATTGCATTAGTGGTGAAATCCTCCCCAAGACTAAAATATTGTGCTAGCTAGGAAGCACTTATCCAGCTTACATCTCTCGGAAAATCCAAATAAGATTGAAAACATTTCGTAATGTTTGTATGGCTTTGCTATGTTTCAGAAAAACATCGCAACATGGAATATTTTTATAAATTGAAATTGTCATTAAATGCGTATATTTCGTTAAGCATAAGCTAATTTTGATTTTTATCCAAGAGTCAGTTTTATACCGCTTGCTATATGATATAGCTTTTGCTTAGTCTTAGCAGATTAAAACCCATACTAAAGAATTTGGTATATAGGTCGAGAAACAACGTTCTATAATTTTCTGTTATCACGTCTCATCGACACGTAGTACAAAATACACAAACAGACTCCTGTAAATGCTTATAGCAATTAAGTGTACAATGGTGTTCCGTATACTGCTTTCTTAGATTACCTACTTTTGCTTTCTTGTATGTCTGGATTTTCTTAATAGTAAAGATATTTGCTATGAAATATAACATGTGTATTCGTTAAGTTTATATGCAATTACAGACGAAAGAGGTCTTTGGGGAAATATGTTCGCACTTTATCACTTGGGACTCATCGATTTACGGGTAACTACCACATACTTCAATAATATATTATGCTGTTAGGATTGAGTTTCGGTTCCTTTTCCATCTAATGATGTAATAAATAGCATTTCAGTATTTTAATCATAAATTTTAAAATAAATAACTTGAAATGTTGAAGGAGTGTTCAAGCACGTAAATAATGCACAAAACAAATCCTTCTTGTAATGAAATCAGGTTACAAAACTTGCAGTAAATTGGTTTCTTGTTTTTACATAGAATCAAA
This sequence comes from Platerodrilus igneus, assembly GCA_036346225.1. Lineage (NCBI taxonomy): Eukaryota > Metazoa > Arthropoda > Insecta > Coleoptera > Lycidae > Platerodrilus > Platerodrilus igneus. The sequence goes on along the minus strand of JARFIW010001433.1, from coordinate 1,094,409 downwards.
GTTAATATAGTTGAAAAACGTTTGACAATAACGCAATAATCAACAGAGTTCTTTCCATTCCAAAAGAGCTATAACGTGAAAGTGTGCACAAAAGCATTTTCTAAAGAGTTCTGGGCACCATTCTGCTTCCACAATTTTTAAATAAATTAATACTGCCCAAACTCTGCATATTTAAAGGACACTAATACCTAGGCCAAAGCGTTATAATTCCTGTTCATTAAAGTATTTCTCGTATAGCTTTTAATGTATTAAAGCATTTTCTAAGTCAAGGCAGTAGTAACGCTCTACGATTTTTGAATTCATAAACACTTACTGAGCGGGACGTCGCGTATTTATATAAGGATGGGTGAGACTCTAAGTGAATTTTCGTAGTTCCGGCTTTTGGTCAAGGCAACGTTGTACAATTTTAAATAAACTAATAGTAGACGCGGAACAATGACTGAGGCATAAGGCGCCGTACCCCACTTTCCACCTAACCACATCACACCTCTCACATGTCATCTCACACCTTCCACCTCGCACATCCCATCTCCTACACCCCATCAACCCCTACCCTTTACCATACATAAGCTGGATTTACGTGTGTTACATTTGTTTACTAAATGACGTTTTAACTAATTCATACTCAATTTGAATGTATCTTCCAAACAATGCTCAATATCACCTGATTGTAATTTAACAATTTTGCTTAATTATGTGAACCGAAAACAATTAATTATACTTTCTCAATGTATATGTAGTGCGAAAGAAACTTAAAACCACCGAATTTATTTATGAATTTATCTGCGAAGTACACGATAAATTAATTTTTAAATGTGCTTAAAATGTTTTTGAATTTTCAAAGTTGACTCCTTTGTGAGTACAATAATTTTTATTTTAAGTATATGCATTTTAAAGCTTGCACGTTTAAACCTGTGACTTTTCTATTATTTTCAGTTATTTTGGTGCAAGAGGCTTTTTGGCTTAATTGAGTGCGTTAGTATGTACGATTAGAAGAAACATTTAATTTTGTGTAGTATTCCTTCTCACAACACAAACTTTAATAAATCCATTTTAATTAAGAGAATCAAATTATTGTGACAATTTATTTAATACAAAGCGTTTTGTAATAGAACTACATTATGCATTAACCAATTTAAAGAATTGTTTAAATGTAACAGACGATGGTTTGATCGATTGCTGTTTTTCTTAAAATTCTAAAATTTAAAACTCCAAGATCTGCCCTATTCACAGCAATATTTGTTGTTGGGAAGTACTTAAAGAAAATGCGTTTTTTTACATAAACGGTGGTATTTGCAAATACAATCGCTTGCTAAAACACGCTAGCTCAAATGTAGTGCAGATATTTCACTTGTTGCAAGAGTGCCCAATTGTTGACCATATAAGTAATGTGTACAAAAATTGTTCTATTTCTGGAATTAACTGCTTATATTAGCATTAGTTAGGAACATCCAAAATTTCGTACCATAATACACCAATTCGCACACCCAGTATTACTATTTCTTTAACCAAATATTTACTTGATTTGTACTTTGAATCCCTTAAAATCCAATTCATACCATGTTTCTTTTTCGAGAGCTATACTGTATATGACCAAACTGAAAAAAACTTCTACTTACATACTGAAGCAAATCTGTTGAGGGACTCGGCTTCTTCTATCATTTACCTATTACACTAAAACTTCCTGGCAAATTTTCTTCTTCTCTTTATAAGTCTCTCTATTAGATATATCTCGAACAGTTGTAGATTGGATTTCTTCACCGTAAAAAGACCCCAAAATAGGTTTACCGTTCAAATCTTCCAGTAAATAGGCAGTTGGATGCACTGTTTGAACCCTTTTAAATAATTCAAGGACGCATTTGGAGTGGTAGCCTTTATCAAAAACCGCTATATATTCGGAAATGCGAAATATATCTCTAACGCACGCTAAATTTTTTCGGTTTGTAGCATTGCTGCTGACAGTAACACGTTTTTGTAAAATCGTTCAGAAAAACTCAAACCCCTACCTGTAGGCTGTAGTCTATTAGACTTCATCCGAATGTCTAGTGGATGTTTTAGCACATTTTTTAAAACTTTTGTTATTTGCTGGAAACGCAGTTATATCTTATACCGTAATGGATTACACTTTGTTACTTTCTTACTTAATTAAATTTCACATTTCTTCCTTTATTCACAGTCATTCAGTTATAATTTAGTTATAGTTTAAGTTGTTCAATCTATTCTATTTTGATATAGCGTTAAAAATGTGTTATTCTGTTATCAGTCACGTTCGTTTTCCTAAATATTACAATGAATTTATGTACATGTTTCATCAAGGTTATTTTCAACCACTAAAAGGTCTGATTTGCTTATTTGTACACCTTACTTAATATAAATTATTAATTGATTTATATTACTTTTATATAATTTCAATGAGGGAAGTTAGGCAAATCATCCTACGCGTCTTTCATAATTCATCGAGTTTGGTTATATCATATATTTTACTTTGTTTTTACACCTGTTGATGTTCCAGTTCCTTATCGAACACATAAACTTGATTGCGCGTGCTTTGAGTGAAAAATTGTTTTCCCAATATTCATATAATGTGGATTTCTAAAAGCGTTCGTGGCACAGAAATGGTAATTCTGTTTTAATGTACGTGATTTATAATGCACTAGTTTTGAGTGTTGTTAGAAGTTTGGTTTGGCGATAATACGTGTAATTTGGTAAAGTTGTTGTTCAAAAAATACAAATATAATTTTTTCATCCTTGTATTTATCTTATGTTACACCGCAAATGTTAGTGATTTTTCTGTAAACAAATGTTCGTTCACTGCTTTAAACATGAAAAGTTTTAAGTGAGATATAATATGATGGCAAGTGTTAAGAAGCAGTTTTATTCTTACAATAACAGACGGAAATGCGAAGTCAAAGAGAACGTTGAAAATGGTGGATTATTACATAAGAACATGTTGGTTTTGCTTACGTTTTTATACTTGACATTTATTTTATAACAACGAATGAAGATATAAAGATATAGATTTAAAGATTTTGTTTTAACGGAAAACTGTATTGAAAACTGAATTAACCGCAGAATACTGTAATTAAAAAGGGTTCGTCATTGGTTTAATATTCGGAGATGAAAAATAAGACAAATTTCAACTTCAGCTACTATGTAAAATCCCCGGGGCAAATTGATTTTAAGGTTCTTTTTCTTTTTACGACCTCCCCCCCCGCCCTCACTCACCTCTTCTTTTTTGTGTGGTAATCAGTGCAGACTGCTTACGCTTCTTTCGTCGCTTTTTCTTGTCCGCACGGAATACTGTGACATATTTTGGCATACCCAACGTGGGTTCAACTATTGAAAGCTGTCTTTTTTACTTAGCGTTTGGCTCAGAATTTATTTTGTACACATATCTGTTTGTCCCGATAGAAATTTCCGTTGCGTCCGTTTTATTGTTCCTTTTCCGTTACATGGAGATTTTCTGTAGGTTTTGCTTTACTCTGAAATACCAGAATTGTGTTTTCGGTGGCAATTCTTTTAATTGAAAACATTGGTAACACTATTCTATTAATATCTCTAGATTTTAGTTTGTTGCTTCTACCAATTTTTTTTGGAATTCAATTCTTTCTTCGGATGTACTTTAATTTATTCTGTTGGTTGCGATATTCTTTTGTTGAGTTAATTGGGTTCTTGGTATCTGTGTGTTATGCCACTTGAAGTTTTTAGTCAATACTTATACTGCAGTTACATTCTATCTCACTTTTCAAAGTGTACAATCCCATATTACTAATTGAGTTAATAATAAGATTTCGTTCTCTGGAGTTAACTCATAATAAGATGAATATACATTGTTTACGTCAGGATGAGCTTTTTTTGTATCGATTAGTTGAGTATTTGTGTCGCCAACGGGCACCGTCGCACATATGAGAGCACGCCTTCTTCCTTTGGTCAAACTGGAATTATTTGATAAACCCTTAACTTATTCACAATATGAAGTATATCAGGAGGCACAATTGAAGATTTATTAATACCAAGTTAGAAAAATTATGTAGTAATTTTGCAAAATATGATTCACCCGTAGCTACCACTCGCTCACGAGTCATTCATGCATTGAAACGCATGAAATTACATCCTCCTATAAGTGTACCGCCTAAATAACTTGCTTTACGTAATAAATTACTAAAAATTTCTTACTTTACTGGATCGTTTAGGGCAACACCTTCCGCGCCCATTGATCTGGATGCCATGGTTACGAAATCAATCTTCGCCATAAGTTAACCACCCTTCAATCGAAAAGTTGTAATCTTTCGGTACCTAAGCCCACTTAGTCAATCCTGTTTGCAGCCTGCCGTAAAGTGGCAATTTTGCAATTTAGCGGAGTTCTTAATGTGCTTACCGTACATGACTTTCCAGTAAAAATTGAAGAGCTTAGGCTAGCTCGTAATGTGTTTGAGTTCCAAGTATTCAAGTCAACGGGTGACATCTTTGAGTCAAAAGCCTTACTGTAGTACCGGAGTAACCGTCTTCTGTTTTCTAATTGGCAGACCTTATCTAATTTATTATTGCGTTATTCTGAACTGCCTAGCTATAAGCGAAGACTATTTAATGAGATCTTAGGTTGGTTTGATGAATAGCATAAACGGTTTTCAACTAATTTGACGATTCTAGTGATATTGTACGACACATTTCGGTTGAAGGAATAGTAGTGGTTGTTGAAGATACGTTTTAGTAGAGACATGATCGACATTTTCCTATTAAAGATGACGGTACAATAGATTTTAAATATAAATTGCACGGCGACTGCAATTATGTCGTGTTGCTGGTGGGTGATTTAGAGAGGAAACAACGCGACAAAAGTTTTGGCAGTTTTTCGAAACATTACATAATGGACATTTATTTTTATATACGTTGTGATTTCCACGAGCGTAACAAAAAACATTACGAGGTTCGATACAATAAGTGTTAAATTTGATCACTATTCCGACAATCCCAACAAGTGAGGTAATTAGATATTGGGACGAAAATTTATTCAAATTGCAGGAAGAATCGTTGCGGCAAGCTACATTTTTCAGGGAAGGTTTTGGTTGGTAATTTTACTGAAGGATGGTACTTTTCTAATCGGAAATTTACTTTTCAACGAACGGCAAAGATCTATAAATTGGGAAATGCAGTCAATTTTTTGAAGAGCTAAATGTTCAAATAATAGCCAATAAAGTTTCAAATTACTTGTGTTAAAACTTAGGTTTTGTCAGGCTTTTGATTTAATCAGTTAAATGTCTGTACCTAGATTTTATAAGATAAAAATTTTTGTTAGGGCTTGAAAATAAGCAGGAATTTCAGATGGGATCTTACAATCGTAATCAAACGTAGCAAAGTTTTTCTTCAAACTCTACTAGCTCGTGTCAACTAAGAATTTGATGTTTAATATTGTGGTACCATGCTAAGGCACCATCGGAAAACAATTCAACGGCACTTTGAAATAACTGGTCGTCGGTACAGTTTCTGAAAATTTCTAAATCGTCAATTCGTTAAAGAAAGGATGCTAGAGAAATGTTTGAGCTATAGCATGAAAAAGTAAGGTTGTAAACGGGGCCTTATTTGAAACGTCTATATTTCCACTGGGTAACGATAGGATTATTTAAATTCGAGGCAACTACAGTAAGGTCGGGGATAGTGTCTAGCCTTTTTAACATAAACCTTTTCAACAAGAAATAATTTGCAGATAAGTTCGTTTTAATTTCTTTATTGTTGCGTCAGTGCTTGAGACAAAAATAAATCCAGTCCTTGTTTTAAATGGAGTAAGCGAGAATGGATTCGTGCAAACTATACCTTCGTTGGCATAAGATCAATAAGATAAACTATAGCTTCTATGCCATCCATGGAATCGGTCATTTGTTCGTTCTTTTCAACGTCCATATTTACGTTAGAGTTGAATGAGTGTTACATATCTGTGGTAAAACGGATTTAAGTCGAAGACGACGTTGATTTTGCGTGGCAGCTGGTATTATAATACCAGCCACAAACTCCCAAGGGAGCTCTTTGGTTTTTAAATCCAGGTGGTTCATATTGATGGGTTTTTAATTTAAAAATGCATATGTTAAGCATAATTTTATATTTGTATGCGAAACATGTAAATAATAGAAATAGTTCATTGCGTTTATTTAGCGATAAAAGCAAGAGTGAAAGTATTGTTTTAAATTTTTAAAGGTACATTTTTTAATATAAATATTTAACACCTAAATCTCGTATTGTAGGTTAGGTTCTTTTTTATTAGAAGTTTTCAATGAAAATTAATAGCTATTATAATGTATTAGATATTTCAAACAATGCTCAAATAGCAATTACTCCTTACCTTAGATATATATTGTAAATTAATCCAAAATACCGAAGACTTCTCTATAATTCGATGCAACTAAAACTATTCCATGTATTGGAAAAATTAACCACAAGACAAAATTATTTAAATATATTTAAAATTCAATTAAAAAACCTTTAAGATTAAATAGAATGTGCTTATAACCAAAAATGCAAATTAAATTATACCAAAAAATGGCGTAACCGCCATATCTAATATTATGTTTACGGTATCGCTAACCATGGAAATGATTGCATAATTTCTACTGGTACTATTTTCAAGCATAAAAAATTTTTTAGTTTCAAAGCTAAAGAATATACCGAATGCTTCAAGCTAAAACATATAATTTTTTACGTTTTCTAGTTAGATATTAAATGCAAAACAAACATGAATTACATAGATAATGTAAGTTGAAATAATCAAAACGAGAAAAAGTCAACTCCTTTTTATAAATACTCAAATTTATAAAAGGACCCCTTTGTTAGGCACTAGTGTAACGTAATTTTTATTACATAAATGCTAATGTTATAAATATATATTTATTCAAATTTACACGGAATATTCTCGGGACATCAAATGTGTCTCAAATTTTAAAACTAACACTTGCGCCGTGGTCACCCTAAACGGTGCGTCCTTCATTTCAGGGTGGCGTCCAGATATTTCCTAGCTTAATTAGCGATAACTCTCCTACTGACAGTCGCGCCGTTATTTTGTATAACGTAATATAATATTTAAAAAGAAATTACAGCAGAGCACTTTCGGCGTTAGCCATCTTCGATGCCATGTCAACTTAAAAATATATAATCCATGAAACTATTACATTAGATATAGGACATTTTACTTATGACATGACTAATATCACGATCAATAAAGACTAGTTAAATAATTGATTGATTACATTTTGTCTGTGTCGTTGATGAAGTCGAAAAACTTTCGACGTGTCCTATTACCTTTCATTTTTTACTGTTCTTTACATACTTCTTCCTTCCCCTGCACCGTTCCCTTATTTGAGGGAATACAGAGGTAGGTGTACCACACAGTATAAAATAATTATACTTTGGCGGAGATAGCATCGGCCTGTAAGGGCTGCGGAATTTACAAAAATTGTTCTCAAGAAGAGGAAGAAGAGAAATTTGAAGCTAAGCGTAAGTGAAGGCAAGAAAGCCACTAAACTTTTATATTGAAATTTCTGTCAACTGTTGAACAATTAGTTCTATAACATGTTTGCGATTACTGGTAATAAAATCACAGTTTTCCTGTGATGTTTTATAAACATTTATACAAAGCTTTTTGTAAAGACAAATAAGATAGTTATTTTTAATTTTAAGCTATATATTAAAGAAACTTTTAACCATAGAAAATTTTATAAAATCCTGTATGTTCACACATATAGGTATTAAACAGTAATAAATATCTTTTAGTATATTTTAACTATATGCAAGACAAGCAAAAAGGTAAAATAATGTTGTGAATACTCTCACAGGAAATTTAGATATTCATAAGATAATAATACAAGATACTGTTATGAATACACATAGGTAATTTAGTTATTAATAAGATGAAATACTGTTGTGAATACACTTTTCTATAATTTAGATATTTATAAATTGAAGGTTAGAGTGTTACTATCGTTGACACATAAAAGGAAACACAACTAAACTCATACTTGAGGCAAGAAACATCCCAGTACTTGATGAGTTGCACCTGGCGTTAAGCAGCACAAACATCTGCCGCTGGCAAACCAAGTTCACAACTTCTAAATAGACGAACATCTGATCCACCAAATAGTTTCAATAAAAGCTATTTGATTCCATCAAAAGACATTCCGGCTTCCAGTGGTTTTTATGTTGCAGAGGTATAAGACATCTGGAGTTCAAGACAAATTCAAAACGTATACGGTATGTCATATTGATGTAGAAAGTTATATACATATACATTTTGGCATAAAATGTTTATCCGAAGTAAAGTTTTGTATTAATATTTCTGAAACATGGTATCTTGAACTAAACTATATTTCCAAGTCAAAGCTTAATAGTAGATATTTTTAGAATAAATGTATTTCCGAAGCAAAATGTTTTGGAGTAGGTTTTTTGCAACAAAATGTTTTTGGATCCTGCAAGAATCAATTGTGTTACCAATTTATAGAACACATGGTTCAAATAAAACACATTAAAATTGATCTATTTTTATCTTACCATCTTTTATTAAAGGACAGGTCCAAATATACAAATTTTCATCTTACAGGTAAGATGAGATTTCTAAAATATTATTTTTAATAGAACATTATGCTTTAGCTAGCCAAGTGGCAATTTAAAGAAAAGTCAAATCAGATCAGCACCTGTAGACTTGAAGTTAGTAAAAGCGAACTTTATGTTAATCTTTCTGATAACCCAAAACAATGAATGAGAAAATCATGGAAGTGATAAATTAAGGAGAAATAGATAGACGACATTTCTGACATGGGTTTAGCTCCACACTATTTTTGTTTTGAAAGAAGAATCAATCAATTACAGAATTACAGTAAACGTATTTATTTATACTATATAGATAAACAATAAAATCGTGAGTAAATATAATAGTCTCTGTATCTAGTTTTATTTTCTAGAACAAGAGTAAACGAATATATATATATATATATATATATATATATATATTCAGAATCAAAATTAATTCAAAACAATAGTCAAATGTGTTTTTAGAGTAAGGTAGCCACAAGTATTTTACAAAATCCAGAGCACGTTGTAACACTGCCGGGCTTAAGCCAATTGGCATGGTACACCCCTATTATTTTTACTATATCTTTGTTCTTAACCTTGTCTGTCTATGATATTTTTAACACGCGTCAGTAGCACCACACTTCAAAGATTTCTGTCTTTTTCCTGTCCGCTTCCCCTACTCTCCATGTTTCAGAGCCGTACTTTGCTGTGCTCCATCCATACATTTAGGAATCCTTATCTTGTTTCCATGTTTATTGTCCTTGAACATAGTAGTTGATTTTTTATTAAACGCAACACGCCTTGTGCTAATTTTTGTAGTATATCTGCTTTTGAATTCACCGTTCTTGTGCTATTTGGCTTTTTTAACCTGTTGTAAATTTTCGTCTTCTGTTTGTATTCTGGTTTTTGACTTTCTTTCCTTTCCCTATTAGTACTGTATCCATTTCATTACGAGCTGCTTCTAACTTTTCCCTGCTAGATGCTAATGTCGCTGCGTCATCCGTTGTAACAAATACGATTTTGCCCCTCATTAATATACACATTCGTGATAATTATTTAATTTACAAGAATCCTTAACAGTATTGGAAGTTTCTATTTGTACTTCATTAAAATAATATTTATTCGGCACATAGAACTCCATCTGTGTTCATGGTTTTAAAATAACATTTCAGTTACTTTGATATCCGGGTTGATGCTAGTCTTTAGTTCATTGCGCATGCCGGCGTAGTAAAACAGAGGAATGCTTGTTTCCACTTTTAACAGCAGGATGTAATTAGGACAGACAAGTTTTTGACGCGTGGTCGAAAGGTTGTTTCAAGATGTTGTCCGGCCAGCAGGTGGCTTGGTCCCGGAGGATAGTTTGGCTTTTTTCAAAAGTAGAAATCATCACCAGAGCAGTCGGCCTCTAAGATGATACAAATATAGGTTTGAAGAACATCATCAACGGTAGGTAACTATTTTCATTTTGGTATTTAAATTAATTCCGTGGTTTTTATAGTGCAAGTTTAATTACGTATTACGAAGTTTCAAAAATTTTTAGTTATAGCATATTGGAAGTTTAAATTATTGGTTTTGAAGCATTGCAAATCTTTTGATTATTATTTATTCTGAGTAAAAATCTTTTAAAAGTATTCTTATCGTGAACAATAAATGCACACTCTTTGTAAGAGGAAATTCAGTTTGTAATCTCAAGAACAGGCGAAGGTTGCACATCTGTCGTTATAATTGTACACGAAGTTTAATGGACGAAAGTACAACGTTCAAGTTACTTTAAAGCTGACATTGATTGAAGTTAATAATAATTTTACTTAAAGCATGCTACCAATTTCATAAAAAATTTTTGAGAATAGAAAGGAAGCGCACTGACATTATACTGGTAAGATATTTTTGAGTTATATTTTTGAATTGTTATTATTATTGAAATTTAGTTTGTGATAAATTGACTAGGCTCTGGTAAAGCCCTAGTTCTAAGAAATTTTTAGGAGGTTATATTTGCAGATAGTACGAGGCCATCGTCCCAATCCAAGCTTGTAGTGTCACAAGTAAGTAAGTATTTTTTTTATACGTTTTGGTTGTTCGGGAGATTTTTTTTCTTTTCGAAGATTTCTGAATCTTATCTTCGGGTTGTTAAACATTATAGCTATTATTAAGATACAGTGGCGTCCATTAAAATTCCCTTTTTTATCGTATACCATCCTACGACCCTAGCTCATAGCTCTGCCCTAAGTTGAAGAAACTTAGCTGGCTGGAAGAACTCTTTAGAGGGTCCTTAGTACTCAAAGCCGCTTTCCATACATTTTCCCTAGGGCTTGAATATTAGACAGGAACCCCCTTATTTTCTAAAGGCTCTGTCGCCTATAAGGTGAAGTAGTTATACTTTACCATAATAATAAGGAAATATAATACCGTAAACCTAAGCTTATTCGTCGTTTGACCCTGCATGATAATTCCAAATGTCTTTCTGCATTTTTCAGCATTCACTGCCTTTTCCTTACTCAAACTTAAATTAATGGGGATAGCGCACATCCTGCATCATTCGCTTTTTAATATTTACTTCTCCACGTTTCTGTTGTATTCCTATTACAGCTGTTTGCTTTTTGCAAAAGTTATGTACTATCCGTCTATCCCTATAGACCGTTTCTATTTTTTTGAGCATTATGAACATTTTTCCAATTTTACATTGTCGAATGCTTTTTCGATATTTATAAACTCTATGAAAACGCTTTCAAGATTTTTCTATTAATTTCTGCATCATTACCTTTAATGCAAAAATGACCTCCTATGTTCCCATGTTTTGCCTAAACCCAAATTGATCTTCTTCTAGTATTTTGTGCAATTCTAGTTAATATTTTTGCAAATGTGCTGTCCAATTTGACGAGCGTCGCCGTGGATCAATGTAGTAAGCGTAAGACTACGGATCCCAAGGTCCTGGGTTCAAATCCCGACACGGTCGACTGCTTGAAAAATGACAGGTGAGCATTTTTCACAAAAATGACGCCCTCGTTCGGATGAGAGGTTAAATGGAGGTCCCGTGTGTGATTGTTGTCACGCACGTTAAAGATCCCTACCTTGCCTGGAACGGCAAGGGTTCGGCAAAATTCTAAATTTCCAGGCAACAAAAAACTCGTCTCCTGGCCAATGTAGTACATTCGGGTGGAGCATTGGAAAATCAAATGTAGTGTCCAGTTTGACGTTCTAAAGTTTTCACATCTATCCGCACTATCTTTTTAGTGTAGCGACTATTGTGTTACGTTTGAAATCCAGGGATATATCGCCAAACTCATACATATAGCTTACAAGTTGAAAGTCATTTCTAAGTATAGGATATGCCAAGTTATCCTTTTAAATATCTGTTTCATATCCTACTGGAGCTTCAAGTTCCTGCTCTACATATAAATTCCCTATATATTCTTGCTATTATCCGCATTTTGCATTTTCTATATTGATGTTATTTCCATAGCCCGTTATATCTTTGGAATAGGGCTTTATGTCCCTAAAATTTATACTAATTGATTTAGATGCTTCATTTCTCTTAGGTTATTTCTATTTCTAATTTTTATCTCTTTGTACTTTTCCATAATCCATTGTTCTTTAGCTTCCTGCAAATGCGAATAATTCTCATTTTATGGTTTTGTATCTTTGTTCTTTCACTGGTTCGTCTGGTCTGTTTGTGTATTTTCGCCTTATAAATTCACAATATCCTTTGTCACACATGGTTTTTATTTTCTTTTTGTTTATAGCCCAGAATATCACTTGCCGCAATCTCTAAACTGTATTTATCGATATTCCCTTCTACTTCCACTTCCTTAGAATCAGAAATTTTTCGACGTTTTTCAATAATTTCTTTGAATTTTTGTCAGGCTTTCTTTGGATATTTTATCCTTTAGTTTCCCAAAATCATAGTGGCTTTTTCCAAGTTCCTTTTTTCAAATTTTCAAATTTGAGTACGGTTTTCATAATTACTAATTGTCATCAGTGCGTATCTGCTTTACAGGGTAGTTTTCAGTCTCTTCTTAAGTCCCAAACCGTTGTTTAACTAGAATGTAATCTATTTGATATCTCCCTATATCTCCTGGCATCTTCCTCGTGTATCGTCTTCTAACATGATGTTGAAATAATGTATTCGTGATGGCTAAATTGTGTTTGTCGCAAAATTCTATCAGCATATTCCTCTGTCCTATGTAGTGCCTACCAATGCAGTAGAATCTCCTGTAATTATTAAATTTTCATGTACTTTTACTAATCGTAGTATATTTTTGATATCTTTGTAGATCGCTTCTACCTGTTTCACACTGTAGCTAAAGGTGAACATGTAAACTTGTATTATTGCCGTATTTACGGGTTTAGATACTAATCTAACCATAAGTACTTCGTTTTTCTTTGTAGGTATTTTTCTACACAATATTCTATTTTTATTCGCATAATTATCCCTGCACCTGAATTTCCTTTCTCGGGTCTTGTATAAATCACCCCAAAGTCTCCGTTTTAAAAATTACCCACCAATGGTCATCGAATTCCGTTAATCCCTACTGTAACAAATGGTAACTTATCGATTTCAATTTTCAAAACCTTTAGCTTACCTATTTGCTTCGTGTTTCTAACATTCCACGCCCCGTGTCGCAGTATGTTCCCGGTTGTACTTTTTTTCTGATTGAGCTTGTTGAGTAGCTACCTCTCGAAGATCCAAACAGGAGACTATTTTAACTCTGGCATCTTCTACATCAAAGGATGCCAACATTTTTAAAATGTTTTTTTACGGTATATACTTGAGAAGTAATGTGCTCGTTTACCGTTGCCTTCCACATTGCAGTAGTGTGTCCTAGAGTGCCATACCGATTCCTATGGTCTTTGCCACTGAAAGAGCTGCTGCCCTCTTTCGAGGACTTAGCTTAGTCTGTTTCCTCACTAAAGACCATAATAGTATGGTTTAACTTATAGTACTCTATAATTTCTTTAAGGTTCAGTTTCCTTCATAACGGAATTTTATGTGTAAAAAATTAAATAAGGCAGGTTAGCTGTGAGCACTAAATTCTACAATAATTGAACTGTTTACAATTAAAATAGAATTGGCATGGTTGCTTTTTCGTATAAAGCTTCTCAAAAATGTAAGTGGATGGTCAGTTGACTTCCAGAAATAATATTGTGTCAGACAACTACAAATGATCACGCGATGGTCTTATTTCCTGGTCTCAACTATAAGGCTTGAGTTAAGACAAAGGATTTTCTAAAATTAATTTAGTATATTGCCTTATTATAATGTGAATAAGCGCCGCTATACTTGCGGCCACGTTCCCAATGCTCCACCCAAAGGTACTACATTGGATTTAAACGCGAAAATATAAACGTGCTTCAAATTAAATTTAACTTCAAAATTAATCCATCCTAAATAAAAATTTAACAACCTGAAACTAAAACTAAAAATAGGGTTTAAATAAAGGTATCCCTAGCGTTGATTTTGGAATGTGTCCGATCAACAAGACACACGTAAAAGTAACAGATGAGGGATCCGGATACAGTCGCCACCTCTGCTTACAGGTGCGACCTGAATGGTCGATTTAAAACTATCCAAAGCTAGTTAACTAATTGAAAATGGATTCAAATTTCTAAGCATTCGCCAAATATTTTAATAGTGAATCCAGCTGTTTGCCTGCTCTATATATTTACAAATTCGTCCTCCCTGGTCTAAGTAATTTAGCCTAAATCCGTTCCTAGCTCTCCCTATCATGCCCTAACTGATTTATATCATAATTGCAATCTTCTCTATTACATTCTTCCTTCCTATAAAAATGCTGCCACCAAAAATGCAAATAAATATAAAATATAAATATAAATAAATATAAAATATAAATATAAATAAATATTATACATATACATATATATATACATATATATATATATATATATATATAAGAAAAGTAGGATTAATGAGTCTTAAATTAATACAAAGTAGAAGGCAATTATTGGCAAGTGACTCAAATTCAGCCACGAGGGCATCCTGTCGACGCGTTTCGCCCTAATTGGGGCTCATCAGGACAGAAGTAGCAAAGTTGTAATATTTAATACAGACACCTTATGGGAAGTACAGCATCACCCAGCTCACAATTTGTGTCTTCGTGTCATTTCACCTGACATCGCAGGTTTTTAGCAACAGTCGGCACGGAGGAGATCCGGCTGAATTTGAGTCACTTGCCAATAATTGCTTTCTACTTAATATATATATATATATATATATATATATATATATATATATATATATATATTAATATAGCCCTTACGTTGGGTGTCATTATAATTGCTATAAAATGGCCACCATTGGGCGTACAAAAGGAATAATTTTTAAAACAAATTTATAGTAATTTAGAGTAAATTTAGATATAATAATTCTGGTTTTCTGAAGGCAAGTAGTGATTTCTAGGTTCATACAGACATGTTTAATGGCTTGTACAATAAACATGTATGGTTTAAGAAATTTTAAATGTATATTTTTAATTTATTATTTAAGCCTTTTAATTTAAGTTGTTGACCAATAACAACATGTATGAGTTTGAGAGATTTTAATTGTATATATTTAATTTATTATCTAAGCTTTTTAATTTCAGTTATTGACCAATCGCAAGTTGTTTACATATGTAACTGAAATAAGAGTTTAGTTTGCATGAATGATCAAAAATTGTATGTTTCCATTCAAAAGGTTGGATGATAACTGCTAAGTTTTAAACAACTTTTAATGTAATGTTTTTATAGAACTATGTCATTGAATAAGACCCGCAATTAGGGTTGAAACGCTTGGAGTGATAAAATAAATGGATTGAGTTAGTGATTTTAATCTGACCTAATACCTAAGAAAAGTGTATTTATATATATATATATATATATATATATATACCTATTTACATAACCCATACTAATAAAAAAAAATATTTTAAATAAATATACACGTGAATGTGACAAGCGTCACTATTAATATCACAAGAATCTCACCTAAGTAATTACTAAGTTGACGATGACAAGCTCATTCAAAATAGAACCTACTAAAACGTAAGATACAAAATATATATTTACGATAGTACATTTAGATACAATCAATAAACCAGCACCAATAATTAATCAAATATCAGAGTTGATATATAAGTTTCAAACCTGTATACAATTTCGAACCCAATTTAATAAATTCTCCATCAATACATAAAACGATATCACACAAAACTTACATTAGAATCTATTAAAAAGACGTCAATCTTTGATACTAATAACCTCAACTGTACTAAGGAAAATGGTTATCAACTAACTCAGAGGAACGGGTGGTGTAAGTGTTTGTATAAGTTTCCAGAAGGCGATCGGGTCTGAAATATGTCTATATGAACAGGTATCTTGAACACTATCGAATATCGCATGGCTTCTAGGGGAAACCCCTAAAAAGAATAACAAGAAGGTGGCAAAACCTAAAATCAGGAGAGTGATTCTGAATTAAATTTTACCTGAAAAATCGTTAAGTACACTATTGCTTAAACATAAAACACACCTTAACCATAAGACCACGAATAGACCTATTTAAAACTGCTAGCTGAAAGGAAAGTTTCTAAAATCAAATGTTGAATCACCTGAATGTTCAACCATACCTCTAGGTAATTGCAAAAAATTTATTACAACAAAACTGTAACTACACTTTCACATTGAATGAAAAAAACAAATATAAAAAGTTTTTACACTATTAGACACGATTACGCTTTCAATTATGTTACACACGTACGTTTTTCATTACAAATACATGATAGACATCCTTTAGCAAATATTACAAATCAAATAAATCAACATATACTTAAATAAATTCTAAACCTAATCGCACAGACTTACTGTAGACACGTTTTTTTTCAGTTAATGAAATGAATGAAAAATGTTTTTTTATTTACAAGCATTTTCGTGTATAGTTTCAGAGGTTTTCATAAATACTTGATGAATGATTATTGCTTTTGAATATCTCTTATCTCCGGGTGATTTCAGAATTAGTGTCCAACATAAACTTCTTGGTCTGAAAACCCATATGCCCCTAAAATTAAAAGCAACCAACTCGGTAGGGTATTATCCGAATACTATTAAACTTTCAGCCTGTTGAATAACCCATTCTCAAAGGTAGCTAACCTACTCAAGTTACAAGTTGATTGTTTGAATGGTAGAGTACGAAATGGATAGTCTTTTTATAAAATAAATCTAAACACCTTCGGCAAACTTTGACCAAGTTAATTACGAGTATAGGTCAAAGAGGATGGTTATGTACTGTTATAGTCCTGGATGGTATGCAGTCAACGTTCGGGTGGGTCACCATAACTATTACATTAAAGTTCTGGAGGGATGCACGGTTTCACTCTATTATATTTTCTTTATTTCTTTACTGATTTAAATTAATGAAGGTTTTCTGATTTATTTGTTATTATTTATTTGTTTTCGTTTATTCCCGATTTTCCGCGCGTAGAAGGTGGGACAGTGATTGTTTTAGTGGGGTGGGGATGGTCGTGCATATTAGACTTTTGGTTATAATTATTATATTATGTACTATTATAATTTTTTCCCCAGGTTTTGGTTATTTTATACTCATATCATTTCTTATGTCAAGTCAAAATCTAAAATTTCCAATCCTCCCCATCCCCTCCGATTTACGCGCGGTTATCACCGTCTAATTTCGCGACCCTTTTTGCGAATTCTCTAAAGGTTGTCCAGAATGCCTTCTGGTTAGCCACTTCCCCGACTTCCTCGAGGCTCTTTGGCCATGCTAGTCCTACGATTGCTAATTTCATATCAGCTAACCTTCGAGTGGACAGTCGAGGAGCACGTGCTCTGCGCTTTCTGCGCCCTCACCACATTCGCAGCGGTCGTTGTCGGTTAAAAGGAACCTTTGTAAATACGCTTTCAGGGCGCCGTGCCCTGTTATCAGTTGCACCATTTCATGATCGAGTTTCACCTCGATCTTACCTCTAGCTTCTATGCTCGGTGTGAGTTTGTGGGTCAACCTGGCTGTGGCAGCGTTGTTCCACCTCTCTTCCCATTGTCAGATTGACTTTTCGCGCAGCTTTCTTTTAATTATAGACCTTGGTATCGACGAATGTGATATCCGAAAGTCGCTTGTCGCGGCCTCTTTAGCTAATTAGTATATTGCCTTTGCTGATTATCCTTGAACCTATGAATGCGTGCATAGAAAGTGTTAAGCTTCAACCCACCTACCAAGCGAAATGACATGGTATACGGAGGAAGAGAAGTTACTTTTAAAATAAGACTAGGAAATATTAATAAAAGCTTCAGCAATCTGGTATACAGTAATTAGTTTAAAAGAATAGTTTTGTTTTTGCCAAATAAAACCATGTTAGTGGTTATTTGTAATTAAAATATCGCACTTATTTTGGTATGTCATAGAATAATGCAGACGATGTGATTTCATAAATATAAAACATCTATCTCAATTTGTGTACACATACTAAACTGTTACGCTGGAAAGCCGAAATCTGAGCAACTAAACTATGTATTTTAATATCCGTGGCTGATTCTAAAACAATTACAAGAAAGCAAGGTAGTGATTTTAAAGAATTTTATAGCATAGTTTTGATTTTAATGAAAAGCGGTTAGTGTTCAACATATGTTTTGAAATTCAAACACTGTTGAAGATTCAAATGCAATACAAGGAAAAAGCTATTTCTGGCGTCGTTACAACCACCATGTACCCTAAGCTGTCATTAAATTGTCCCGTTAACGGTAATCTTAGTGTTAAATTTAATGAAGAACAAAACAAAACACAAAGCAGGAGATAGATAAGGACCGGAAAGTGTCACGAAAATTCTATTTATTGCATGTAAATGGTCCAATATTTACATAATCTTCATTTATACCTAGTATAATGGCAAAATGATAGTAACGAGTACCTTACTGTTTATAATACAGTCCTCAGTTTAGCCTGGGAAGAGTAATTACTTTACTAATACTTTATTTTGTACCGCTTTGTGGAACTTTACAGAGAAAACTGTTTCATGTATTGGATATCTTGATAGGGGCTTTTCCGAATTTTGATGTTCAACCGTGATTAGAGTGAATGCAAAAAATGTTGAAAACTACGTCTGGAACGCGTTGTCAAGCCAGATCGTTAAAAAAGGAAAATTTATGTAAAAATAACTGAAATTGAATGCTTCTTAAACGCTGTTCTACTACTTAATTTTGATTTGTAAAGTAACTAAGAGGTGTTGAGATAAAAAATGTGTTTTGTAACCAAGAATAACCTTTGATCCAGGCTAGTAAAATTCGTTTCAATCATGAATTGCATATTTGTTCTATTCAGTGTTATCGCTATTTTACATCATTTCATAAGGTCCTTTCAGGAAATTAAAAAAGCGGCGTGGTAACTCAACCCTATATGTTAGAAACGATGTTGCTTCTCTGCAAAAGGATTAAATGAAAAGGCTTATAACGTCGAAAACATTTCCAGTTCGCTACATCTAAACTTAATCACTTTTGCAATACTTTGCACTTGATTGGATATTCGTATATTTGATGTTACCGCATAGCGTTTTCAACGTTTGTATGCTCGAATAGCTACATTCATGTTTAAAACCTTGAATAGTATCTTCTGTATTCCTGAATAGTGGTAATTTCAAGAAGTTAGTCTTTTGGATCTTTTGCAAACATGAAAATTGGCTTTAAAGTTTCTATTAGTTTTCATTTTTGTGCTCGTAGTTTTAACAGTAAATCAAATATTACATGCTGGGTTTGAAATTGTATAAACTTGATTTGTATAAACCTTCCGCTTTTTTCTATATAGAAAACTTCGTCTGTGAAGCTGGTTGACAAATATAATGTGCAAATTTTAAATCAATTTGTGCGTCTTAATGGGACTTATTTAATATTATGGTTACAAAAATTGTAGACAAATTAAGTTGAAACACTTATTCCTTAATTTTCATTTCTACTCGGCTGTGTTGTAAATCTATAGCCGTAATATCAGAAATAGAAATGCTATAAGTAGTCAAAGTGGTTAGTATTAAATTAATGCTCGCCACTAAGCTAGATGAAAAATTAGCTTTTCCAAATGTCATTGTTAGTGGATTACGCTCAAAATGCGACCAAAAGCTAACATCCGTTACGTGCTCAATTGACGTTAAGCTTCTGAATTAATTTTACTATACAAGGGCGCAGTAAAGCAACAGTTCGTTGATGCACTAGGTATGCAACAGAGGTGCGAGGTGGGTTTTACAAAAGTAAATATACTACCTTTAGCCGTATACAATTCTAGCAGGTATACTAACTACTTTTGCATTTACCTTGAAAGATCTTTAAACTCTCTTTGTCTAAAATAATGCCTTTGGGCGCAACTACTTTAAGGAATCCTAAAAAGCCTAGTCGGAAGATGGGTTTTCCAAAAGGCAGTTTCGTTGTTTCCACCGCAGTTAGAGTTTGATGGAACCTCGTTCTCATATCGTTCTACTAGTTTAAAATAAAGAAAAATAATATGAAAATCTATGTGTTTGCGATACGCTTTAAATAAATATGCACCAACGTAATAGCACGTCTTAATAATAAGTTTTACACATTCTTATTATTACCATCATTAACAAGTATTAGATGCAATAAAAATTTAATGGACATGTAGTTTTTGTTTGCTTTGAATGAAACTCAGCCAAGCTTCTAATGCGGAAATGGTTGCGGTTAAAATAATTACTACAACTTGTTGTTGAATAAAAGCTCCCAACACAAACAGTTTTCAGGCTTAATTGGAACTTTTATATCCGCGTTTTTATTCGTGTTTCGAAACCTGTTTACCAACAGTTTTGAAGCTTAATACGGTCGTTTTAGCTACCCGATTATCAACATTGTTCCGCTGGCAATAATTGGGGATCGATCAAATTTGAAACTATGCTTGATCTCTGTTCTCGAATAGCTGAAGATGATACGTCTTATTTTTACACGTGCGTTCTATAAGCTTCCATACCCCAGGATTATTGCACAATCTGTCATTCTCACGGGGTGGTGCGTTTCACCTGTCTGTGTGAACTGTAATTTTATTCCCATGATTTTACATTTGATACCGAAACTGAGTCATCTGTTCACGTTCCCAGTACATCTTTTTATGGCTTTAATTTTTTTTTTCTAACGTATGACTGACGGTCATTCAATTTTTTTTGTAAAATGTCAGTTCCACAGTTTTTTAACTACGTCATAACGGACATTTGTAAAACTTTGAATTTCGATTCGTCGTGATATTAATTTTTTTTATTAACCCTTGAATTTCAGCACATGTGCTACATTTATTTAATCTTCTATTTTTAAAGTTCCGAAAAAAAGTCTTATCGTATGTTGCGGGATTTAAACCCGGTATCGTCTGACTGATAGCTTCTCTAGCTATGAACAACTCAGACATCTTGGATACCAAAGATTTATTTTTACATTTTTGAATTATTTGAATCATTTTCAGCAACCTATATTTAAAGGCCTTTTTATAAAGTTTTGAATAAAGCAGAGAGTTCCAGAAGCATAGTAGACAAAAATTAATTTGTTGGCAATTTATAGAGAGAATAACCAGTGACCGGTTTCGATGAGATCAGATGCAACCACATCGAAACCGGTGATTGGTTATTCTCTATAAATTGCCAACAAATTAATTTTTGTCTAGTATGCTTCTGGAACTTTCTCCTGCCAGACTAAATGTTACTTTTTTTCTATAGGCGTTTAGTCACTGACGTCCTGTTTCTCCATCGACATTAGGTGCAGCCCGTTCATAGAAAGTCCGCTATTGTTGGGTATGTATATATATATATATATATATATATATATATTGCTATGATACTCTCTAAATTATGATGCCCCTTCGTTGTGCGCCTTATTAATTTTGCTATGTACTCTAAATTATTCGCGCTCCATTATTTGGACGACCATTTTAATATTTACTATGAATAAACAAGATTGTAATTATCTCCTCCGACGTTGGGCTGTCTTATTAATATTGCTATCAATTCCCTCCAGAAACTTAACTGGATTTTATCTTGAAGCAACCTAATCTGCCAATAGCAAAATTCGATACGTTACCGCCTTGCGTGTTATCAATTTCCTATTCAACTCGTAGCTCCTCCTTGAACTATTTAAATCTTATGACCTCGGCTAGCATTTATTTGGAATTATAAAATTCAGTTAATTTCGATTTTATATAATGAAACCAATATATTACGTACAGCTTTTGTAAGTTATTTGAAATACACTTTTCAATTAGTTAATGTTGTAAATTTCATTTATTAAACATCATATCCTATTTACTCAAAACCCAAAGTCACCAAAAAAACCTATTATTCTTATCAACAAAGCGTAGAACGTTCTAAACCTGTTATCATATTACTCATTTTATACTTATGCAACGTCTTTTGTTGACTTTTTCACATTCATATTATATTAAGCAAATTCAATATTCAAAATAAAAATATATAGAAAAATAAAATGTCTTATAACTAAAAAATCTGACCTGGTTTATTTTCTTCACATTGACGCTTCCATTTGAATAAAATTTATCTTCCCCCAATTCAGGATTACATTTAAATTATTGCCATTACACTATGGACTACCATTATTAGTTTATGCACCCCCAATTTATTGTCGTTCCATTTCAGACTTATTACTTCTTATCAATCAATTTCTTCAAACTTAGAATAGAATTCTTATTATCATTGTCTTCTGACTTGAAATCGTGGTTTACTTTCTTTCCTTACTCAAATTGTATTATTCTTCCCCCAGACTTAGAAATTGTGGTTTGTTTACTCCGGACCTCAAATTGTCAAACTTAAAATTGTATTATTCTTCCCCCAGACTTCAAAATCGTCGTTCGTTTCCGCCGGACATAGAAATTGTCAAACTTAAAATTGTATTATTCTTTCCCCAGACTTCAAAATTATATTACTGTATTTTCCCCCGGACTTCAAAGCCCTATTATTTTTATGTTTTAGTTTAAAATAAATTCATTAAAATGTACCTACGTTTAATCGGCAATTATAGTTTTCATCTTGGCACTTATTTTATCTTTCACATTTAAAATTATTACGTATTACTTTATTTCATATCGACGCACTTCGGCCTTTGTTGAGTTGCAAACTGACTTCGTTATCACTGTGCCTGCTAATATATTATTTCGTTCCCACTCCGTCAGTGGGTATGGTCTAGAACTCGTCGCTTATTTGTGACCAATCAAATAATTACATTCAAAGTAGTTTCTGATGTAATTCTCCACGATTCCCAATAATTGTAAGCTGGTCGCAGCTGTCTTCGTTATCAACATGCTGTATTTTGATAGATCTAATTGCTTTTCCATAAACAACTGATGCAATTCGACTTTTAATTTTCATATCTACATGTTGTTCACGCAATTTTTAATCTCCTTTCTTATCAAGAATGGTTAGATATTTGCACGCATTTACCTATGCTTCCTGAAGCTCTATTTCTATCTCCGTATTAATCTAATCGTTTGGTATTCTTTTGAATGCGTGTCTAATTACACTTTATCGTATTTACCTATAAATATACGCGTGCTTCCACTGAAAAATATTATTACTTGCTTTACCTAAATTCACTAAAACTTTATCTACAGGGTATTAAATATTTACTATCTACTTAATGCATGTATTCCTGGTTTCTACGCTAACTATGCGTCTTCCTATGTTTATTTGCGTCGCCTAAAACTATTTGTACTTTATATACAGGGTGCTGACTGCCGACTATTTACAAACTATCTCCATTTCTCAATTCTTCACTAAATAAGTGCAGTTTTCTGCTGCCTATGGTAATTTCTCATTTCTAAATGACCTTTTCTATAAAGTACACCCTTAAACAACCCCCTTATCACAGCATAATATATATATATATATATATATATATATATATATATTCAATTGTCCTAAGTATATTCAGAAATGTATTTTAATTCACTATCAGTCTTGTTTCTTTCAATTTCGTTTATTTTTTGCTGAAATTTTTAAAATTGTGAAAGCTATTGGCAATAAGAATTCATCTTTTTTATAATCAGAAAATTTATATTAATTTCAAAAATTTCTTTTAAAAGTGTAGGTATTAAGAGATATATTTTTAATTGTACTGTCCATTATCAATTTTATCTATTAGGTGATATACATTTTTAAGAAAACCTGTTTGAATAAGAGTTAGTCTTTTATATTTAAATATTAGAAAAAATTATTTTATCTTTGAGTTTAACAATTTTATGTTTGAATTTTTGAAATAAAATTACTATTAATTAGTTACTTAGTTTGAGCAATTTCAAAATGTATAGACGTATATGGCTCATACAGAAGAAAATAATACGTAAAAATTTTTAGGTGAAAAATAAACTAAGCAACAGCAGTGAAATTAATTATCAATCTAACTATAATAAGGATACCTACCTATGATTCTAAGTAATGCTCAGCAATAAATTCAATCTCAACTAGTACAAAATTTTTCCGATTTCCATATATAATATTGACTATTCCAAAATTACTATAAAACAGTAATCAAATCCCGTTTAATATACATTCTAGAAAATTTGCTCAGATAAAACACTTTCAAATTATCATAATGTTGTATTTGACAATCTCATCAAACGATCCCAATTTAAGGACTTATTCCGAATTAGTTACTTCTGAAAAGGCTATTTCAGCAGGGAATCTTGATATACCGAAAACAGCACTATCAAATCGATGCTACAGGGTGTCTCATTCTGGATAGCACTGGATGGATAGCTTTGTTATCTGAAGAGATTTAAAATCGGTTATATAGGAAATGTTTTGTAAATGTTGTTGTTGAGTAATAATCGTTATTTGGGATTCAAAATTTTTTATACATTTCGTAGATATTTGAGAAAAGTTATTTTTTTATCATTAGTTTTCCATCTTGGGACTGGTTGGATGCGTATCTCCATTGATTTCTTTTCTGAGCTAGCCTACACAATTCCCTGAAATTCCCACATCCTACATCTTTCACTATCTGTGTGCAATAGTCTAAGCTAGGTCTACCACTACTTCTTTTTTTCCTATCTCAGCTTCTAAGATATTCCTCACTATTTCCTCATGTTTTAGTATGTGGCCTACTAACCTATCTCTCCTATTTTTTACTGTTTTTCACATATTTTTTTCTTTCCCTACCATTTCTAGTACCTCTTAGTTCTTTACATTGTCTGTCCATGATATCTTCATTATACGTCTGTAACACCACATTTCAAAGGCTTCTGTTTTTTACTGTTCGCTTCTACTACTCTCCAGGTTTCACAGCCGTACAGTGTTGCGCTCCTCGCATATGTTTTAAGCAATCTTTCCCTTGTTTCTATGTTTGTTGTCTTTGAACACAGTAATTGCACGAACTTGTGCTAATCTTTGTTTTATATCTTTTGCGCTTTTTCCATCTTGCGTTATTTCGCTTCCTAGGTAGCAGAAATCCTTACAATTTTGTAAGTTCGCATTACCTAGGTAAATTCTAGTTTTTAATTTATTTTCCCCTCCTTTGCATACTAGTACTTTAGTTTTATTTTTGTTAATTTTCATATCGTATCTCTCTGTTAGAACTGTTTCCATTTCATTATATCATCTGCAAATCTGGCCATGTTAATCTTTTGTCACTGCATAATAAATCAAATGTCTTGTTGCATTTGATAGTATTCATTGCCTCTTCGATGTACAAGTTAAAAATTAATGAGAATAGGACACATCTCTGTCTTACACCTTTCCTAATATTTACTTCTCTACGTTCCTGCTCTAATTGTACTACCGCTATTTGCTCTTTGTATAAGCTATGTAATATCCGTCAATCCCTAAAACTCATTACAATTTTTTTAAGTATTTCGAACGTTTTTTGTCCATATTTCATTGTCGAATGCTATTTACAGATCTACAAACCCTATATACACGCTTTCCCCTTTTTCTATTGTTTTCTCTATTATCACCCTCAGAGCTAAAATAGACTTCCGTGTTCCTCTGTTTCGCCTAAACCCAAATTGATTTTGTCCCAGTATTTCTTCAGCTCGTTTTTCTATTCGTTTTTGTACAATTCTAGTTAATATTTTTGACACGTGTGCTGTCAAACTTATTGTTCGAAAATTTTCACATCTATCCGAGCCTCCCTTTTTTGGTATAGTGACTATGATGTTACGTTTAAAATCTTTGAGTATCCCGCTTGTTTCATACATATAGCTTACAAGTTGGAAGAAGCGTTCTGTTACTGCTTATCTAGCGGTTTTTTAGAGTGTCTGCTTGCACCTTGCCTGTACCCGGTGCCTTGCCATTTTTCAGACCTTTTAATGCTAATTCAAACTCATCTCTGAGTATAGGATATCCCAAGTCGTCCTTTTCACTATCTGATTCTTAATATAATGCTGTTAGTTTCTTTCCTGCATATACATTCCTTATATATTCTTGCCATCTATCCACTTTCTCTACATTTTCTCTAATGACGTTTCCTGCCGCGTCCCTTATATTATTGCTATTCGGTTATATATCCCTAAAATTCATTCTAATTAGTTCGTATGTTTCGTCTGTTTTCCCTATTTCCATCTTAGTTTGTACCTCATTGCACTTTTCATCAATCCAATGTTTTTTAGCTTCCTTGCATTTAGGAATAACTTCCCAGTTTATGTATTTGTATCCGTGTTTTACTGTATCATCTGATCTATCTTTGTATTTTCGTCTTGCTTTTATTAGAATCAGGATATCCTTTGTTATTCATGGTTTCTTATTTTCTTTTGGTGTATACACCAGTATATCTTTGTCGGCTATGTTTAAGCTCGGTATAATATTATTCCATTCAGTTTCTACTGCCTTAGTATAAGAAGTTTTCCCGATATCTTTCAGTACTTCACTAGATCTTTTTCAAATCTTTCGTGGATATTTTTATCTTTTAGTTTCTCAAAGTCAAAGTGCATTTTTCCGTTCCCCTTTATCAGATTTTTAAATTTAAGAGCGGCCTTCATAATTACGATGTTGTGGTCAGTGTCTATATCTGCTTCTGGGTAACTTCTACAGTCTTTTACTTGATTCCTAAACCGTTGTCTAACAAGAATGTAATCTGTTCGATATCTTCCTATATCTCCCTGCATTTTCCATGTGTATGGTTTTCTACTATGATCTTGAAATAATGTGTTTGTGATGGTTAAATTGTTGTTGTCGCAAAGTTCTACCAGCCTATTTCTCCTGTCATTTCTCGTGCCTGAACCAAATAAACTTACTACTGCTCCTTCCCTACCTCACCTACCACTGCATTAAAATCCCCCGTAACTATTAAATTTGCATGCCCTTTTACGTTTCTTAGTATGTCTTCGATATCTTTGTAGATCGCCTCTACCTCTTCCTCACTGTATACTTGTATTATTACTGTATTTACCAGTTTAGATTCTAATCTAACCAATGAGTACTCTTTCGTTCTTTTGTAGATAGTTTTCTACACAATGTTCTATCTCTTTTCGCATAACTATACCCACACCAGAATTTCCTTCCTCTGATCCTAAAGTTTCCACTACAAAAATCTCCCGCCGCTGGCCAGCGAATTTTGCTGATCCCTATTACGTCTAGTACTAACCTATCAATTTCAATTTTCAAGTTCTCTAGCTTACCTTCTTGCTTGATACTTCTGACATTCCACGCTCCGACTCGCAGAATGTTCACGACTCTTTTTTTTTATACTTTCGGATCACATCCCCCGAAGTAGTCCCCTCCCGAAGATCCGAATGGGGGACTATTTTAATTCGGAATTTTTTACCCCAGGGGTTGCCATCAACTTTAATAACAATTTAAGTACGCTGTGTACTTGGGAGGTAATGTGGTAGTTTCCCGTTATCGTCTGCATCGCAGTAGTGTGTCGTAGAATGTCATACCGACCCCTACAGTCTCTGCCACTCTAAGTACCGACAGAAATGCTACTCTCTTACAGGAATCTGTATTAATCTGGTTCCTCACTAAAGACACAACTAATTTGGTTAAATCTTTAGTTCGGCTGTTTAGCTTACTGAAACACGCAAGCCATTATACCCGTTACAGTATTTTAGAATTTCTTCAGTGCATGTTTGTTCAGAATTGGGATTATGATTTCAAGCCTAAAAAAATTAGCGATACCTGGTTTATCTCGTAAGTTCTTATTACTTTTTGTCGCTTATTTGTCATCGTTTTCGTTCACAATAAAATTTAATGACCAATCATATCGACGACTTAATCCGCAAACATGCCAACTCTACTTCTAACCTAAGATGAGATTTCTCTTGAATTAAATGCTTTTTTGATGTGCATATTTAAACAAACGGCCACCGCTCAAACCGTTGCAAATAAGTGTACAAACACCGCACGAAAACAAATCAATTCCGTACATAAACTGCGCGATTTTGAATTAGTGTCAACTCCTGCTTAGCTGTCCATTTTGTATTGAATGTTTAGCCCGCAAGCTTCGCGTTTTGCAGTGGCCCATGAATATTTTGTAATAAAATACAACAAAGTGTAGTTTTGCACAGAAACTAAAAGAAATATTTGTAAAGTAAGTTTAATTTGCTATTTTGCAATGTTTATGTTTAAAACAGATTGTTAATTGCCTAAAATTTACATTGCGTTGTAGTCGAGGAGTTAACTTATTTACAAGTATAGTAATAAGAAGGTTTATTTTATAAATTGGGTCTGTAGCACGAAGTTGACTGCTTTATCTTAAAAGGTATTCAGATACGTTTGAACACGGCTTACCCTACAGTACCTATATCTATTCATAATTTTTAGAGAACCTTATTTTAATTTAATTAAGATTTGTTCAAGCCGTTTGTAATAATAAAATTACTTGTATTATATTTATCTTTGTTAAATAGCTTTTAGAATTTAAATTTCTTTTACAGAACGTCAAGGTCCAAGGGAACTGTTGATTTAGCATTATCCAAAAGTACGCCCAAAGATGTTGATTTAAGCGAAATTACTAAAATGCTGATAATATTTATGGATCATTTAGTTGAGACAAGCTCACTGCTCACCGCAAAATTATTATTATTAGACAACCCAAAGAAAAATTCTAGAAACACTTGGTACACAAGAAAATGCACTAAGAGTAGAAACTTTACAGGGAAACTCAACACCTCAATTTAATTACGAAGCAAACTCACGATATAATCTCTTTGACCTCGATAATGTTGACTTCGAAATCTCTTATAATGTTGAACTTTTAAACAATTCAAAAAGTTATTATTGTGATCATTGTATAAGTAATTGCGGTGATAGCCCCAATAATTATAATGGATTAGTACCATATGCAGTGCTTTCTGATTCAGAAAATTCCTCTATTGGATTAAAGAACAGTAAAAGAAAAAAGCGAAAGAGGTTTCAAGTAGATAATTCTACATGCTTTGATATGCAGAATGCTTTTAAGAGAGAAAGAGGAAAACAATACTTTGACAAAAAAACAAGGTGGAAAGTGGAATAGAGTGCCAAAAGATTCAAGAAAAATGAAACCGCGTTGTAGATGTGCAGCGGCAATCAAAAAGGGAAGCGTAATTAAATCTTCAGAAATAACCGACCACAACAGGAAAAAGGTATTTGATACTTTCTTGTTGATGAGTTGGGGAAAATATAGTGTCTATTGATGGTTTTGTTAAAATGCAGCCAACAATTAGACAAGAGACAAAAGAATCCGACTACTTCAGAAAGATCGCAAACTATATAATATCATCTAAAAGTAGATGAATATTTGTACCGTATATGTAAAACGATGTTTATAAACACATCGAATATTGGAAAGGACTTCGGTATGGATCTGAAAAAAACGATTCAAAAAATTTTTGCAATAGCGATAGAATGCAATACATCAGTTAGTGAAATAGTATGTAAGAGAAAACGTCGAAAGAACCCTTTTGAGACTCAAGTGAAAAGTTTAAAAATTTTTTTAGAATCACTACCAAAAGTGAGTCACACTATTACTGCCAAGAATCGTCAAAGCATCAAAAAAAGCTTTATACGTTTGTTATGTTTGTTCTTTAGTTCTATAATGTTCCAGTGGTTTCAGTTGCAAAATTATATAATACTGTAGACGTAGAAAGTATAGGTCTTTTTCACCCGAAGAAGATGAGTATGCACTTTGCATGTCACATAAGTTAGAGTTTATAAATGATAATGACCCCTTCATATAGCAAAAAAAGAAGATTCTCTTTCTGAAAAAACTGGGATAAAAATAATGAGTATGATATTATTTTAGCGGTTGATGTACATGCATTACTATCTGCACCAAAATCCAACATTTCATCACTGTATTATAAATCAAAATTAAACGTTCACAATTTTTGTGCTTTTAACCTCAAAACTAAAGATGGGTACTGTTACCTCTGGATGAAGCTGTAGGTGGTGTTTCTGCAGAAGAAATCTCGTCTCTTGTTGTGAAACTAATTGTAGAAAAAATTTTTCCTCAGATTGACTAGGGAACCTAAATACCAAAATTATTATTTATAGCGATGGATGTGCCGCACAAAATAGAAACACCACTTTAGGATACATTACAGAATGTGGCTATCGAGAATAATGTAAATATACAACAAAAATATCTCGAATTGGCACACACTTATGGAAGTGGACTCAATACATGCCTCGATCCTAAAAATCCAAGACCTTATTGTGTAGAATATCTTACACATTCCTCCATTAAAGCATTTACAGATGTTAAATTTTCTAAACCCAAAGCTAAAAAGGTCTACGCACCCGCCGTCGCCTCCGCGAAGAGGTCTTCCAAGCCCAAGACTCCGAGCAAGGCCAAGAAGACGACGAAGGTGCCGACCAAGAAACCCAAGGCGCCGAAACCCAAGAAAGCGAAGCTCGCCTCAAAACCGGCAGCGGGGGCCGTCAGAAAAGCCCCCAAAAAGAAGTAATCGCCGTTCGTCCGTGCGCCGCGACGGGAAGGAAAGTGCGCGATTTGAAAGTTAATGATTCTAGAGCACTACAGTACTGGGCAAAAATGGTAACGTTTCTTACAAAACAAATTTAAGGACGAATAACAGTTGTCCAACGACGAGAACCAATGAAAGCAAGGGAATATCAATTATTATTAAATTTACACCAAACTACAATATCAAGTAGAAAATATGATGACTGACCTTCAGGGTTTAAAAACTACGATTCCATCGGAATATTATGCGTTCTACGAAAAATTATCGCAAATTTAAATTTTGCTTTTCTTAAGTTTGTTTTTGTTTATTTTTATCTTTCTTTGATTTTTGTTTACTTAATTAGCTGTATTAAAATTGTAGTAACTTGGTACAACTTCCTTTGTTCCATTTCCATTAACATGAATCCAAGTCAACCCCATAAATTCAATACGCATCTTTGATTGAAAATAAACCAATTCCATTTATCACAAAAATTAAGACAGCTGATAGAACTTTATATTAACAACTATCTTTAATTAGTTACGGGACAACAGGCGAATTCATTAAAAATAGAAAGCGGTTAGTCCATGCAAAAACAGACTGCTTAGACAGTCTAAGACTGTACTGTAAAATCGTCAAATTCGCGTGGTAAATTAATGCTGCAGTTAGTAATGATAGGTAGGTTTTAATGCTCTGAAATGAAAAATTCTGTACATATAGAAACTCTTTTCAGGAATTTGTGATAATAGAAGTGACACCTCACACACGCCAACGACTTCTATAAAATGGCCACATAAAAAGTACTTATAAAGGCAATCAGTCGTGGTGGGGACGGTGCAAAAGAAAAATTATATTCAACTACTAGAATTCATGACTTTGGGGTTTTTAGCACCGCCGGTAAGTGTAACTACAAAATAAAAAAAATATGTGCATTAGTATGTTACTAATGTATAGCTGATTCGGATTCGGAAGAGGATACCAGTGGAAGTTAGTATCAACCATCCACAGATGAAAGTGATACATCTGTTGAACTGACTACTGGAGAAAAAGGCGACACTAATGTTAATTCTGCATTATTAGAAGATAAAGTAAAGCCTAAATGCAAGAAAGACAAAGAAATCTAAATATATGGAAACGGACTATCAGGAAAAAATGTCGTAGCAAGGGTAAAGCATACACTACTTCTAAAGGGAAACAAGTTCTAGAAAAAGGTATGGGTCCTGGATGTGGAGTTACCAGTCGGTGCAAGTGCAAAGCTAAACTCCAATGACCAAAGACATAACCAATTCACCTGTTTCTATAGACCCTAACATCAACCGGAAGAGAGATTATGTTAACAAGTTATTAAAAAGAAACGTAGTTTGAGAAAAACGGCCGATCCAGAAAAAAGAAAACGAACTTGGAATACTATTTCGAACTAAACAAAAAAAGTATTAAAGTGTGTAAGGTGTTCTTTTTGCATACACTAGGAATAAACGAACAGTGAGTGAAAACTATGCTTAAGAAAAAGTCTTCTGAAAGTACAGTTGCCGAGTCACTCGCAGGGTAGTATGGCCCCCATCCAGTTGTAAAGTCACACATTCTAGAGGATGATAGAAATCACATAAAGAGTTTTACGACAGTTGCTTCACATTATGTTAGACGTGATTCTAAAATGATGTACTTGGAATCGAGTTTAACACTATCAAAGATGTATCAACTTTATTGCGAAGAATGTGCAAAAAATGGTAAAAAAATGACAAAATTGTGGTGCTATCGAAAAGTTTTTAATCATGAATTTAATATATCATTTTTTCTACCAAAGAAAGGCCTTTGTGTTTTTTGCGAAGAATACAATAGTAGCGCTAAGGAAAATTTGGAAATTGAAACCATTTGAAAAGATCACATGCAAAACAAAGTTACAGCTTGTAAACATACAGATGCAATTAGGAAACTATGTATAGATCGAACGGATGAAGTGGCTGCCTGTTTTGATTTACAAAAGGTTATAAATTTCCCATACTCCAATGCATCTCAGCTATACAATAGAAGAAAACTATCTCTCTACAATCTTACCGTTTTTGATATGAAGATTAATACCGGTTATTGCTACATCTGGCACAAGGGCGATAGTAAACATGATGCTAATGAGATTGCATCTTGTGTTCAGAGGTATATTTTAAAAAGATACAAGAAAGCGCCACAGAGATTAGTTTCTTCTCTGACCATTGTCCAGGGCAAAATCAAAATCGATTCATGTATTTCATGTATCTCTACAGTGTTAGCACACTAACGCTAAGTTCAATATCTTACATTCTTAGAAAGAGGCCACACTCAAGAGGAAGCCGACAGTGTACACGCTTTGTTGGAAAGAAGAATGAAAAAGCAAAAAGTATTCGTTCCAAATCAATTCCATACAATTGTTGAGACGGCTAAATCTCATGCTCCACAGTATCAAGCCACTGAAATGGAAATTCTTCATTTTACGATTTCAGAAAATTTACTAGGGATATTGCATCTAATTGGACTGTAAACTCTGAACGTGAGAAAGTTAATTGGAATAATGTGAAATACATAGAAGTCATGAAGGCGGCACCATATCAAATTTTTTACAGGTATAGGTTGTCTGATGATCTATAAATGATTTGCATACAAAAGCGAACTGTTAGAGCGTACAAAGATTTTCAAAGCTGCGTCATTACCTGAATATAAAGGATACCATTCCTATATCAAAAGCAAAACATCTAGACTTGATGTATCTTTGTTCGGAAAAAGTAATTCCTGCTTCATGCCGCGGATTTTATAAAGCCCTAAAGGTAGATGAACATATTCCAGATGTGACAGATCAAGAAGACTAATGTAATATTGCACTACTTTAACTGTAAGATGTATTTAGAAAATAAAAATATTCCAAAATACACTAAAAGCATTATTTTCGTAAGTCAATTTTTGAGACATTGTGAGACATTTGTGCAAAAGCATCGTATGTGCGGAAAAAAGTGTTTTGGCAGATTATAACCCATAACCGACTAGATAGTTCGATAGCGTACAAAAAGCATACCCTGAACCACATATCAAAAACTTAGATTGAATACTTATTTTGTAAAACACTTATTTTCTTCTCCTGAAAAAATAGGTTTTCTAACATGAGATACTAACCGTCAGCTTGCGGATTAAGCCGTCGATATGGCAAATACACGTAAATTCCAAAATCCCTCGACGTTCCAACTTGAGCCTCCTACCCTTCTTATTATATATTAATGATCTTCCTAAACGCATTGTAGGTTTAAGAAGCTAGTGTTTGTACGGTTAGCGATTAGCAGGAAATAACTTGTATTGTTCAAGAACTTCACTGTAGCTACGAGTACTAGAAAAGGTTTGTGAAATCAGTTGATAATAAAGAACCGTTGATATTGCAAAAGAGATTTTGTTACGGTATGTGTTTAAAATTAAGATAATTATTTTACTTTCAATTTTGAGTTTGACATCTGATACATTAATTTTTACTTTTTGTAATTGATTACTTAAACAATTTTAAATACATATGATTAGTTTACGAGGATAGGAATATTATTCAAAGATGTAATATCCACCAGAGAGCAGGTTAAATCTCCGATGATAAGAAAATTGAATAATATATTGGTCATATTTTAAAATTGACAAAAGCCTGACTTTTCGAGAACAACCTAGAATGTTTTTGGAACATTTTAAGGGTAAGGAATAGTGTAGCATTTCCAACGCGCATGTATATTGTTATTTGTATATTGTTAAAATTATATTAAATATATATTTCTTCTATTGTTCCAAATATTAATATATTACACAATTTTAATTTATAACATAGTTTATCCATTGGTGGGATAATGAATTCGGCTTACTGTTTCTAATAAAAATTCTCTAAAACGCTCCAATCGTCACTGGAAAGATAACGACTTCGGACAACACTATTGCTTATTAATTCAGTTTGTGTCCAGAAATTGTTATAGTTGATTTAAATTTGAATTACGAAAATAAGGGACAAATTGGTGGCGAGGATTACTACCGCAGTTGATAAAGCAAGGGTATATATTTTTAAATTATATTATATGATCCTATTGTTTAAGGTTAGCTTAACTTTATTTTAAAAGCATATTGCTGTGATAACGCCGTACGTTGGTGCGTCACTAAGAGAGTGCTATGACAACGCATCGCTTTGATGCGCCGCTAAAAGGGTGCTGTGATACAGATACAGCAAACTGTAAAATTTGAAATTGTTGACCTACCTTCCTTTCTAGCTTTACTTTGCCTGGCTAGCTCAACGGAAATGTTGGAATTTATAAAATGAAATCAAACACAGCAATATTACAAAGCATTTATACAGTATGAAATACTTTCTCTCATACAAAAGCATATAGAACATTTAGTACATCGTTTTTTTCAAACATCAAATTATTTCTAATAAGCACCTATTTACTTAATTATCAAAATTTTTCTTACCTTTCTTAGATTTAAATGTACAGAACTAAATCTCTTCCCTTATGGATAGTTTACCTGGTTATGATTCTCACGCTAGTAAGGTTTGTTTGGTCAAAAAATCCTTGACAGATAATCTATTAAAAGGTCGGAGTGTTTCAAACTCTGAACACGAACTTCCTAGTAAATACTCTTACAAAAAAATATTATATGATTAGGACTTATTCTAGCTTAAATTAAATGACAAAATTTAACTATCAGCTACAAACATTATTAAAAAAAATATACTTGCAAAATCAACGAAGCGCTTTTCCAATTTGTAATCAACAGTAATGAATACCTTCGGCTTATATTCTTTAATTGACGTCAAATCCCAGTTTAAAAGATCATGCATATTCGCTTAATCTTACTTTCAATTATTTATTAAAAATAGCATAATTTTCCCTCTTCATTGTGTATAATTACATTTAATAATTTCCAATTTTATGCTAACTAAGTTCAACTTCACCTCTTTATTCACTGTTCCATTTTATCATTAACGTTATATTTTAATTATTAATTACGATATGCATATTGCATACTCAAAATACTATTTTCGCAGAGCAACATGCTCGCGACTTAATCAAAATAACATTTCAAGATCGACTTCACAAATAAATCTTTCAATCAAAATTCCACGTTTATATACAAAATTATCTCGTTTCTAGAATGTACTAGTATCGTATGGAGTATTTTACACCGTAATGACGCAGAGCTTCTCGAAATAATTTATTAGCGTCGATCGCGTGATTGATTTATAATAATACCTTAAGTTAATGCTCGCGGTTTCCTTTTATCTTACAGTAAATGCGAAAGAACATAGATATTTTTTATCGATTTTTATTACATTTTATGGGTTTTCAATTTTCCGACCGCTTCTTGGAATAAATGTTTTTTTATTCATTAGGTCATACGAAATTGACGTATTTCTTCTCAATTCGTCTCGTCTATTTCAGAAAATTGTTTATTTCAAATGAATTTATGTAATACAAAGTCAATTGATATGATTAATTTAAGGCTTTAATGGCTTGGTAATGCAAATTAGTTGCATTTTAATAGAAAGTATTTTATTTCACAGCGAAACGTTTTAGTACACATAATTAAGATTAAAGTTGAGCTTTTAAATACACGAAATTATTTATTTTTATGCACGGATAGTGCATTTTTTTATTACAAACAAATAGCTTTTGTAGTTAGCTTAAAATGATCGATTTGCATTCACATTTAATGCGTTTTAAGATATCTTAAAATTAATTATTTTTAAATGATTTCGAAGATTTTGTAGACCCTAAATAATCAGGAGTTGTAGTAAGTTGGAAGTATTTGAATGGCCGATTTTGATGTGGAGTAGTAAGCATTTTACGAGGAAAATTTTTTAGAACATTTATATGAATGTTTGTGGATGAAATTGTATTCTTGTAATTCTGAGTTCGTTACATTCATTGACAATAATGCAAAAATTTATTCATATTAGAACAATATTGAGTACAATTTCAAGTTCGTAATTTAAATTTATACTTTTATAAGCAAATCAATTGTTATAGCCTTTGAAATATAAATCTCACCACATTTTCATTTTATCAAGAACGACCGAACAACAATGCAAACGAAACAAGGCGCGGTAACTTCAACGGTTAATGATATTTAGCATTTGCAAATTTGACACCACAATGAATTATTTCATTTTACAAGCACTTGATGTAATAATAGTATAGTTATTTATCTACCTTAGCACGTAGCAAATAAATGTTGAAAGTTGGGTTACGGTAATAAGCATTAAGCAATAGACTTTTTAAATATTATTTATTGAACTTCTCTTTCAGGCATAGACCAAAATTGATTGAAATTAAAATTAGTGTCAGAAAAACAAACCCCAACGCAGCTGCAACGTAGGGGAGGTAGAACCTTATTTACAAGCATTAATAGAAAATATTTTATGCATCTGTTCTAAAACAAATAAATTGTGTATGCAACGGTTACTGAAAGTGAGGTTTACGTTGGCAAGCTTTGTATAGTAGTTTGTTTAGCATCCTTTGTTGTATTTCTTTTTCAAGCATACAACAAGATTGATTTGATTAAATTAACGTTGGTAACTAACCCCACTCTATTTGAACATACAGCTACTACGCGCTTTCGTTCTGTAAATATAACCATAAAGTGGTCAAGTGTAATGTAGAGTGCAGTCACGCACTATTTTAGCATACACGTACTGTACAAAGAAAACAATTTACAAAATAAAATTATATTGCATTCACAATAAATCTTTAAAGGAAAATATTTTGTAAATTGTTATATGGTTATTTATAAAGTGCAGTACTAGAACTAGGTTTTCTAGTTATCATCGCTTTCTGATGCAGATGTTTCACAGTCACAATCTACTTAAATAACTAACTCATTAACGGTATGTCATCCCACATTGCGAAAATTTTGTTGTTACCGAAACCCCTCCTTCAGATATTTATTGTAATATACTTTTGCAAGCACCTAAACCATTTCTATTTGGGTTGAATTGGCAGTAATATGGAGATAAGCGGAGAACTTCAAGTAACTCGTCTACATTGTAACGCGTCTCGTTTCTGTGTAATTTTACTCAAGCTAACAATTCTGCTTTAAACATCTATGAATTATGTCAAATGGTATTTATAATCAACCCTTGAATTACATCGGCCGTATTTCAAGATGGTAATGGCATTTTCTCATTTAACATTAAATTAGGTACATTGTCTAACACAATTCTCAAATGTGCTTCTAAATTGTTCACTAAATATTCTTTCACTCACTCAAAAACATGTCGCCATTTATTTCGCCATGATAGTTTTTGTTGTGAGCTTTAGAATAATAAAGACACCCGTACAAACCCTGTTTCTGAACTAGCATGCACAACAACAAATCGTTTCCTGGAGTGGTACATTATTATTTTGTCGTGATTTCTGGGATTTTCTATCGAAAACAACAGTTTTATCCACGAAGACCACATGCAGTTTACTATCATTCAATGTTGTACTTGTATGCTTCAAGAACTTGAATTCCAGCATTAACGATGCTTAATGTTGCCATTAAAGCCCTGCGATTTTCCTCAATTTTAAACCTAAAACCGATATATAAAACTCGTTTCAAACTAGACGTACTTAAAATTTTTTCTTTCTCTATAAGTTCCATATTTAAAGATTGTACAATCATATGCTTTTCTATAAAGAAAATAATTTTTCATTCTTTCTTAAATCACCATGGTAAACAGTTTCTGTCTATATAGTAAATTCATGCTCGTTTTAATACATTCATGGATGTCAACAGCCTTGGTCTTTTTACGAAACCTTTTTTTCTCAGCAGTCATAATTGAGTTTATACAACACTTAATCAGTGCCACAGTACGAATACTGATTTTAAAAAAAACAGCTAAACGCTAAAACATATAATTTAAAGGTAAGACGTGAAACTCCTACTTCTTGTACAGATTGTATTGAAAATAAAAGACCGTAATTTTGCTTCTTATTTTTAAAGTAATCTAATAGGTTTAATACAATATACTAGATTTGCATCCCTAAGGTTGTACCTTTAGGTGGCACTACAAAATTTAGTTCGAATGTAACATTGAGAATTACCGAAAAATTTATTCTGTCATATTTTAGAAAAAAAATTAATTTAATTAATAGCGTTAAACCTTCAATGTTCAAATATTCTAATTCAATTAGTAAATAAAATCAAATCATGTTAGTATGGACCATTGGTTGCTATATATTCAGGCAAATAATTGCATACGTGTCTTTGATCGTACAGTTCTAGTTACTATTTATGTGTTCTCTGTGATCGCGCATTGATAAGCGATAAGCAACTTGATTGAGCTTCATGTAGCCCCTTAAGACTTTACAACGCGTTAATTTTTAGGATATAGGCATCAAGTTTGGTTTGTGTAGAACAACGAACATATGTTGCGGATACGGCGTCTCTATTTTAGATTTGGATAACATTCAAGCCGCAATTTCGTTATGGTTTAAAAGTACGCTGTTGTAAGATAAGAGTACGTTCTTTAAATTTGTTTGGATGAATATTTTTTGGTTGCTTCGGAACTATGCAGTATATAAGAGAGCATGTGCTATTTTTAGCACGTCGTTAAAATGAAAAACTAACCAAATTGCATTAATTAAAAATGATGATGTTTAACGTTTCTGCCTTTGAGGAATTATTTTTATAGTTTGAAGTACTCTTTTTGTATTGTAAAGTCGTTTACTCGGTTCAGTGTCATTTGGACTTGATGCGTGACGTGTTCTTGGGCGTGTTCAACTATACTCAGCAAAAGGAAACCAAGAAAAAAATTTAGCAGGTCAGAACACTAAACTCAGGTGGATGATGTAACTATTATTAACCACCGTTAC
The DNA here is from genome assembly GCA_036346225.1 of Platerodrilus igneus. Classification (NCBI taxonomy): domain Eukaryota; kingdom Metazoa; phylum Arthropoda; class Insecta; order Coleoptera; family Lycidae; genus Platerodrilus; species Platerodrilus igneus. The sequence goes on along the minus strand of JARFIW010001433.1, from coordinate 1,055,145 downwards.
GTTCACAAAAGTCTAAACAAAGCTGTAGGTTTATCCGTATTAATTATGATCTTTGGAACCTTCCGGACCAACTTGGAACTCTAACTCCTGCGGTTGATTGAAAAGACTTTCAAGGAGGGTTCTTGTTTTACGGATATTATATAGCACCACTACTTTGTTAAATTCTATCTTTAACAAGGAAACACTAAACGGCAAAAGTAGAAACCTGTTAGTGTGTTAAGGTTTCTTAAGGAAAATGTTTTGTTTTGATACACTTATCCTCGAACTTGTAGGAGAATATGAATACACATAATAAAAAGAGACACTGTTAGCGTTTCAAAGCACCTCATCATCATTATGTAACTCTATTTACCTTTAATTAATTTAAATCTGACTATATGGTATCTCTTTTAACTATAAATGTGGTAGTAAAATAATTGATTCCTGAAATCATAGAGTTGACGTCTCAAATCAGTTTTACTAATTTAGGGTCAACTTCCGTGACCAGTACTGTACGGTTTAAACATCTTTATATTAATTAATGCTACAAGAATAATAAATATAACCCAACTAAGTATATCTATTACTAACAAAATTTATCTTACAAAGTCAAATAAAATTTAATTTTAAAATTAGTCATTATTTAAACTTTTAATTGAATTCAATATTTCTGAAAAATATAGGGAGTGTCGGAGGGATCAAATCTGTTACTTGCGGTTCACAGTAGAGATCATATATTCATTCAATTTCATAAGTATCCAAACTGTGTATTGATCACTTAATCATATTTCAAGTAACTGTATTTCTAAAAATGTATTTAACACACATGAAATAATATATCTTGTAAATGAGTTTTTAATTTATCAGTCTTAATTAAAGTAAAGTTCATCCAAAAGGGAAACGTAATTAAATCTTCAGAAATAACCGACCACTACAGGAAAATGCTTTCTTGTTGGTGAATTGGCGAAAAATATAGTGTGTATTGACGGTTTTGTTAAAATGCAGCCAACAATTAGACCAAGAGACAAAAGAATCCGACTACTTCAGAAAGATCGCAAACTATATAATATCATCTAAAAGTAGATAAATATTTGTACCGTGTGTGTAAAACGATGTTTATAAACACATCGAACATTAGAAGGACTTCGTTACGGATCTGAAAAAACGATTCAAAGAAAATTTTGCGGTAGCGATAGAATGCAATAAATCAGTTAGTGATATAGTACGTAAGAGAAAACGTCGAAAAAGTCCTTTTGAGAATCAAGTGAAAAGTTAAAAAAACTTTTTAGAATCACTTCCAAAAGTGGAGTCGCACTATTGCTGCAAGGAATCGTTAAAGTATCGGAGAAAGCTTTATATGATTATTATGTTTCTGTTTGGAGTTCTATAAATAATATTCCGGCGGTTTGAGTTGCAAAATTTTATAATACTTTAGACGTAGAAAATATAGGTCTCTTTCACCCGAAAAAGATGAATGTGCACTTTGCATGTCACATAAACTAGGGTTTATAAATGATAATAACCTCTTCTAGCAAAAAAAGGAGATGCTCGTTCTGAAAAAAACCAGTGATAATAATAATGAATATGATATTGTTTTAGCAGTTAATGTACATGCGTAACTCTTTGCACCAAAATCAAACATTTCATCACTTTATTATAAATAAAAATAAAACGTTCACAATTTTTACGCTTTTAACCTCAAAACTTAATATGGTTTCTGTTACTTCTGGAATGAAGCTGAAGGTGGTGTTTCTGTAGAAGAATTCTCGTCTGCTGTTGTGAAATCAATTGTAGAAAAGGTTTTCCCTCGGATTGACAAGAACAATCTAAATACCAAAATTATTATTTATAGTGATGAATGAGCCGCATAAAATAGAAATGCTACTATTTGGAATGTATTACGGAATGTGGCAATCGAGAATATATAACAAAAATATCTCGAAGATGGCACACGAATATAACCATAAAGTGGTCATGTGAAATATACAGTGCAGTCACGCATTATTTTAGCATACACGTACTGTACAAAGAAAACAAGTTACAAAATAGCATTATATTGTATTCACAATAAATCTTTAAAGTAAAATATTTTGTAGATTGTCATAATATATGGTTAATTATAACGTGCAGTGCTAGAACTAGGTTTTTCAGTTATCATCACTTTCTGATGAAAATGTTTCACTGTCACCATCTACTTAAATTATTAACTCATTAGCGGTATGTCATCCCATATTGGGAAAACTTTGTTGTCACCAAAATCCTTCCTTTTGATATGTTTATTGTAATATACTTTTGCATGCACCTAAACCATTTCCATTTGGGTTGAATTGGCAGTCTCTTTTCTGTGTAATTTTACTGAAGCTAACAATTCTGCTTTAAACATTTGTGAATTATGTCAAATGGTATTTATAATCAACCCTTGAATTACATCGGCCGTATTTCTCATTCAACATTAAATGATAAGGTACATTGTCTAACTCAATTATCAAATGTCCTTCTAAATTAATCACTAAATACTCTTTCCACATTTATTTCCCCATAATGGTAATTGTTGTGGGATTTGGGATAATAAAGACACCTGTACAAATCCTGTTTCTGAACTTCCATGCACGACAACAAATCGTTTTCCGGATTGGTACTTTATTATTTTGTCGTGTTTTCTTGAATTTTCTATCAAAACATTTCATTTACGAAGACTACATGTCGTTTACTATCAAGTTCAATGTTGTTCTTGTATGTTTCAAGAACTTTAATTCTAGCATCACCGATGCTTAATTTTGCCATTAAAGCCCTACTATTTTCTTCTATTTTAAATCTAAAACCGATATCATATAAAATTCGTTTCAAACTAGAATTACTTAAAATTATTTCTTTCTCTCGAAGTTCCATATTTAAAAATTGCACAATCATTTGCTTTTCTATAAAGAAAACAATTTATCATTATTTCTTAAATCACTATGGCTCTTACTTTCTGTCTATATAGTATACCTAATGCTCGTTTTAATATATTCATGGATGTCAATAGCCTTGGTCTTCTTACGATACCTTTTTTCCCAGGAGCAGTTATAATTGAGTTTGTATGACTTCGACATTTAATCCGAGCCGCAGTACGAATACTGATTTTTAAAAAAATAGCTAAACGTTTTAAAACAGATAATTTATAGGTAAGACATGAAACTCCTACTTCTTGTACAGATTGTATTGGAATTAAAAGACTGTCATTTTGCTTTTTACTTTCAAAGTAATCTAAGAAGTTTAATACCATTAGCTAGATTTACATCTCTAAGGTTGTACCTTTGCCTTTAGGTGGCACTACAAAATTTAGTTCGAATGTAACTTTGAGAACTATAGACAAATTTATTCTGCCGCATTTTAGAAAAAAGTTTATTTAATTAATTGCCTTATAACATCAATGTTCGTATATTCTAATTCGATTAGTAAATAAAATCAAGTCATGTTAGTATGCATCATTGGTTGCTATATATTTAGGCAAATAATTGCATACATGTCATTGATCATGCAGTTCTAGTTATTATTAATGTGTTCTCTGTGACCCCGCATTGATAAGCGATAAGCAATCTGTTAATAGTCTGGTAATTAATTTGATTGAGCTTCATGTAGCTCCCTAAAACTTTACATTGCGTTAATTTTTAGGATCTAGGCATCAAGTTTGGTCTGTGTAGAACAACGAACATATGTTGCAGATACAGCGCCCCTATTTTAGATTTGAATAACATTCAAACCGCAATTCGTTTTGTTTTAAAAGTACACTGTTGTAATGTAATTTGAAGTACATTTATGTAAGGTAAGAGTACCATCCCTAAATTTGTTTGGACACATATGGGTTGGTTGCTTTTGGAACTATCTCGTATATAACAGAAAATGTGCTATTTTTAGCACGTCGTTAAAATGAAAAGTTAACCAAGTTGCATTAATTAAAAATGATGATGTTTAACGTTTCTGCTTTTGAGAAATTATTTTTATAATTTGAAGTACTCTTTTTATGTTAAAAGATCGTTTACTCGGTACAGTGTTTTGGACCTGACGTTCTTGTGTGAAATAATGTCACGACATGATTGACTTTGTCGTTATCTTTTTTGAATGCATAAGATATTAATTCTGTCGTAGAAAATCATGTATGTTTTGTAAAGCTAGCAGATCTAAGACTCCTTAGATCAAAATATAACTTGTCAAATTAACTTGTTTAAGAAAACATTTCCGAAATGAAATTTTAATTTTATACAATTATATTTAAATGTCATAATGCCTTTTTGTAAATGCTTATGTAAAAAGTACTTGTTTGAAACGAAATTTACCTATTTTGAATAATCGAGACATCTTATCGAAATTCTTTGGTTATTCTACAGTTATGAAGCTGTGACATATTTTTATCTTTATTATATTATTTTGCGCCACAGTGATCTCAATATATGTGCTAGCTGTAGTTTCCTCTTCAGGTGTGGATCCTTTATTTGTTAATGGTGGTCGTGTGGTTTAAGTACGTTTAAGACAAGTATTGCATGAGGGTTTCTACATCTCTCGTTGTGCGTAGTTCCAACTAGTTGTTAAGTTATTAGTTGTAGTTGCGCCTTTCCTATTCTCTTTTGATATAGTTATTCGAACCGTGTTGACAACAAACCCACGACCACTCTTGTGCCGCTGCAGGGTTCATGCCCGAGCTACACAGCGGTCACGCTTGTTCCATCTAAGTTAATAACTTTGTTCCATCCTTCCTAAATAATTATTGTTTAACTACCGCCTACAACATGAGGCGATTTTGTTCCAAATACCACTTTAGTCTCAGTTCCCCTAGTTGATTAATTTTTATTTCACTTTGGATAATTGAAGAGTTTCACTGACGCACCACGTGGGGCGTACTCATTGCAGCATATACTCCATCTAATAAATTTTGCTTCACTAATAGGAACTGATTTTCAATAAACCAACAGCAAATATAAAGACAAAAAATATGTTGACAAATGTAAACAAAAAACTGACAATTTGAGGTTACGTGTTCAAAGTGTAAAAATAGTCAAATAATATTCTGATCGAATTTGCTAATCAAGATTCGCATACAATGTAGTAGTTTTCACTCTTACAATAAAAGTTCGTTAAGTATGTGTATAATAAAAACGCATTTCCTTGATTCCTTGTCTTTATTTTACTCACTACAAAATCGGAATATTTTTAAATACCTGTGTCGATTCTTGAACAGAGGATTAGGCACGCGACTTCCTTTTTGCGTGGTTCCTACTATGTAAAAAAACTTTATTCCGTTTAAAGGTCACTGTAGGCATTGGCTATAGTCTATATTTAATAGAAAGTACAAGTGCAATTACGTCATCTTTACGTTTTTCTATATATGTGAAAGTAGTATTAAAAAAATTTGAAAATAAAGAGATAATACTTATCACCACAAACACTCGCAAACTGTTTGTTACATACACAGTTTTCCTAAAATTTTCTTTATATGTAAGCCCACAATTATCATAAATTAGGTGATTTCTTTTCCGGCGCATTTAAGTTGTCAAGTGATGGTTAAAGTAGCTGTATTCTTGTGTAAAATATTACAGGCCTTCTGCGTGCGTCGATGGACCTAAGGGTAGTAGAGGGAGTAAGTAAGGGGTTACTGTAACTTGTTGTTCAGAGATACAGAAGAACGTAAGAAGCTCTCATAATGTGTAGTCGCTTAGCTTGATTTATATTTAAATAAACCTTTCTTTAAACTTGATGTTGTTTATTGCATTACATCAACTTTTGGTGCCGAAACACGGGAAGATCTGGTGATAAATATAAACGAGCTTTAACGTAAATATTCGAAATAACGGAACGGGAACGCGAATTTTTAACAGACGGCTATACTATCGAGGCTTCATGATGGAACAAATAAAACGAACAATTTGTAGAACGCACTTAACTAAAACGGTTAATAATATAAATTCTATGCTAGAAAACAGTTTCAGTGTCGAAGACATTTATACAGCTATGTCAAAGTTAAAGCTTGCAAGTGACAATCTGAAAGAAATTGATAAGCAAATTGAACCTCTGCTTAAAGAAAATCTAGAGGACGAGTTAATGAAAAGGTATGAATGTGAAGAGGTTGCTGTAACTACGATGTCTAAGTTGGAATTTAGATTAAAATGCCCAGAAAAATCGCAGATAGAGGTTGACTCGAATTTAACGAATACGGTACCAGTAAGTAACGAAACAAGTAGGCCGTCCTTTACGTCAGTGAAGCTTCAACGTGTACAGTTAGCAAACTATGATGGTACTGCAAAGGGCTGGCTTCCTTTCTGGGAACAATTCAGAAGTATGATCCACGACAATCAACAATTAACGAACGGAGATCGATTCAACTACCTGCGAATGTATGTCACGGAAGGGCCGCTGAAGCAATTGAGGGATTTCCTCCATCTGGAGCATTTTATGAAGAAGCTTTAAATATATTAAAAGATCAATTTGGAAATGGGGAACGACTAATTGAACAATATATTGATAGCATTATGAAAATCGAACCTGTAAAATCTAAAATGACGTAAGTACTTTAAGGAAGAATTACAATCTAATTACTTCAGCTATGCGTGCTCTTGAAATATTAGAAGTATCTAGTTTTCAGTACAACATAATTGTAAAGTCGACTCTCATTAAGTCGTTGCCAACGGAATTGCGTTTAGGATTTTATCGACAAATGAAAATGAAATCATCCAATCATCTAGAAATTATTACGAATAATTTAGAAAGTTCATCATTAAGGTCAGAGGAAGATTCAGATCGCCAGGTAAAGGATTTATTGCGGTTTCTTAAAAACGAACTCGAGTCGTTAGAACAAGCTTTAATACCGGATGCAGATTGTAAAGAAAAGATGCTCCCAACAGAAAAGAGAACGCATTACAAAGGAACTGCGTCTAGTTTATTAGTCACGCCGAACAAACGTCTTGAATGCTGTGCTTTCTGCAAGAAAGACCATAAAACCGAAATGTGTGACTCAGATGTATCTTTGGCAAGGAAGAAAGAAATTCTAAAAGCAGCAGGAAATTGTTACCGTTGTACGAGAAATAACCATAGTGCTAAGTATTGTAAAAATAGATTCTTAAGATGTAAGGAATGCAAAGGCAGGCACGCAACAACAATATGCGACCCAAGCTTTAAGCCAGGTAAAGATAGACACAACGCTGAGACGACAGGTATTACATTGAAATTAACGAAAGGCGAGAGTTCAATGAACACTCGAAAATTCAAAGAAGTTAATTAGATTAGTTATGGACGGAGGTAGTCAACTTTCATTTATTAAGGAGAATCTATCAAGGGTATTAAATTTACCTGTTGTTGGACAACATAGGGTTCGTATTGCCGCGTTTGGAAATAGTGCATCGATACCCTCTAAGCTTTACAACCGCGTTTTAATTACTTTGAAGGAACAATATACAGATGAAATTTTAAAGATTGAGGCTGTGGAAGTTCCAGAAATTTGCATGGATGATTTACATATACCTAAAGAAAGCGTGGTAGAGTATCAAAACTTGCAGCTTGCTGACAATATCCCGTTTAATATAGATCGAGCGTTAATTGTTGATGGAATTAGTATCCTTATTGGGGCAGACAATTACTGGACAGTAGTGACAGGAAAGAATATTCGTCTAAACAAAGGTTTAGTAGCGGTGGACACGAAATTTGGTTATGCTTTGCATGGCCCCATACCAGTTGATGCTACAACCATAGGAGTAAATCTGCAAACAGTGTTACATGCGACAGTTCTATAAACAGAAGCCGCGATCGAAAGTATGTGGGATTTGGAAACAATAGGTATAACCAAAGAAGCAGACGACGATAAGAAATTTTTTGATAATTTTTTGAAAAATAACGTTCATAAATGTGATGATCGATATTTAGTAGTGTTACCGTGGAAGAATGAGGATGCAGTGATTGAAAATGATAATTTAATTAGTGCGCGAATTCGTGCTCAGAGGCTAAAGTTTAAATTGACGTATATTAACAAAATATGTGAATATAACGCTGCTATCAAAGGAATGTTGGATAATAATTATGCCCAGTTAATTTCCGCGGTGATGCTGAAAAACAAATGGCGATCGTGTTTACTACATGCCACATAGGCCGGTTTTAGAGAAGATAAACAAACAACGCGTTTACGAGTGGTTTTTGATGCCTCTTCACATGCCCCGGGACAAAAATCGTTGAATGACTTATTAGAAAAGGAGCCTAATTTAAGTCCAGATTTAATTAAGATTTTACTTAATTTTCGTGTAGGCGAGATCGGAATTACGGCTGACATTGAGAAAGCATTTCTACAAATTTATTTACATTCCGACGATAAAGACGCACATCGATTCTTATGGTACAATAACAACAATGAACTGGAAACGTATCGTATGAATAGAGTAACATTCGAAGTTACATGTAGCCCGTTTCTTTTAAATTCGGTGATACGAACACATTTAATCAATAATGGAAAACAAAACCCTGAATTTATTGAAATCTTAGAAAGTGAACAAACGTGGCCAGATAATACAATAGAGACAGCTACGTCAACGATAGATATAGTATCGAAAATGTCTTTACTAATTAACGACACTATAAAAGGTAGCAATCAATTTATAGATTCCTCCAGATACAGTGATTTTGATCGTTTAGTGCGGCATATGTTTTACGATTTATAGGAAATTTAAAAACCAGAAATAATAAAGAAATGAAGAGCTTAACCGTAAACGAATTTGAAAGGGCCGAAATATGTTTGCTGAAGCAAGCTCAGCGGGAGTTTTATTATTCGGAGATTAACAGCTTACAAAAGGGTCAGGACATTGAACGGAAATCGAGTATTTTAACTTTAAGCCCTTTCTTAGATAAACATGAATTGATGCGTTTGGGTGGACGTCTTCAAAATTTAAGAGAAGATTTCGACCTCAAGCATCCCGTTATTCTATCGAAAAATGCACATTTAAGTAAACTACTAATAATGAAGTTTCATAAAACTTTTCGTCATAGTGGTGTTAATGCGACACTTTATGAAGTACGTAAACGATTTTGGATTGTACGAGGACGGCAATTAATAAAGTCCGTTTTAGCAAGATGTGTCATCTGTAAACGACTTCGTGGAAAGTCAGGGTCGCATCCTTTCGCGCTGTTACCTAGAGATCGAATACTGCAAACAAAGCCCTTTGAAGTGACAGTTTTAGACTTCGCCGGACCGTTGTATTTTAAAGATAGTTATCATTCAAAGCCATGTTATGTGATTTTATTTACCTGCGCTGTTATACGAGCACTTCATCTAGAGATTGTTTTGAAAATGGATGTTGCGTCTACAATCAATGCATGTAAACGGTTCTTTGCCCGTAGAGGGATTCCTAAGGTCATTTACTCAGATAACGCTAAAACATTTAAAAGAATATCACGTGAAATATCGACCTTAAACGAAGTGATGGCGAGTACAGAATTGATCGAGTTTGTAAACAGTCACCAAATTAAGTGGAAATTTATAGTAGAGCAAGCGGCTTGGCACGGAGGATTTTACGAGCGACTTGTAAAAAGTGTAAAAGACGCCTTTAGGGCTACGATAGGACGTTCTTTACTAAATTTAGATCAACTAAGTACACTCATTACCGAAGTTGAAGCAACAATAAACGCCCGCCCGCTCACATACCTAGGTAGTGAACCTATGGATTTAATGCCGTTAACCCCTTCGCATTTTTTATTGGGACCCGCTTTGGCTACTATTCCTTTTGTTGACCGTGTTATTAATGGAGATGAGATTCCTAGGCTATAGAAGCAGAGAATAAACGTTATCAACTACTTTTGGAAAAGATGGAGCGCAGAATATTTACAATTATTAAGAGGAGCTCATCATAACGTGAATGTGCGTGAGTGTGCGATTAAGCAAGGGGATGTCGTATTAATACATGGAAATGATAAGCGACGGTTATTGTGGAAATTAGGGTTGGTGAACGACGTTATAAACGGCCGTGATGGCAAAGTGCGTGCCTGTTACGTTAAGATTGCGAATGGCACCGTAATTAGGCGCCCAATACAATTATTGTATCCTTTAGAAATAAGAAGTGATAAGTTGTTGTACCGCCGCGCCGGAGGATGTGTAAAATATTACAGGCCTTCTGCGTGCGTCGATGGACCTAAGGGGTAGAGGGAGTAAGTAAGGGGTTACTGTAACTTGTTCAGAGATACAGAAGAACGTAAGAAGCTCTCATAATGTGTAGTCGCTTAGCTTGATTTATATTTAAATAAACCTTTCTTTAAACTTGATGTTGTTTATTGCATTACAATTCTCTCTTTACAAACCTACAGGTAGGAAGATACAACAAAAGTAAAAGTATAAAAAGAAAGAATTTCAATGAACTATCTCATGTTACTACCTCATTTTATGAAATCCTCGACAATATTTGTGACATGAAACCATTAGCACATAGGCCTTTCGTGTTTTTAATATTTCTACTACTTTCAAGCATCGCTGCTTTTGTGCTATAAATAAATTTTTATACCGACAAATGACTGACTCTAAAACACGTCAGCTTCAGCATTCAAATTAAGTCAATCGCAAATTGTTTCTTGCGATGTAATATTTAGCGTTCGCGCGTCATTTTATGAAATATGGCACGACGAATCAATTAAATACAAATGCGAATTTTAGCTTTCGTGACACGTGTTTTTCTGCAACCAAAAGTCATTTCCTTGGCAGTTACATAGGCGAAGCTTCACGTGGCAGTTGGTAGATGAAGCATAAGCAAAACTTTATAAAGTATACAAACAAAGGGCTTAGCTCGTGTAGAGCTGACTACGGATGATTTTGAAATGACGAAGGTATTCAAGAGTGAAAGGTGTGAAAAGTAATAATGATGTATAATATTCTATTGAAATTGGATTCTCATGAAACAGCTGCTTGATCTTCCATTTTATTTAAGAACATTTAGATAAAGGTGCTGATTGACCTTCTTTAGCACTTGCTATCATCGGTATTATAGCAGATTTAAAAAATCTTTACACACTAATATGTCAAGTAGTGCCAATAAATTTAATTTTAATTCCAATAGTTACAATGATCAGGTATTTCATATTTCTCAAGAGTGTTGCGCAATTAACAAGGAAATGCTTTGGTGATCATTAAAATTAGTAGTCAAGTTTATATATTAACTAGAACATTTCATAAACGCTTTATGAAGAACTTCAGTAATGGTATTGCAGGGATAGAGATTGTAATTGAATTTGTTCGTTAATTGGACCTTTGATTTACTTTTTCGCAGCAGACAGGCAAGAAAATAAAGTAAATCGATGTTAATTGTGCCACCCTTGGAATTTTATATAACTTAAAATTTGAATGGATATTTCATTTGCGTTATGAAAGAAATACTAGAAAAATTATAATCAGTTGTGGGGGGTTCTTTCTAAATTTGGTTTGTAAATCTAAACGATTGTCTATGTACATAGAGTATTGTATTAATTTTAGGATGGTACAAAAAGAGATTACTCTAAAAGCATTTTAAACCTGGCTATAATAGACATTAATTATAACTTTAAAGTGTTCAGCTTGAAGATTTATATTTGTAAATGCGATTAAAGCAGCTTAGAAAAATGGCCAAATGCTAACCTCACACCCGCAAACGTAGTAGCCTAAAAAACCACCCAAGTACAACTTCAAATACAAAATTGCTTGTAAGAATTTCGTAAAGTTGTGAAACCGATGTGCCTTGTTTGACATGTCGAAAACATGGATACAAATTTTCTACTTTTAAAGGAAACCGACATTCTTTCTAAAGTATAATTAAAAAGGAAGAGTGCGTGTTTAATGGCTCTATTCTACGAAAGTTAAAGGATCTACTATCTTAAAAAGAAATTGCCTGCAATGTTTTTAATTTTAATCTGACACGAACTTCTGAAATAAGAAAGTGTTATACGACAGTTCTGAGTAATAAAGATAAGATTTATACTGCAAAAACCAATTGCGCTGGTAAGGCTGTAAGTTTTGTAATTTTAATATTTACCTACCGCGTGAGGGTATCCAATTAACAATAAATAATAAATAACAGGACCTCTAACACGATCGTACCCTCACGTTTCGGGACGTTACCTCGCAAGCTGCAGCAGGCGGTGAAGGGGGGGTTCATTAAACAAACACACTGAGACGAAAATTCGATTGTTTTATTGAACGAGCTACTAACTAAAACTTCAACTAATTACATATGCATAACAAAATATAAAGTAAATAACCTTATGTACAAAAGGGCGCCACCATGGGAATTAAACGGCCCATGGACCAATCGCGGTAATAGCTCTCGTCGCACTTGTTCGTGGGCGATGAACCAAAATGGCAGAACAGAAAATAAGTCACTTATAGTCTCCGGCTAGCACAAACACAACTTAACTAAACTTAACTAACAAACATATTTTGAATAGATACAGTTCTAGGTGTACACACCCCAATAACAAAAATTTATTAATGCTACCCTATTCTAATTAACTTGCATAGTGCGACGACCCTTTTTAACCACGGGGTCATCTACACCATGAAAAATACGACCTTCTCAAGGGTCAAATAGTACCGTAACTTGACTTCGGGCCTGAGCTTTGCATTCTCAGGTAGTCTCGTGGATTAGTGATTAACGACCTCTGACACCGTCGAAACACAATATAATAGAAGACCCTTCTAAAACGATGCGGTCTCCAAAGCAATAATAAAACGGATCAATTTACTTGAACTGGGCATTCACCCGGAATTGTATTTTATGGAAGTCGACAAATACTGTTTTTAAACAAATAACTGACTTATGCTGCATAACACAGCCTTGAGTTCATAGTAATATCACATATACTAATTACTTACTCAGAGAAATAAATAACTTAAAACATAACGGCCCGCACTTGACTGCAGAGAAATATCACATCACTAGTAACCGTTAGCTTTAACCTCTAACGCGTCTGGAAATAAACAACCCCGATTCCCACCGGCTGGCCTCCTTATATACATTTTGGTTAATTGAAAATAACCCTTTCTTGACGCTCTTACTCGGCTTAGGATGCGCCGGTCGTAAATTTTTAATTTTAATTAAAATTGTCAATGCCTAAGATAACCACAACCGTAGCTCTCAGAATTGATTTTAGTTGAGTGCTCAGCTAATTGAAAAATTGCTTCAGACCACCCTGACATAAATAGGATCCTAAAGCATGATTGACATCTAATCATAGATATGGACTAATTTGACATGTTTAGTGCCCTTAAAGTAAGTGCCTTTAGAAAAATTGATTAACTCTTGGATTAGATCTTTCTGGGAACTTCGCTGAGAAGCTACTTGGGTGATCCTGCAGCCGCTACAATTCTAATAATTAGCATGCTAAAATTAAACTAGAAACTAACTATTTTTAGGAATACTAGAACTATTAGAGCTTATTAAAACAGTATGTTACAGTTTGGCAGTTTGCCTATTTAAGAATTTTACAAAGTAAAATAATGAATTCTAAATAAATATTTCACAACAAATTATAATCTTTTTTCTTGTATCATTTTGAGTCGTATCGTTTTGTTTATGCCGAATGTGGATATGGTGTATAAATGCAGAAATATGCTATAATATATCTGTTTGATTACAATAGTGGAATGAAACCTGAGAGAATCTCAAAGGAAAATTTCAATAATCAAAGTTGCCAAATAGTTTATTTCTCTACTGCATACCGTTTTCCATAGAGAATCTTATAATGTTTTTATATATTATCTTTATATGCTACATATCGTGTGCGTCGGGTGCATGGTATTTTTTATTGGGAACTGACAAACACATAGTAAATATTTTTACCGCTCCTTGACACCAATATCAGATAATTCAGAAATATTTGTCAAACATTTGCGGTTATGTCAGTCATTGTGGAAGTGTCTAACAAAGTCGTTATAAACTGTAAATAAATGATAATTTTTCTTACAATTTATAATCCATGCGACTATATTGTGTTTGAAGAACTATTCGAGGTAGGTTTGTGTTTTCTGTAAATAAGGAGTAAATTAAATTTCATACGTAGATTTAAGTTTGTCCTCTTATGAGAGCATTATGCATGTGAGTTATTTCGTATGTACATAAAACATTGTTGTATTTTTCTGTTTAAGCCATGGACAATTGCAAGGTCATTTTCGGAAATAAACATGGTGCAATATCACACATACGCGATATACCAAGCGAAAAGGAAGACTGTGATCTCTCTGATGAAAAACCTCTGGAAACTCGTGCTCATTTTCAAAATCGTAGTGATGTAAGTTATGACAATTATGATACAGAAACAATTCCTCTTGTCTAGATATTTTTGGAACAGCCCCAGAATTCTGATATGACCAATATAAAATAGAAAACTATATACAAGTCAAGGATAACACTGCAAACACTCTTTTGAGAAGTAAAAATACTTTACAGTTGAGTGCACCTTTTAAGTTTTTCGACCTTCTTCTGTCGAAAAAATTTTTTGCTTGAACCGCTAGACGGAATTGCATTCATAGTATACAAACAAATCCAAATAGTCTACTAACCACGAGTGTTGAAGAGATGCAGCATTTTGTCGAAATTCTGAAAGGGAGGGCATTAGTTTAGCAACCTATAACTCCTAGGAATTGGTCTTCTGACATTCGATGCGCACAAATTGTTTATGTGGTTACCCTAAACCGGTTTAAAGAGCTGAAGAAATTCTTGCATTTCTATGACAATACTGAAAGTACTAGAAGGGCCGATAAATTTACCGGTTCCAGAAGCAAATAGGCCTGCTTATAAGAAAATTTCAATCGAAGGAAAACTTTCTTGCGACGAGCAAATTATTCCTTTCAAAGATAGAACAAGTTTCAAGGCCGTAGCAAGGAAGGGTGCATGAATTTTGTTTAGTACTATGGCCATACTGCAGGGAAAGCTTATATCACTTTTTATAAAATAGCATAAAAAATTGCACTGACGGTACCAGAAGCTACAGCACCTGAACATGAACCCGATAATATTCAGAGAAAATCTGTAGCGATTGCTACTATTGTTGATGCTCCAGTAATAAATCAACCAAAACCAAACACACTTTCTGTGGTGGCGTCTTGTTCCAAAATGGAAATGTAACCGGAAAAAGAGGATAATGGAAGTGACATACAACAGTGCATTCACAATTTCACCACACTTGTCCAAAGGGAAAAAATATGAATTTTTTACGTCCTCTTGGACACCTGGCAAGGACTAGAATTTTTATTGGGTAACGAAATCGAAAATTTCAATGCAGCTGGATAACCAAATTCCGTGATCATATGTACTGTAAATATTCGAAATAACGGAACGGGAACGCGAATTTTTAACAGACGGCTATACTATCGAGGCTTCATGATGGAACAAATAAAACGAACAATTTGTAGAACGCACTTAACTAAAACGGTTAATAATATAAATTCTATGCTAGAAAACAGTTTCAGTGTCGAAGACATTTATACAGCTATGTCAAAGTTAAAGCTTGCAAGTGACAATCTGAAAGAAATTGATAAGCAAATTGAACCTCTGCTTAAAGAAAATCTAGAGGACGAGTTAATGAAAAGGTATGAATGTGAAGAGGTTGCTGTAACTACGATGTCTAAGTTGGAATTTAGATTAAAATGCCCAGAAAAATCGCAGATAGAGGTTGACTCGAATTTAACGAATACGGTACCAGTAAGTAACGAAACAAGTAGGCCGTCCTTTACGTCAGTGAAGCTTCAACGTGTACAGTTAGCAAACTATGATGGTACTGCAAAGGGCTGGCTTCCTTTCTGGGAACAATTCAGAAGTATGATCCACGACAATCAACAATTAACGAACGGAGATCGATTCAACTACCTGCGAATGTATGTCACGGGAAGGGCCGCTGAAGCAATTGAGGGATTTCCTCCATCTGGAGCATTTTATGAAGAAGCTTTAAATATATTAAAAGATCAATTTGGAAATGGGGAACGACTAATTGAACAATATATTGATAGCATTATGAAAATCGAACCTGTAAAATCTAAAAATGACGTAAGTACTTTAAGGAAGAATTACAATCTAATTACTTCAGCTATGCGTGCTCTTGAAATATTAGAAGTATCTAGTTTTCAGTACAACATAATTGTAAAGTCGACTCTCATTAAGTCGTTGCCAACGGAATTGCGTTTAGGATTTTATCGACAAATGAAAATGAAATCATCCAATCATCTAGAAATTATTACGAATAATTTAGAAAGTTCATCATTAAGGTCAGAGGAAGATTCAGATCGCCAGGTAAAGGATTTATTGCGGTTTCTTAAAAACGAACTCGAGTCGTTAGAACAAGCTTTAATACCGGATGCAGATTGTAAAGAAAAGATGCTCCCAACAGAAAGGAGAACGCATTACAAAGGAACTGCGTCTAGTTTATTAGTCACGCCGAACAAACGTCTTGAATGCTGTGCTTTCTGCAAGAAAGACCATAAAACCGAAATGTGTGACTCAGATGTATCTTTGGCAAGGAAGAAAGAAATTCTAAAAGCAGCAGGAAATTGTTACCGTTGTACGAGAAATAACCATAGTGCTAAGTATTGTAAAAATAGATTCTTAAGATGTAAGGAATGCAAAGGCAGGCACGCAACAACAATATGCGACCCAAGCTTTAAGCCAGGTAAAGATAGACACAACGCTGAGACGACAGGTATTACATTGAAATTAACGAAAGGCGAGAGTTCAATGAACACTCGAAAATTCAAAGAAGTTAATTAGATTAGTTATGGACGGAGGTAGTCAACTTTCATTTATTAAGGAGAATCTATCAAGGGTATTAAATTTACCTGTTGTTGGACAACATAGGGTTCGTATTGCCGCGTTTGGAAATAGTGCATCGATACCCTCTAAGCTTTACAACCGCGTTTTAATTACTTTGAAGGAACAATATACAGATGAAATTTTAAAGATTGAGGCTGTGGAAGTTCCAGAAATTTGCATGGATGATTTACATATACCTAAAGAAAGCGTGGTAGAGTATCAAAACTTGCAGCTTGCTGACAATATCCCGTTTAATATAGATCGAGCGTTAATTGTTGATGGAATTAGTATCCTTATTGGGGCAGACAATTACTGGACAGTAGTGACAGGAAAGAATATTCGTCTAAACAAAGGTTTAGTAGCGGTGGACACGAAATTTGGTTATGCTTTGCATGGCCCCATACCAGTTGATGCTACAACCATAGGAGTAAATCTGCAAACAGTGTTACATGCGACAGTTCTATAAACAGAAGCCGCGATCGAAAGTATGTGGGATTTGGAAACAATAGGTATAACCAAAGAAGCAGACGACGATAAGAAATTTTTTGATAATTTTTTGAAAAATAACGTTCATAAATGTGATGATCGATATTTAGTAGTGTTACCGTGGAAGAATGAGGATGCAGTGATTGAAAATGATAATTTAATTAGTGCGCGAATTCGTGCTCAGAGGCTAAAGTTTAAATTGACGAATATTAACAAAATATGTGAATATAACGCTGCTATCAAAGGAATGTTGGATAATAATTATGCCCAGTTAATTTCCCGCGGTGATGCTGAAAAAACAAATGGCGATCGTGTTTACTACATGCCACATAGGCCGGTTTTTAGAGAAGATAAACAAACAACGCGTTTACGAGTGGTTTTTGATGCCTCTTCACATGCCCCGGGACAAAAATCGTTGAATGACTTATTAGAAAAGGAGCCTAATTTAAGTCCAGATTTAATTAAGATTTTACTTAATTTTCGTGTAGGCGAGATCGGAATTACGGCTGACATTGAGAAAGCATTTCTACAAATTTATTTACATTCCGACGATAAAGACGCACATCGATTCTTATGGTACAATAACAACAATGAACTGGAAACGTATCGTATGAATAGAGTAACATTCGAAGTTACATGTAGCCCGTTTCTTTTAAATTCGGTGATACGAACACATTTAATCAATAATGGAAAACAAAACCCTGAATTTATTGAAATCTTAGAAAGTGAACAAACGTGGCCAGATAATACAATAGAGACAGCTACGTCAACGATAGATATAGTATCGAAAATGTCTTTACTAATTAACGACACTATAAAAGGTAGCAATCAATTTATAGATTCCTCCAGATACAGTGACTTTGATCGTTTAGTGCGGCATATGTTTTACGATTTATAGGAAATTTAAAAACCAGAAATAATAAAGAAATGAAGAGCTTAACCGTAAACGAATTTGAAAGGGCTGAAATATGTTTGCTGAAGCAAGCTCAGCGGGAGTTTTATTATTCGGAGATTAACAGCTTACAAAAGGGTCAGGACATTGAACGGAAATCGAGTATTTCAACTTTAAGCCCTTTCTTAGATAAACATGAATTGATGCGTTTGGGTGGACGTCTTCAAAATTTAAGAGAAGATTTCGACCTCAAGCATCCCGTTATTCTATCGAAAATGCACATTTAAGTAAACTACTAATAATGAAGTTTCATAAAACTTTTCGTCATAGTGGTGTTAATGCGACACTTTATGAAGTACGTAAACGATTTTGGATTGTACGAGGACGGCAATTAATAAAGTCCGTTTTAGCAAGATGTGTCATCTGTAAACGACTTCGTGGAAAGTCAGGGTCGCATCCTTTCGCGCTGTTACCTAGAGATCGAATACTGCAAACAAAGCCCTTTGAAGTGACAGTTTTAGACTTCGCCGGACCGTTGTATTTTAAAGATAGTTATCATTCAAAGCCATGTTATGTGATTTTATTTACCTGCGCTGTTATACGAGCACTTCATCTAGAGATTGTTTTGAAAATGGATGTTGCGTCTACAATCAGTGCATGTAAACGGTTCTTTGCCCGTAGAGGGATTCCTAAGGTCATTTACTCAGATAACGCTAAAACATTTAAAAGAATATCACGTGAAATATCGACCTTAAACGAAGTGATGGCGAGTACAGAATTGATCGAGTTTGTAAACAGTCACCAAATTAAGTGGAAATTTATAGTAGAGCGAGCGGCTTGGCACGGAGGATTTTACGAGCGACTTGTAAAAAGTGTAAAAGACGCCTTTAGGGCTACGATAGGACGTTCTTTACTAAATTTAGATCAACTAAGTACACTCATTACCGAAGTTGAAGCAACAATAAACGCCCGCCCGCTCACATACCTAGGTAGTGAACCTATGGATTTAATGCCGTTAACCCCTTCGCATTTTTTATTGGGACCCGCTTTGGCTACTATTCCTTTTGTTGACCGTGTTATTAATGGAGATGAGATTCCTAGGCTATAGAAGCAGAGAATAAACGTTATCAACTACTTTTGGAAAAGATGGAGCGCAGAATATTTACAATTATTAAGAGGAGCTCATCATAACGTGAATGTGCGTGAGTGTGCGATTAAGCAAGGGGATGTCGTATTAATACATGGAAATGATAAGCGACGGTTATTGTGGAAATTAGGGTTGGTGAACGACGTTATAAACGGCCGTGATGGCAAAGTGCGTGCCTGTTACGTTAAGATTGCGAATGGCACCGTAATTAGGCGCCCAATACAATTATTGTATCCTTTAGAAATAAGAAGTGATAAGCTAAGTTGTACCGCCGCGCCGGAGGATGTGTAAAATATTACAGGCCTTCTGCGTGCGTCGATGGACCTAAGGATAGTAGAGGGAGTAAGTAAGGGGTTACTGTAACTTGTTCAGAGATACAGAAGAACGTAAGAAGCTCTCATAATGTGTAGTCGCTTAGCTTGATTTATATTTAAATAAACCTTTCTTTAAACTTGATGTTGTTTATTGCATTACAATTCTCTCTTTACAAACCTACAGGTAGGAAGATACAACAAAAGTAAAAGTATAAAAAGAAAGAATTTCAATGAACTATCTCATGTTACTACCTCATTTTATGAAATCCTCGACAATATTTGTGACATGAAACCATTAGCACATAGGCCTTTCGTGTTTTTAATATTTCTACTACTTTCAAGCATCGCTGCTTTTGTGCTATAAATAAATTTTTATACCGACAAATGACTGACTCTAAAACACGTCAGCTTCAGCATTCAAATTAAGTCAATCGCAAATTGTTTCCCTTGCGATGTAATATTTAGCGTTCGCGCGTCATTTTATGAAATATGGCACGACGAATCAATTAAATACAAATGCGAATTTTAGCTTTCGTGACACGTGTTTTTTCTGCAACCAAAAAGTCATTTCCCTTGGCAGTTACATAGGCGAAGCTTCACGTGGCAGTTGGTAGATGAAGCATAAGCAAAACTTTATAAAGTATACAAACAAAAGGGCTTAGCTCGTGTAGAGCTGACTACGGATGATTTTGAAATGACGAAGGTATTCAAGAGTGAAAGGTGTGAAAAGTAATAATGATGTATAATATTCTATTGAAATTGGATTCTCATGAAACAGCTGCTTGATCTTCCATTTTATTTAAGAACATTTAGATAAAGGTGCTGATTGACTCTTCTTTTAGCACTTGCTATCATCGGTATTATAGCAGATTTAAAAAATCTTTACACACTAATATGTCAAGTAGTGCCAATAAATTTAATTCTTAATTCCAATAGTTACAATGATCAGGTATTTCATATTTCTCAAGAGTGTTGCGCAATTAACAAGGAAATGCTTTGGTGATCATTAAAATTAGTAGTCAAGTTTATATATTAACTAGAACATTTCATAAACGCTTTATGAAGAACTTCAGTAATGGTATTGCAGGGATAGAGATTGTAATTGAATTTGTTCGTTAACTGTGACCTTTGATTTACTTTTTCGCAGCAGACAGGCAAGAAAATAAAGTAAATCGATGTTAATTGTGCCACCCTTGGAATTTTATATAACTTAAAATTTGAATGGATATTTCATTTGCGTTATGAAAGAAATACTAGAAAAATTATAATCAGTTGTGGGGGGTTCTTTCTAAATTTGGTTTGTAAATCTAAACGATTGTCTATGTACATAGAGTATTGTATTAATTTTAGGATGGTACAAAAGAGAGATTACTCTAAAAAGCATTTTAAACCTGGCTATAATAGACATTAATTATAACTTTAAAGTGTTCAGCTTGAAGATTTATATTTGTAAATGCGATTAAAGCAGCTTAGAAAAATGGCCAAATGCTAACCTCACACCCGCAAACGTAGTAGCCTAAAAACCACCCAAGTACAACTTCAAATACAAAATTGCTTGTAAGAATTTCGTAAAGTTGTGAAACCGATGTGCCTTGTTTGACATGTCGAAAACATGGATACAAATTTTCTACTTTTAAAGGAAACCGACATTCTTTCTAAAGTATAATTAAAAAGGAAGAGTGCGTGTTTAATGGCTCTATTCTACGAAAGTTAAAGGATCTACTATCTTAAAAAGAAATTGCCTGCAATGTTTTAATTTTAATCTGACACGAACTTCTGAAATAAGAAAGTGTTATACGACAGTTCTGAGTAATAAAGATAAGATTTATACTGCAAAAACCAATTGCGCTGGTAAGGCTGTAAGTTTTGTAATTTTAATATTTACCTACCGCGTGAGGGTATCCAATTAACAATAAATAATAAATAACAGGACCTCTAACACGATCGTACCCTCACGTTTCGGGACGTTACCTCGCAAGCTGCAGCAGTCGGTGAAGGGGGGGTTCATTAAACAAACACACTGAGACGAAAATTCGATTGTTTTATTGAACGAGCTACTAACTAAAACTTCAACTAATTACATATGCATAACAAAATATAAAGTAAATAACCTTATGTACAAAAGGGCGCCACCATGGGAATTAAACGGCCCATGGACCAATCGCGGTAATAGCTCTCGTCGCACTTGTTCGTGGGCGATGAACCAAAATGGCAGAACAGAAAATAAGTCACTTATAGTCTCCGGCTAGCACAAACAC
Organism: Platerodrilus igneus; assembly: GCA_036346225.1. Classification (NCBI taxonomy): domain Eukaryota; kingdom Metazoa; phylum Arthropoda; class Insecta; order Coleoptera; family Lycidae; genus Platerodrilus; species Platerodrilus igneus. The sequence goes on along the minus strand of JARFIW010001433.1, from coordinate 1,033,300 downwards.
AACTTAACTAAACTTAACTAACAAACATATTTTGAATAGATACAGTTCTAGGTGTACACACCCCAATAACAAAAATTTATTAATGCTACCCTATTCTAATTAACTTGCATAGTGCGACGACCCTTTTAACCACGGGGTCATCTACACCATGAAAATACGACCTTCTCAAGGGTCAAATAGTACCGTAACTTGACTTCGGGCCTGAGCTTTGCATTCTCAGGTAGTCTCGTGGATTAGTGATTAACGACCTCTGACACCGTCGAAACACAATATAATAGAAGACCCTTCTAAAACGATGCGGTCTCCAAAGCAATAATAAAACGGATCAATTTACTTGAACTGGGCATTCACCCGGAATTGTATTTTATGGAAGTCGACAAATACTGTTTTAAACAAATAACTGACTTATGCTGCATAACACAGCCTTGAGTTCATAGTAATATCACATATACTAATTACTTACTCAGAGAAATAAATAACTTAAAACATAACGGCCCGCACTTGACTGCAGAGAAATAAACACATCACTAGTAACCGTTAGCTTTAACCTCTAACGCGTCTGAAATAAACAACCCCGATTCCCACCGGCTGGCCTCCTTATATACATTTTGGTTAATTGAAAAATAACCCCTTTCTTGACGCTCTTACTCGGCTTAGGATGCGCCGGTCGTAAATCTTTAATTTTAATTAAAACTGTCAATGCCTAAGATAACCACAACCGTAGCTCTCAGAATTGATTTTAGTTAAGTGCTCAGCTAATTGAAAATTGCTTCAGACCACCCTGACATAAATAGGATCCTAAAGCATGATTGACATCTAATCATAGATATGGACTAATTTGACATGTTTAGTGCCCTTAAAGTAAGTGCCTTTAGAAAATTGATTAACTCTTGGATTAGATCTTTCTGGGAACTTCGCTGAGAAGCTACTTGGGTGATCCTGCAGCCGCTACAATTCTAATAATTAGCATGCTAAAATTAAACTAGAAACTAACTATTTTTAGGAATACTAGAACTATTAGAGCTTATTAAAACAGTATGTTACACAGCCCCCCTCGAAAAATTGAAATTGCTCTTAGGAATTTCAAGAAAATTGAAAAAAAAAAAAAATGTAGAAATTAACACATCCAACCGCAATTATGTTTAAGACAACTGAGTCTTTTCAGAAAATTGGCGGAAGGAAAAAATAAAAAATTGGAAAAAATAAAATATTAGTGAGGTTTTAGGTCTTGGACGTGGAACACCCCTAGCGGTTTTCCGTCCATGGAAGATAGTCTATAAGTGGTAGAACCTAAAACTTCCATCACCTTTGCTTCTAGGAACTTCGGGGCTAATTTTTTATTGAAATGTTTAGAAGCATCTGATAATATAAAATTGCGCTTCCACACTAAATCCCCTACTTTGAAATTTAATGGTCTGCGCCTTAAATTGTACGAGTGCGTATTACGTTCATACGCCAAATGTATGTTCTTCTGAACTTCTTTAAAGATGGGCGATAATTCATTAAGGTCTTGAACCAATTGTTCTCGAGTATCAATTGCTAGATCCTCTGGATTTAAATCCTTTAATTTATTATAGAATTCCCCGGACAGAGGAACCGTGCGTCCAAAAGCTAAAAATGTTGGGGAATATTTTGTGGATTCATGAACAGCATTACGAAGCGCATGGGAAATTTTGTGAATATTATCGTTCCAATTCTTATGAGAATCTTGAATGTAACTGCGAATGGCAGCTCCAATTACCTTGTTAAAGCGTTCTACATAATTAACTTGAGGATGGTAGCTGGCGTTAAACCAAACCGAAGGTATTTTATAATTTGTCATGAGATTGGAAAATAAATTACTTTTAAATTGGGGGCCATTATCTATCATACAAATTTGAGGTACCCCATATACCAAAAATACAAAATTTTCCAGGTAATTACAAATTTGTTTTGTTGAAGCGCTGCGCATGGGATGCAATAAAGTGAATTTTGTAAACCAGTCAGTAACAACTAAAAGGTAAGTATTCCCCAATTTCGAGCGCGGAAAGGGCCCCACGTTGGGCGCCAGTGTAATTTTAATATTTACCTACCGCGTGAGGGTATCCAATTAACAATAAATAATAAATAACAGGACCTCTAACACGATCGTACCCTCACGTTTCGGGACGTTACCTCGCAAGCTGCAGCAGTCGGTGAAGGGGGGGTTTATTAAACAAACACACTGAGACGAAAATTCGATTGTTTTATTGAACGAGCTACTAACTAAAACTTCAACTAATTACATATGCATAACAAAATATAAAGTAAATAACCTTATGTACAAAAGGGCGCCACCATGGGAATTAAACGGCCCATGGACCAATCGCGGTAATAGCTCTCGTCGCACTTGTTCGTGGGCGATGAACCAAAATGGCAGAACAGAAAATAAGTCACTTATAGTCTCCGGCTAGCACAAACACAACTTAACTAAACTTAACTAACAAACATATTTTGAATAGATACAGTTCTAGGTGTACACACCCCAATAACAAAAATTTATTAATGCTACCCTATTCTAATTAACTTGCATAGTGCGACGACCCTTTTAACCACGGGGTCATCTACACCATGAAAAATACGACCTTCTCAAGGGTCAAATAGTACCGTAACTTGACTTCGGGCCTGAGCTTTGCATTCTCAGGTAGTCTCGTGGATTAGTGATTAACGACCTCTGACACCGTCGAAACACAATATAATAGAAGACCCTTCTAAAACGATGCGGTCTCCAAAGCAATAATAAAACGGATCAATTTACTTGAACTGGGCATTCACCCGAAATTGTATTTTATGGAAGTCGACAAATACTGTTTTAAACAAATAACTGACTTATGCTGCATAACACAGCCTTGAGTTCATAGTAATATCACATATACTAATTACTTACTCAGAGAAATAAATAACTTAAAACATAACGGCCCGCACTTGACTGCAGAGAAATATCACATCACTAGTAACCGTTAGCTTTAACCTCTAACGCGTCTGGAAATAAACAACCCCGATTCCCACCGGCTGGCCTCCTTATATACATTTTGGTTAATTGAAAAATAACCCCTTTCTTGACGCTCTTACTCGGCTTAGGATGCGCCGGTCGTAAATTTTTAATTTTAATTAAAATTGTCAATGCCTAAGATAACCACAACCGTAGCTCTCAGAATTGATTTTAGTTGAGTGCTCAGCTAATTGAAAATTGCTTCAGACCACCCTGACATAAATAGGATCCTAAAGCATGATTGACATCTAATCATAGATATGGACTAATTTGACATGTTTAGTGCCCTTAAAGTAAGTGCCTTTAGAAAAATTGATTAACTCTTGGATTAGATCTTTCTGGGAACTTCGCTGAGAAGCTACTTGGGTGATCCTGCAGCCGCTACAATTCTAATAATTAGCATGCTAAAATTAAACTAGAAACTAACTATTTTTAGGAATACTAGAACTATTAGAGCTTATTAAAACAGTATGTTACAGTTTGGCAGTTTGCCTATTTAAGAATTTTACAAAGTAAAATAATGAATTCTAAATAAATATTTCACAACAAATTATAATCTTTTTTTTCTTGTATCATTTTGAGTCGTATCGTTTTGTTTATGCCGAATGTGGATATGGTGTATAAATGCAGAAATATGCTATAATATATCTGTTTGATTACAATAGTGGAATGAAACCTGAGAGAATCTCAAAGGAAAATTTCAATAATCAAAGTTGCCAAATAGTTTATTTCTCTACTGCATACCGTTTTCCATAGAGAATCTTATAATGTTTTTATATATTATCTTTATATGCTACATATCGTGTGCGTCGGGTGCATGGTATTTTTTTATTGGGAACTGACAAACACATAGTAAATATTTTTTACCGCTCCTTGACACCAATATCAGATAATTCAGAAATATTTGTCAAACATTTGCGGTTATGTCAGTCATTGTGGAAGTGTCTAACGAAGTCGTTATAAACTGTAAATAAATGATAATTTTTCTTACAATTTATAATCCATGCGACTATATTGTGTTTGAAGAACTATTCGAGGTAGGTTTGTGTTTTCTGTAAATAAGGAGTAAATTAAATTTCATACGTAGATTTAAGTTTGTCCTCTTATGAGAGCATTATGCATGTGAGTTATTTCGTATGTACATAAAACATTGTTGTATTTTTCTGTTTAAGCCATGGACAATTGCAAGGTCATTTTTCGGAAATAAACATGGTGCAATATCACACATACGCGATATACCAAGCGAAAAGGAAGACTGTGATCTCTCTGATGAAAAACCTCTGGAAACTCGTGCTCATTTTCAAAATCGTAGTGATGTAAGTTATGACAATTATGATACAGAAACAATTCCTCTTGTCTAGATATTTTTGGAACAGCCCCAGAATTCTGATATGACCAATATAAAATAGAAAACTATATACAAGTCAAGGATAACACTGCAAACACTCTTTTGAGAAGTAAAAATACTTTACAGTTGAGTGCACCTTTTAAGTTTTTCGACCTTCTTCTGTCGAAAAAATTTTTTGCTTGAACCGCTAGACGGAATTGCATTCATAGTATACAAACAAATCCAAATAGTCTACTAACCACGAGTGTTGAAGAGATGCAGCATTTTGTCGAAATTCTGAAAGGAGGGCATTAGTTTAGCAACCTATAACCCTAGGAATTGGTCTTCTGACATTCGATGCGCACAAATTGTTTATGTGGTTACCCTAAACCGGTTTAAAGAGCTGAAGAAATTCTTGCATTTCTATGACAATACTGAAAGTACTAGAAGGGCCGATAAATTTACCGGTTCCAGAAGCAAATAGGCCTGCTTATAAGAAAATTTCAATCGAAGGAAAACTTTCTTGCGACGAGCAAATTATTCCTTTCAAAGATAGAACAAGTTTCAAGGCCGTAGCAAGGAAGGGTGCATGAATTTTGTTTAGTACTATGGCCATACTGCAGGGAAAGCTTATATCACTTTTTATAAAATAGCATAAAAAATTGCACTGACGGTACCAGAAGCTACAGCACCTGAACATGAACCCGATAATATTCAGAGAAAATCTGTAGCGATTGCTACTATTGTTGATGCTCCAGTAATAAATCAACCAAAACCAAACACACTTTCTGTGGTGGCGTCTTGTTCCAAAATGGAAATGTAACCGGAAAAAGAGGATAATGGAAGTGACATACAACAGTGCATTCACAATTTCACCACACTTGTCCAAAGGGAAAAAATATGAATTTTTTACGTCCTCTTGGACACCTGGCAAGGACTAGAATTTTTATTGGGTAACGAAATCGAAAATTTCAATGCAGCTGGATAACCAAATTCCGTGATCATATGTACTGATTTTGAGGAAATGGTGCACTGTGTAAATATTGTATTATTTTTCCAAGCATGGTAATATTCGCGCATTATCGCTAAAAGCTTATATCTCGTCCATTTCGTAACCGAATTAAAGCAACCGAAAAATTTAAGGAGCTATTACGTACATTGACATAACCTAAAAACCCAAAAGAAAGAAAGAAGTATGAACGGGCTCAATCGGTGAATGGGCAGGGTTTTATACGTATAGACAAATTAAAGAGAAACCTGAAATAAATAAAGAGAAATTTATATATAATCACTCATTCACACTCAGATCAAAACATACAAAGGAAAAAAAAGAGAACTTATAATTAAACAAAATATTTACAGACCACAGTATTCCCAAACCCAACAAAAAAATCAATGTCCCCAACAATTTACATATACACCATGAGAGACCCCAAACAGTAAAAAAAATTACTCATGAAAATGGCGAGTTGTAGTTTTTAGGTAATTACCCCCCGACATTATTTAGTAAAAAAGAACCAAATGCAACCCTAAAAACCACAGCTCCAGATCATCGTAAATATAAACTTATCCCATAGTAACAAACATAATGGCAACAACGTTTTCACACATGCCAACAAGTCTTTAAACCATTTTTACGTTAAGAAGTAGTGAATTTTAGTTATTTAGAAACAAATAGCACTGCATTAATATAATGCCAATAAATACCAAAATAGAGCAATAATTTTCGTGTAGATCAATTAAATTTAAAATTGCATAATACTTGAACGGTAAAATCCCAGGCGATATGGTTCCAAAGCAAGTAGCGAGAAAAAACAAAAAACTAACCCTCGAGTTGCTTACCTCGGGGTTGAGTCAGTAGCTGGTCCACGTCAGCGAGTATGTGGGCCTACGCCCAGCAAGAACGCATTTGGCCTCCCATTACAACAAGAAACGGCAACTCAAGGGATTAACGTGTCCCCCGCAGGAAGTTAGAATAATTACGAAAAATAAATTAATTTTTGAAGCCGAATACCGTTTTATAAAAACCCTAAATGCCTACCACGCCGCATTGCGTGCACAAAATTCGCATAACGAAAAACGGAACGAAGCAAAACAGGACGGATGTTTTCGTGTTGCTATTCGAACAGAAAGTGAATATTAAATTTGTTTAGCTAAAACACAGAACTCAAAGTAATCTTGTTGTTAAGGAAATAACACAATCCGAGTTTATTGAAATAATATGCAGCTTTATTTGACGATTTTTTTCAAAGGAAAAACACATAAGCCTTAATTATCGGATACTTGGAAAGACGTTCTAGCCTATCTAATTACGGCGTAAACTCCACGTTAAGGAATTCTTAGAAAGGATATTTATTTTTAACGAGCAGAAAGATTTATCAAGTAAAATATATAGGCTATTTATTATTAATTACAATACAATTTTAAACACGTGAAGGGGTTATTTTAATTTACGGAATTAATTTTCGTGTTTAACGCCAAAGAGATTTGAATTAAAAATTATTGTACATAAACTAACCAATTATTTTCAAAAATCAACGAAACAGAGTGTTGTGACACCAGTTATCATTGCAAAAATGTTCAGATGTCTAATAACTTCATAGAACGTTATAATTACAAACAGGACTTCGGAAATATGTCAAAATAAGAGTGGAAAGAAGCTATGATTAAGAACACGAAAGGAATGACAGACATTTCAGATGTAATTTAATTATGCGTCGAGAACTTGCAATGAGAGGAACCATGATAGTGGAAATATAGACTGTTTGAAGGAACCGCATCACCACGATGAAAAGAGGCCGTACCATATTACGATTGCTTATTCCAAAAAATAATGAACTGCGTGAATTCTCTCAAAATGCACCTTGAAACGCCATCAACTTTGGTCTGCAGATGCAAAATGAATTAATTAAAAATTTGCAGACACTTAATCCAAACAAAATTGTCGAAACATATTAATGGCGCAACATGCTTTGTCATTCTCACTGACAAAATAGAAAATATTTCTGGAGCTAAACATATAACCATTTGTATTACATACTTGACGCATTCCTCTGACCACACTAATAAACTAACAGAAGATTTTTTAGAATATGTTCCTATGGTAGAAACAACTGGGGCGACAATCTCTGGTGAAATAATGAACCTGTTGTAAAATCAGAGTGTAGTCACGGATTTCGTGACCAATCATGAACCGTCCTTGTCCAAACTAGGATACGATGGCACTGATGCCACAGCAGGGGTGCTACAAAGGTGTACAAGAAGTTGTTCGAAAAAGACGTTTTTTATGTTCGCTGCAGTGTTCATTCCCTCAATATTGCAATCCATCACTCAAGTAAAGTTCAGCGCGTGCAAAACTGCTTTGGTATAACAAAATCGCTTTACTCTTTTGTACATCTTTCGTCTACAGGGTAATATATTTTAAAGTTAAAAATAAAGGATACTCAGCTGGAAGTCAAATGGAACAAATTGAAGGAAGGAACTGACCTAATGAAATGATTTTCCTCATTGTATCAACTTTAGAAGAACTAACGGAATTTTCAGACGTCAACACATCTCTAAAAGCTCAACAACTTCTAAAATACTCCGTTACTCCCGAGTGTTTCATTAGTATGTATACTGCTGACTATGTTTTCAGGTTCACATCAAATTTGTCAAAACCATTACAAACAATAAATCTGGACTGAATAACAATAGAAGCTATTCGTGAAGTTTGTAATACTATACAAACCTAGCGTGAAGAGACTTTTTATAACATCGAAGGAGTTCTATCGAAAATTGGTAGTGAAATAAGAATACCGCGTTTGTGTGGTCGTCAAAAGAAACGAGTTAATATTAGAAGAGTGGGTCTGAAGGATATTATAGAATTGGTGGCACTGAGCCATTCTTCGATAATATTTTTGACCAATTGAAAACGCGTATTTCCAATCATAAACAGACACTGACAGTTTTACAGAAACTTTTGCTCATTTATTGCAGAAATATTAATAAAGGTGTTTTCGAATTGCTTTAGGAGAGCTATAAGCCAATGTCATGTTCAGGACACCGTATTCAAAAATGGTCCAGTGTAAATGTGACTGGACTAGTAACAAGAGCAAAGCGCTTCTCAGAAACTCAGAAAGCCCGGTCCGACCCGGCATTTCTTAACACCAGCCCAGCCCGAAAGCCCGGCTCGATAAGAAATACTCAGCCCGGCCCAAAATGAAAAACATTAATTTCAGTTACAGAAAAGGGACCTATTTAAGTACTCCACATTTAATTGTATCTTGCACAATCCCCATGAATAAAGCAATAAGTTACAGGTACTAGCACTAGCGAAATTATTATCTGCCTTATGATTATTATGAGGCCGGAAATTTCTGCGTGGAATACAGAGAGCAGGACATACGTATATTCCTAGAATTTTATATAACATATGATTATAAATAATTTTTTACTGTATACTGTCTCAAATTGAGGGCTTTTCTATGGAAAACTTATATACATAGAGCAAGAACATAATTGATTGCACGTAAACACACTAACTTTTTGAAACCAATTCAATGGCAAAAATTAAAAACGAGCGTTCTTCTATTGTTTTTAAGTTATAAACCATATGTTGATGTTTTTATAAATTTTATTAATTCATGTATGTATAACTCCTTTGTTTCTGGAAATATTCAAAAATACTGCTCGTGTTCTTGATACAATTCTAGAACTGCAGTCGACTGCACATTAATTAAATTTTATATAGTTATTTGTTCAAATGGCCCACTGTGCCATGGTTTTGTTATAAAAATGTGCAATATTTGTATAACAAAATTTATACTTAAATGGACCATTTGAAAATTTTTAAATATTAAAGGATATATTTTCGATAAGCTCTTTAAAGTAGCTATGAATTATTGTGACAATCAGCTACGGGTTCATTACAAAGAAATGCAAGTTTATATTATAACTTCAAAATTTTTATAAAAACTGAATCTTTAGGGATTCCACTGTAAACTACGTAAGATATTGTATAAGAAATTGCAGCAGCATTTTCAGTTATTTTTTTTACAAACAAACGAGTTGTACGAATTAATAGAATTTGTAAAAATATCATCCCTGGGTAATCACTTGAAAAGATAAGAAGTTGGCAGATGTATGTGTAATCAGTTTTGTTCTAGCCTCGAAAGATAACATACTTCCCATAGATAGATATGTCCAGTGGCATGGCCATCCAAACTAATTTACTCTGTCGGAACCAGAAACTCACCAACTTACTTAACCTAATATGATACGAAGGGGTGTTTCACACAAATACCAATGAAGCTATCGAAGAAAAATCAATACAAAGTGCAAAAACAATTTATTATTAATACAGGTTACTTTATTACTAACTTATTTAAGTTTTAACATATTTAGTTTAGGGAGCCAATTGTATAGGGATAGCAGATTTCTTGCGGAACCAGCTGAAAGTCGGTTTCGTTCCTTAGTTATAACATGTCCTGCGGAAGAAAATCTTTCCGCCGAGACAGAGGTGGCAGGTATGCTCAGAAAATCTTTGGCTATACGGAACAACGTAGGGTATCTGGAAGCTTTGTGCTTCCAGAAAGACAAGATCTCAGTTTTACTACTTGCTAAGGATTCCCCCAGATATTCCTGCAGTTAATTTTTAACTGTTTTGTTTTTCTTAAAAATGATTTATATTCAGTTTGTCCTTTCTTCTTTAATATCAGAGCCACCGTTACAACTTGCTTGGGCATTCTCTATGTTTTGAATTTCGTATTGCTTATAAATTTTCTCAAATTTTTTTAAAGCTCCAGATTGTAGTCTTTTACCTCGTTCAATTTCTTGAAATGTTTGGAGCCGGTGGCGTGGATCTAATATTAAAACTGCCCGGTACACCCAGTTAGTTTTCCTATGTTTGAGAATTCTGTCTTTTGTAGCCTGATATGACAAAATTAGTATGTCGTCTGTCTGGTTTCTATCAGGTTTGTTGTCCAGTGTTTTTGCTTTCATCTCCATACGGTCGAGCGGGAGATTTATCCCCAGGATAACGGATAGCAAGGTTATGTATGTATCGCCTCCTAAAAAAGCAGATAGTGGTTTGAACATATGCAGGAATTTTGAAACCGATGCTATCAAATCCCATTCAACCTCGTTCAGAGCAGTTGATGAAAGTGCGGGGTCGCCTATGTACAGACAGTTAATGGTTGGTTTGTATTTCACTGCGGCTTCCATCATACCCCGTGTCGAATTCCATCGGGTAGGTACATTTATGGGTACTTTTGTTGGAGACATAATCTTTACAGCATAGCAAGCGCTGACAAGTAGGTCGTATAATTGTTACGATTTGGCTAATTTTTTGGTTAGAGGCATTATTTCAGTTAGGAGCGTTTTTATTTCATCGTCAACTTCATCTTCTATATCACCATCAGCCTTCCATTTGTCAAAGTCTTGATTTTCGTGCGATGTGTCAAGATGTAGTTGTTTAAAGAGGTCTTGTACAATAAGGTATAAAACGTGAACAAGGCAGGGAAAATGTTGGTTATTAGAGTTAAAATTTGAAAGAACGTTTTTAGCTCTTGCTTGAATTTTGTTTTCAAGACCAAATTCTTTTATTGTGTCTGCAAAAAGTGTAGCAATATCCTTTCCAGTGTGTTTCCCTTGAGAGGGGACAAAATCAACAACAACTGATTGCATATTACATTCACTATCGAAGAAGTGTGCTGTTAATCCGTAAAAGGATTTACCAGTTATGGAGGTACATACATGAATGGTGAATGGAATTTTTGACTGATTACCTTTTAGAATTTCGATGACTAGTACTCGAATTTCAGAAAATCTATCAGCGACCATGTTTCTAAGTACTTTTTTAGAGGGCAAAATCATATCTGAAGGAATGTGATCAAAGGATTTTTTTCGTAGATTCGCCATCAAAGAAGTTGTACGGTAAATATTTTTCTGCTATGAAGTCTGCGAAAGCATAATGATCGATTTGCGATCTTACAGATAATGCATGTTCCGTTTTAGGTTGCTGAAAATAATGTAACTGGTTATATAAGTATTTTAAAAGAGCATAAATTAATATTGAATTAAGTACACATGTAGCAAGCAATGCGACAGTGCGCGTGCAACAATAGGCATCACAAATTCAGAGGTCTAGCAGTATAACGTGTAAGTGAAATTAAATTGTTTAATTTTTTCAAGAATGTAAAAATTGACAAATGTATTTATAATTTTAAGTAAAATAATTTATTAAGACTGCATCCCATATTAATTTATTAAAGTAATGAAACATTGGAAAGTAGTTCACTCGATTTGACTGAAACCTGATCGGCAACCTGATTTTTCTACTGATCAATGCAGGTCAAAGGTAATAAAACTTACTTTGGATAAAAAATTTTGATATCGCCATTTCCGCTGGACTTCGGTGTTGCTTCATCACCGTAGAGATCTACGGATAATTTAGGATGCTTATTTGTTAAGTGCCTCTTTAATGTGGTGGTATTGCCATCCTTCTTTCTATACCACCCTACTAAAGCACCGCTTACATATCGCTTCTTTTGTTGTTTTATTAATTACGGTAAACTTAAAAAAAGCATCTAATTTGCTTTTTGATTCGTGCCTCTGCGGCAAAACATGCTTATTCTTTGATGCTACGGCACTAGAAGTCGTCTGCGGCATCAGCCTCTTCAATCGGGGTGTTTCTAAGACTATCAAAGTTTTCCTTCGCTTCTCTGGTATGGAGACCCATTCATTGCTAGATTCAGGTTCATAAGTAAGATCTGGAACAACAATAAAACAATTAGACATAAATTAGTTGTAGTTCTGTTGTGAACTGCTTAACGTCACCATGTAAAAATACATTCTATACGTAACGGTTATAAAATGTCCTGTTGTATCATTTAAAAAATTAAAAATACTAAAACTCTTTGCTGATTGCGTTCCTAAAGCAAATCTACTTCCGTTTTCACCGATAGACGGTAGAAGAATTAACAATCAAATAATAACATTTTTATTAAAGAATACTTGCCGTTTTATTGATTGAGGAACGAGGAGGCAACAACCATTTTAAAACAAATACGACTGATGTCTTTTAAAATAAAAAGTATACATACCTTCGTCACTATCGTCACAGCTGGAATTTGACATGTTGCTTATCTTTACACTTTTGCACACGGTACCACACACTTCCACACACTATGCTTAGTTGTGGTTTCACAGCTTCTAACACTTTCACCAGTTTCAAATCATTACACAATACATCAGTGGAGTTCTATTTCCTTGCCCCCCTATTTAAAATTTTTTAAACCAAAGTATTTTATAGTTTTGTACCGCGTTAGTGCTATTTTGTGCCGGTAACGCCGAGTTTTGTACTGCTTTCCAAGCAGAGATATTGTGGGAGGGGCTGAGGAAACGGAAGCCCCGCCCACTTATAATCCTGGACAAAAACTTTGTCAGAATTTTGTGCCACGTTAGTGCTGTTTTGTGCCGGTAACCCCGAGTTTTTGGCTGCTTCTCAAGCAGAGATATTGTGGGAGAGGCTGAAGAAACGGGAACCCCGCCCACTTAGAATTTTGCACATACTTTATCATAATTTCGTGCTACGTTAGTGCTATTTTGTGACGGTAACCCTGAGTTTTGTGCTGCTTTCAGGGGAAAGGGCTGAAGAAACGGAAGCCCCGCCCACGTTCAATCCTGGAAAGAAACTTTGTTAGTATGTTGTGTCACATTAGTGCTCTTTTGTGCCGGTAACCCTAAGTTTATTGCTGCTTCTCAAGCAGAGATTTTGTGGGAGGGGTTGAACAAATGCGAGTCCCGCCCACTAACAACTTTGGACTGAATTTTTCTCAGAATTTTGTGCCACATTAGTGCTATTTTGAGCCGGTAATCCCGAGTTTTATTCCGCTTCCCAGGCAGGAATATTGTGGAAGGGGCTGAGGAAGTGCGAGTCTCATCCAGTTAAATTTAGGATTAAAACTTTGCCAGAATTTTGTGATACATTAGTGCTATTTTATGCCGGTTACGTCTGGTTTTGTGCTGTGTCCCAGAGATATTATGGTAGGGGTTGAGAAAAGGAGAGTCCTGCCCACTTATAATTCTGGGCTAAAACTTTTTCAGAATTTTGTGCTGTATTAGTGCTACCTTGTGCGGATAGCTCGGAGTTTTGTGATGCTTCCCAAACAGAGATCTTGTGCATGGAAACTACGCAATGGGAGATATTGCAACGAAGGTTTATTTTATCATTTATTATTGTTATTATTTTAAATAGCAATCTTTGAGGAATGGTTTTAGTTTAGTTCAAAAATTGAGTATAACCAGGTTAAAGCACAATAACCAATATAGCTTATCATGGACCCAAAGTGCTACAAAATTGTTTGTACGTATTTTTTCATTAGGCGTTAATTTATTTATAAAATGATATAAACACGTAGGTAAATAAAGCGTTTTTATAAATATTTTAATATCAAACAATATAATACGCTACCCTAAGAATTCCCATAACGCTACAGAATTGCACGGCGATTTTATCTAAAAATTAAGTAATGCAGCAATGTTGGCAAAAAAAAAATGGCGGTGCTGACATTATTATTATTATTATGCAAATGCCTACAACTGCAAAAAAAGAAAACCTATAGATGTTTCAGTGACTGCCAAGAGGTTTCCCATAGTGATGCGTACCAGTATTTAGGCATAACAGTTGATGAATATTTCCGGTGGGACCACCATATAAAAAACGTATGTAAGAAGTTGAAACTAGTATTAGTTAAGATGTATTACATTAGATATCTGATACCTTTTAAAATAAAAAAGATAATATATAGTGCGTTAGCTGAATCTGTAATTCGTTATGGCATTGAAGCATGGGGGTATGCATCTGACACATATTTACGTAGAATCAATGCAGTCCAAAAAAAAACATTAAAATTGGTATGTCAGAAGAACAAAAGCGTTTTCTTACAAGACTCACTGCAAAATACTAACTTATTAAATGCAAAAGGTATCCTTTATTACAAAATCATAATGGATAATAATTTGAAGAACAATATTTAAATTTAAAGATTAATGACTATAATTTAAGAAATGATATGTTTATTGTGCCTTTTGTGTTTAATAGATATGGAGAAAGCACTTTGGAATATATTGTTCCAAAAGTGTTTAATGATTTAAACCCGGCATGTAAAAAGTTTGTCAATATGAAGAAACTAAAAGAAGATCTAAAAATCTTTTTAATTTCATATTCAGTTTGACTAACTATTACATTTGCTTAAAAATACGTGTGTAAATGTATATGTGTATATATGTAATGCATATGTATGTGTGTGGGTATATGTATGTGTGTACATATGTATATATGTGTGTGTATGTGTATAGGTGTGTATATAAATAAATGTGTGTATGTGCGTGTATGTATATGTATTTATATGAATATGTATATGTGTATGTATGTGCATGTATATAAATATATATCTAAAAATTAATAATTAATTATTAAGTTAAAATGTGCAATATGTATTGAATATATTATAATTATATTTTCATATGGTATCATAAATGCGGGCTTGTTTGAAACACTTGGAGTTTTCATATCGTACTCATCAGGACTAACTATATTAGGGAAATTTGAGTATTTAACTAATTGAGGGTTGAGCCACTAATAATTCAAATAAAATATAACATTAATCGTGTGATGATGCTATTATTGCATCTATTTCGCTAATTTGAATATTGTTGTTTTATATATTTTTAATATTATTATATTGTTTACATGTTTTTTAATATTATCTTTTTCATATTTTAATTCGTTTCTTAATTTTTTTTATATTTTATTATTTTTTTGGATTTTTCTTATGAATTTAACTTTTTTTATGTTGTGATTTTTTTTAATGATTCAGTGAAGGATATAATTTGTATTTTTAGTATTAAAAAAATAAGGGTACTGTAAAATAGTTTTAGTTAAGTTAAAATTTGTTTTCTTTTTTTTATAGTTTTTTCAATTTTATCTTATTGGTACGCATAAGCGACTATATCAAACAACATTTTGTATAGCGATAATAGTTTTAACTGAAACACCTTGTCAAGCGACTTACGTTGCTTAAGGTGATCTTTTGTATATATAATAATGAATAAAAAATTTTTGATTGATTGATTGATTATTATTATTATTATTATTATTTATTTATTTATTAACTCGATAACTTAGTACAAAATTACAATAATATGGTTTACATAATTATCGGTAGTTGAACTATAAGGAAACATTGTTTATCTTACAGCTAAAGTTCTGCGTACAATCTTGCAAGTTTGTAATATGACAGCTTTTACCATAGTCGTTGTTAGTCCTCTAGGTATATCAAGATAGTCTAAATATTTACAAAAATTTTTGCTAACCAAACCGTCAACAGATATAATAATAGGTATAATGTTTATGTTTTAAGTTTCCAATTTCTCTTAATTTCAAAGGCCAATGAACTATACTTTGTAATTTTTTGTGTTTCAACTTGAAGAAGATTGTTTGAAGTTGGGATGGAAACGTCGATGATGTTTGCTAATTTATTAATTTTGTCGATAATTAAGATGTCTGGTTTATTATGTGCTACTGTTCTGTCTGTATATATTTTTTGTCCCAATATAAAACAATTTTGTCATTTTCCATAACCGGTTCTGCATGGTATTTGTAATATGGAATTTGATTTACAGTTAGTTTGTATTTTATGGCCACATATTGATGTATAATGTTACAGATGTCATTGTGTCTTTCAAAATATGCGGTGGGTGCTAAGTTTGAACATCCTGCTGTGATATGTTCTATGGTTTCGCCTTGATTATGACATAACCGGCATTTATCTATTATATTATTTTTCAAAATAAATCGTTCGTAGTTACGAGTTTTTAAGATTTTATCTTGTATTGCCATAAAGAAACCTTCTGTCTCCATGTGTAAATACCCCTTGATTAAGAAAGATATTGAAATTTTTTTATTTATATTATCTGAGAAAAGTTGTTGAGCATATCTGCCATGTAAAGATTTTTTCTTCCAATCTGTAATTTTTGTTTCATTTTCACTGTTATTAATGCTAAATTGTTTACTATTAAGATTTAAAGGTGTATATGCGTCGTCTAATTTAACAATTATTTTTAAAAGCTGGTTTTGTGTTTCTAGAAAATATTTCCGAATATTTTGTACAGCTTTATTGCATAATTGTTCTACGTTTAAAAGTCCTCTACCCCCTTCTTTTCGAGGTAAATATAAACGTTCAATAGAACAATGTGGATGGAGAAAATTATGTTTAGTTAGAATTTTCTAGTTACCCGATCCATTTCATTCAAATCAGTGCTGCTCCATTTGATTATCCCAAAAGAGTAAGATATTGATGAGACTGCATAAGAATTAATTGCTTGAACTAAGTTTTTTGAATTTAATTCTGTATTAACTAATTTAGTTAAATCTTTCTTATATTTATATTTTAATTCTTCTTTCACTTTGGAGTGTTCTAAACCTCGACGTTGTTGAAAACCTAAATAATTGTATGTTTCATCTGGTGTCATTTCTTTGATACCATATAGTGTTTCTGCAGCAAAACTCACTTTACCTTTTATTAATTTAGAAATTGCACATTTGCTTAAGCCAAAATTTATATTTATAAAGTTACTAAAAATTTTTGTTGTATTGATTAAAGATTCTAAATGTTTCTTATTACCAGTAAATAGTTTTAAATCGTCCATGAATAAGAGATGATTTATGATAGTTTTATTTTTTATGTCTAATTTATAACCCATCTGTGATTGTTTAAGTAACGATGATAATGGATTTAGTGCAAGACAGAACCACAAAGGACTTAAAGAATCGCCTTGAAAAATCCCCTTTTTTATATTAATCGGAGCTGATGTTGAGTTGTTGATTTTTAGTCTTACGCTCCACCTTTTTGAAAAATTTGTTAGCAAATCTATTATTACTTTATTTATTTTGTAAAGCTTTAGGATGTATATCATCCAGTTATGCGGTACTGATTCGTATGCTTTTGAGTAGTCGATGTAGCACATATGCAAATTTCTTTTTTTAATTTGAGCTTGTTTCATAATAATGCTATCGACAATTAGTTGATGTTTGCATCCTAAACTTTTCTTTTTGCAACCTTTTTGCTCTTCAGCGATAATGCTATTTTTGTCGCAGTGTTTATAGATTATATTTGAAATTAGAGAAGTGAACAGTTTGTAAATAGTAGATAAACAAGTAATTGGTCTGTAGCTGTCTGGGTTTGTGGTCTCTCCTTTTTTAAATATAAAATATGTATTTCCTCTAATTAGTTCCTCTGGCATATTTTGGGGTTTTTCTAGTATTTGATTAAAGACGTTAGCAAAAATTTTATGTGTTGATTTAAATTGTTTTAACCAGAAATTTTGAATTTGGTCAGGTCCAGGTGTAGTCCAATTTTTTTGTGGTCTTAAAGCGTTTGTTATGTCATTTTCACTAAAATTTGGTCTTGTCATTTCGTTTATGTGATCTGTTAGTATTTGTTTTAACCATGGTGCCTTTAAATCTCCGTGCGAAGATGTATTCCAACGTAGATTGCAGTATTTTGATGTTTCCTCTAGCTCAATGTCTTGTTGATATTTTGCTTCCTCATTAAATAAATTTTGCAAAAATTTCTTCTGATTTCTTTTAAACTGGTAATTTTGTGTTCTTCTTTAGTGGATTTATTATATCGTCGGAGACGACTTCCTTTAGCTTTTGCTTTTGGCGTAATTCATCTTTAAGTTCCGTTAATATTTGTATTACATTGGAAGAATTGTATTGAACATTTATTGATCTCAAAATCATCTGTATTTTGTTTTGTACTTTAAATGTATTAACTCCTTGTAAATATTGCGAAATTACATCCGCTCTACCTCTTAGTTTATCAATTTCTTTGATAATTCTCACTTTCAAGCGGGATCTTTTATCTTTGCCATATTATTTTGGTTATTTACATATTTGGGTGGTAAATATTGTTCATCTAACTCAATCACTGTAATTGCTGCGGCGTATACTACATTTGATATAACTAGCAGATCTGATTCATTCTCTAACTGTTCATTTATTATCAAATCCATGTTTTCAATAATTTCTGAAGTCAATCGTTTGTGTATTAATGTAGGAATGCATTGTCTGTCTGATACAGCAACTTTTTCATATAAATTATAATTTTGAGGAATTTTCTTTTAAAATCATCTGTTTTACTTGTATCATCATTACATGCGTTTTCTAAATTTGGTGGAACTACCTCTGCTTCCTCATATAATTTGTGGAATGAAAGCTTATTTCCAATCTCTACACGTATAAGTGAAATTTCTGTTTGTGTAAGGTAGCCCTTTTGAAAATAATGTTTTTTCTATCTACGACATTTTGTTCAGTTAAATCTAGTTCAGGATGTATATGACAAAATTCACTGTGTATCTTTTTTCTCCACCCAGGCAAAGGCATGTCTTCGCATTGATTAATCGTATAATAGGCCCTAATTATATCACTATTTAGATTTTTTGACCATTTTATACGTTTGGTATTTTTATAAACAGCAGCTACTTCTGTAGTCGAATATAGCGAGCTATTTAAGTTAATACTAGGGGTATCTTTGGATTCTTCAAGTGCCTGAGTTGTTAAAATCGGTTGTATAGCAGAACGTTTATTTAGTGCAGAAGTGTGACTATTAGCAGCAGTTAAATTTAGTTTTAATTGCGAGCAGATAGTTTTACTATTCAAGTTCCTTTTGTTCAAATCAATATCGTTTGAATGTTTCGCACTAGTTCCTACCTCTAAACGGTCTTTTTCTGATAAAGTCCAATCATTTGCTTGTAAAAAACGTACATAGTCTATTATCTTGAGGGTATTTATATGCATTATAAGTTTGTGATTCATCTTGAAAATCGCTGTCAAATGACTTTTCATTACAAACGTCAGATAATTTGTCAAAATTTTTAATATTGATAAATTTGGACATTTCTTTAATTTTCAGTTGAATCTTCTACACTTTAATATACGATGTTCTTCAAGTTGTTAATAATCAGTTAAAGCCGCTCACAGTTTTATTTTCACTGATACCACTCGAAATAAGACTATTGAACACAAGACTATTTATATTGGTTGTATATAATAATATATAATAAAATTAATTGTACATCAATAAAGTAGTTCAAATGACGTTTGCTGTATATTTTAGTTCGATTTTTACATAGTAATTAACAAAATAATATGCTTGCTGTTATTTTTTATATGAATAACGCCGATAATCGGATGCGATTTTAGATCGTGTTGGCACTTTAGAAAAAGCTACCGAAAATGAAGTGGTCAACTGGAAAGGCTCTGCATTGCAAAAGCGCTCCAAAAAGAAGAAAATTGTAAAAAGCTATTGGATAAAAGATCCTACAATTCTGCATTATAACGAAAACAGCAGGACTAAATCAGGCGTTATCGGAATATTACTAAATGGTAATGTATACGTATTAAGAAGCATTTATTTGAATATAAGAAATTATACTTTCACAAACACGTGCACTTTTGATAGTATAATACAACTGTTTTGTTCTGCATATGCAGATAGTCAGGAATATGCAACGTTCATTATTAATAATTCAAATTTCAAATTATATAAACCAATTCACTGTGCATTTCGGGATGGCATCAACGTACAAACGTACAGAAAACGAGGAGAAATATTTTTAAAAGTATTTGATGACTATCATCAATTTCGGCGCCACGATATTACGGGACATTACACAGCAAATGTGCAGTGTACTGCAAACTATTTATTAAACAATCTACTTCAAGGATATCCATCCTGCCATGAACAACGCATATGCGGAAAATGCAAAATGGTGGAAAAATTAGAAAGGAAAACCATCACTGCCTCATTTCCAACTAACAGTCTGCAAGACCTGCAACAATCATTGGATGAAGTATTCACAAAAGAGACTAAGTAAGTGCAGCAAGTGCACTGTTTTAATGGTACAGCGTAATTATAACATAGGAAAACATATTTTTATTGAAACTTGTGCACCCTTTGTTCAAGAAAATATTCTTGAAATTTCCGTTCCACTGAATACTGTACCAAGGAGAATTACAATAACAAGAAAAGGTTATTTTCTAAGGGGTGTACTGAATTTCATAGCACCATTATCAAGAAGTAAAGATGCTATTGGGCACTATATCGCATATTGTTATCGTACTCACGTTAATGCCTGGGAAGAATATGATGATTTATTGACAAAAGCAAGAAATGTAAGAGACTCAACCGTAACAGATAATTGTTAATTTTTATTGTATACCGTGTAATTTACTTGGAATTTTTATACATTGCTCAATAATGTAATCTTATTTATAAAATTCAATTCTTTCATTTATGTTTTTTATAATGAGTTTGAATACCTTAGTTGTATTTTAATTATTATGTTATACATTGGTTATTACGGCTATTTGTTACCACACAGCAACTCTTTGTACCCGTATAAAAATTATGAAGGCTAACCTATATGTAGAACAGCATACAGTAATCGGCGTTAATCACATGAAAAATAATAAAAAGCATATTATTTCATTACGTCTTGGTTTTTCGTAAACATAGTTTCACAATATAGTGCCACCAAACAAACATAGGACTTGGTGTCACTGCCTGCTAAGAAATACACTCAAAGTAGAACGCTTTTATTTGTCAAATTGAAATATTTGTAAGGTTAGGTTATTAATATTCAACATTAATGGCGTTATTGTATTTTTTAATCTTTAATAATTTTAGAAGATTTAATTAACAATGATATGACATAACACACACCTTAATCTAAAGCAATTTATTAAATGCACATACGAAACACACCATGGAATTTTAAATATGCTTAAAAATGCTTTGTTCCTGCAGTGTACTTTGAAACAAATCGCTTTCTGATTGGTTTCATATGTTGATATGGGAAAATAGTTCACATACGTTCCGGGTCCTATGTTTGCTTGTTGGCACTGTAAACAGTGAACGCTATGTGAACGACACACGCGTCTCGGGACACAATTATTCTTGGCTGTTTCAAAATCAACTTTGACGTTCCAATTTAAACTCATATTTAAAGTATCCGTTAAAACTGAACTATCTATAATAGTGTCTTTTAATTTGAACGGTAACGGAATCAAACTGCTAAAATAGATCTGTACATAAAATAGAACATATACTTTTCGCATAAATATTTTAATTATAAAACATCACCGCACCGCGCCATATAGGCTTTGAGTTTCATTTTTACATGTTTTAACTTTGCATAGAATTATTAGAATTAGGATTAGATATTAAGTTTTGTTGATAAGTATTATGGAAAAATAAATTACTTGTGAAGAGTGCAAAGATTAACATTTATACGTCAAACATGACCGTGAAACAGCCAAAAATAATTGTGTCCCGAGACGTGTGTAACGACTTAATTGATGTACAATTCAATTTATTAATCAATTTAAGTAAAATAATAATAATGTCAGTATCGTCATTTACTTTTGCCAACATTGCTGCATTCATTATTAGTAACATCAATGTGCAGTTGCGTAGCGTTGTATGAAAATCCTTAATGTAGCTATATTCTTTGATATTAAAGTGTTTTGAAGAACGCTTAATTTACTTAGACGTTTATAATATTTTATAAATACAACTACGGTTGGGAAAAATACGTGAAAACAATGGCTCGTACCATGAAATTGTGACAATGAATTGTTGTAATGGTGTGTAAACGTTTTACTTGATTTTTGAGCTAAACACAAACCATTCTTCAAAAATTGCTATTCTATATATTAACAATAATAAATATCAATTAAGTCTCCCTCACAATATCTCCTATTTACTTAACCCTAACACAATATCTCTGTTTTGGTGGTAGCTCTCGTTTCTTCAGCCCCTCCCACATTTTCTCTGCTTGTAAAGCAGCACAAAACTCGGGGTTGCCGGCACAAAACAACACCAACGTGGCACAAAATTCTGACAAAGTTTCTGTCCAGAATTGTAAGTGACCGGGGCTCCCGTTTCTTCAGCTCCTCCTACAATATCTCTGTTTGGGAAACAGCACAAAATTTGGGGTTACCAGCACAAAACAGCACTAACGTAGCACAAAATTCTGACAAAGTTTCCGTCCAGAATTGTAAATGGGCGGAGCTCCCGTTTCTTTAGCCCCTCCCACAATAACTCTGCTTGGGAAGCAGCACAAAGAAACCAAGCAATGCATCCACGTGTCATTGGTTTGTTAAATGTTCCATCAGTTCTTTGAAATTGGCAATACAATACTGTAACCGACAACAGGTATAAGCATAAAAGCGAGTACAGATAGGGTTACGGCGGTATCACTTAGATAATGCATGAATATTGAATACAAACACATACTTTTTCTCAACCTTTATAATTTCAGTTGGCAAAATTTTCAATTGACCATGCGATCTTTGGACTTACAAAATAAACAATGTTAGTCTGAGGTATGATATTTTCCGATCCGAATGAATTTATTTTTTAGTTCTGTTTGAAATTGCAACAGTATACAGTGTTATACGTTGAACTGTATGAACTGCGAAAACGAGCGCAACTAACAGAAAATATCTTAGTGGAGCACAAAAGCGGAAACGGTTACAAGCAAAAGAGGTAGAAAGAAAGAAGTTTTCAAAAATTGATGCATTTTTAAAAAGCCGCAACCTGCTTTTAATTTGGCTGAAGCATCTGCTGAAGTAGATATAAGTGAAGAATCTATTCACGATTTGCCTAGTACGGGTAATTCTTTAATTGGAAGAGAAGATGCAGATCAAGGTTGTAAACTTTAAAATAAATGAAGCAATGTTTCTAATTTCGGTGACTGCGATTTTTTAGACAAACCAGAAAACATTATTTCTGATTCTGGTAATTGTAATGAAGACGAATTGGCGATTTTCATTAATACTGACTTAGGTCATTTTATAGACACATCAAAGATAGAGATGAACGATGTTATAAAATCAAAAATTATTGATTTGGGTTGTAATAGACCAAAAGGACCTTTTCCAAAAGATGCGAATAACAGATCTTTTAGTGAGGATTATTACTATAAAACAACAAAGACGGGGCAGAAATTAGATGGGTAAACTTTTGTGTTTTCATTTTACTAAATGTTAAATGACAAAAAGCTTTTATCAAGCACAGTGCATGGAACAAGTTTTTCTTGATTATTAATTTATTATTTAACGTACAATTCGGTGTTCGTTCCTCTATCTAGATATTCTTGTAAAAATTTTAGGCAATGGTTATGTTATTCCGATATGTTTAATGGAGTATGCCGTCAGCCTTGTTGGTTATTTGCAAACCGCGATAATCCCGGGTTCTCTTCCGCTTCGGCGTGAACCACCGGAAAAATTAATGATTGGCAAAGTTTAAGTAAAAAAATTAAATTACATAAAAATAGTAAAATTCACATTGACGCATGTATTGCATATTCTGATTGGTCTGAAAAAATACTGTGGACTTCGTATTAATTCAAAATATGAAAACATGCAAAGAGGTACTAAAAAAATAATAGATGTTGTGCGAACATTGGCAATTTCAAACTTACCTTTTCAAGGACACTGGGATAATATTAATGAATTATGCGACATGAAAGATATGAAAAATCAAGGCATATTTGTTGTTAAGTTATTAGCTAGATACAATTCTGCCCTTGAAAGTCATTAAATGAATATAACAACTATGAAAAATAGAAATCATTATTTTAAAATGAATTAATTTCCACCATTGCTTATTCAGTTGAAAGTTTTATTCTGAAAGATATTCAAAATTCTCCGTTCTAGTCTCTTATATTAGACACAACACAAGATATAAGTAAAAAAGGCCAGATGAGCGTAATTTTTCGACATGTAAATATAAAGAATAATGAGTTAAAATATATGAATCGTTTATGGGATTTATACATATGAAAGGACAGTCAGCTCAAAAGTTTGAAAAAGAAGTTTTAAAATTTTTGGACGTGCACAACTTGTCTCTAAACAAATGCCGTGAGCAGGGATATGATGGTGAGGCAAATATGAGTGGTGAGCAGTGGAGCACGTTTGTCATTAGCACGTTTTTGTACTATAATATATAATTGTTTTAGAAAATACAATGGCCTTCAATCGTTAACGAGCAAATGCCGAATATGTACATTGTGCTGCTCACAATTTAAATCTAATACTAAACGATTCTGTTAAAGGTATTAAAGCCATACAAAAATTTTATGATGTCATTCAATGCTTGTACATATTTTTTAGTGAAAGTTTAGCAAAGTGGCAAAAATTAAATACAGCAATGCATCAAAATCAAATAATATCGTTGACACCTAAAAAATTATATCCAACAAGGTGGGCTTTGCGATTTGAAACGTAAAGTCTATTCAAATTAAATTATTATCAGTTTTAAAATACCTACATAATATAATTATTATTACAAAAAAAAGAAGTAGAAAAAACTGAATCCGTTCCCTTAAGAAACAAAATAGAAAACTTTGATTTCGTCCTCATGCTTAGTTTTCAATCGCATGTTTCTAATTATGTTAACTTGGCATCGAAATCAATGCAAACTCAAAACATCGATATGGAAACGGTACAAAATAAGTTAGATCATGCAATACGAAAATTTCAGAATATAAGAAACAATTTTCAAACTATTTATGATGAAGCGGTTAATCTGGCTCAGCATTGGAAAATTCCAACCACTCTCAAACAAAAACGAATAAAAAAACTTAAAAGGTTTTTAGATGAAATGGCCACTGATGATACTATTCAAGACCCGCTATCAAATTTTATAGTAACTGCATATAATACATCTCTAGATATTGTTATTCAACAATTGTCTGTTCGGTTTAGCAGCTTTAAAACTATAGACAATTATTTTTATTGTTTACACACAACTCAATATTCGAAATGACAGAGAAGGAAATAGTAAAACCTGCTGAGGTATCTCAAGAAAACTATGCCAATGATATCTCTACAAACTTTTCTAATGAAATCATGCAACTGCGAAGCGTTTTTGGGAATTCTTTGACCAATTTAAACAGTATTGTAACGCGCTACTCCTACCGCGTTTCTTTAATTTAAAACAAGTAATAATAATGGTCTTTATTGCTCACTGTTCACAAGTCTAATTAACAGTATATGCCTTATTCATAGATGTTTTCAGTCCACTCAACAATGAAGCACTATTACACTAATGAATTTACAAGTACTAATATCTTCTTAAATTAACTCCTTTACCATAAGTTCATTAACAACACTAACACAACTATTTGTTTATACACTTCTATTTATTTATGTATACTGCAAGTTGCATGCACATTAGACACAGCATATCATTTATGTATATATTCTAAAAACTCAACTACGTTTACTTTACAACGACATAATTTATATTAGACATTCAAGAATAGACTAACTCTTACATTCATAAGCGGCCTTATATATACCCTGCATTAAGATATGACTCATTATCTAGAACTTTGTAGAAGGATTCTCGAATGCTGAAGAATACGCTGTGCCCCGGGCGTTTGTATGTTTGACGGGTTGCCTAATAGTGGATCGCAACACTGCCCCTCTTTAAAACCGTTACGTCTCGTAACTGTAAATCCATCTTGACGCCAATTCGATGACTGGTGACGGTATCGGCAGCTATCTCCTCTGGTGCATCCACCGCGTCGTTGGAAGTAACAGTCAACACTCTTTTCATGGTCTTGGTAGGCAACCGGTTGATAACAACAAACAAGAACCTGGACGTTGGTTCCTGAAAACTACTTCTAGCATATTTCGGACTATCCTCCAATCCAAGCGATCCAGTCCACAGCCCAGCTTGGGCACCGCTAGTCTCGTTACTCCATTTTCCATCATCTGCGCCTTAAGATTTAGCAAAGCCTCCCATAGATGTCCATAACTAGGTCTTTGCCATGAAGAATTTTTGGTGACCAGATAGTAAACATAACGATTGTTATCTTGAAGAACTAAAGCTTTTCCTACAGTTGGCTGCTGTTGTACTAATTCATCTACACGTCCAAACTTTTTCTTGAAAACAACAGCTATTCCCTTGACATTGCCAAATCTTGAGCTACGCAATGTGCAAGGGAATACTCTTCTGGTGCTCTAAACAGATCTTGCTGTTTTTCAACAACAACGCCAAATCTCGCCTTAGCGGAACCACCATATGCTGCCATAAAGCTCTCAAAATCTACATTTGGCTCATGATTAATAACTTGTCGAACACCATCATCATTATTCGAGTCTTCCTGGTTGTTGCCAGCGTAGGATGTTAAACGGTCAAAGTGTACCACTTTCGGTTTACCACGGGGGGATCTTCTGATCCGGTACACTACATCATTAATCCTTTTTAACACTTCGTACGGCCCTTCCCATTGTCTTTGTAGTTTTGGCGACAATCCACGTTTTCTTTGTGGATTGTACAACCACACTAAATCTCCAGGTTGATAACCACCTTCTTGCGCTCTCGTGTCATATTGTGATTTCATTCGATCGCTTGCTGCCTGTATATTCTTTCGGACGTTTTCGTGAATACTATTTGATCTTTCACGAAGCTTACTAACGTAATCTTCACCTGCGATCTCTTCTCCAGGTTTAAATCCAAACTGAAGATCACATGGTAGCCGCAATTCCACGTCCTAGCATTACGCAAGCGGGCGAGTATCCTGTGCTGTCATGTACCGAAGATCGGTACGCCAGTAGGAACAAATGTAAATATTGGTCCCAGTCTCGTTGATGTTCAGAGACAACTTTGGTCAGGTACTTCCTAACGTCCTGTTCATTCTTTCAACCATTCCATCCGATTGGGGATGAAGTGGCGTGGTTCTAGTCTTCCTGATTCCAAGGTGCTTGCAGACGTTTTGAAACAACGCCGATTCGAAGTTTCGACCTTGATCGGAGTGTAATTCCAACGGAACTCCAAAACGACAAAACAACTCCCTGACTAGTACATCTGCCACCGTCTCGGCTTCTTGGTTAGGTATAGCATATGCCTCCGGCCATTTGGTAAAATAATCCATCGCAACCAAGATGTATTTATTTCCTTTCTCTGATTCAGGAAACGGACCAGCTATATCAATGGCTACCCTCCCAAAAGGATTCCCGACGTTATACTGTCTCATTGGGGCTTTCCGTTTTGTGACCGGGCCATTTGCAGAGGCACACAATTCACATTTCCGGCACCACTCCTTCACATCTTCTTTGCAGTTCACCCAATAAAATCTTTCTCTCACTCTTTCGAGAGTTCTTTTCACGCCAAAGTGCCCTCCGGAAATACCATCGTGCAAGTGCTGCAACACCTCCGGCACTCTGCTTCTTGGCACTATCACTTGAAGTCTCTCAGTGCCATCTTCAAATTCCAGGCGTCGTTTCAAGATTCTATTTTCCATCATCAAGGAGTCCCACTGTGCCCAGTATGCCTTCAGGCTCCTACTTGAAATACTAATTTCTTCCCAAGCTGGCCGTTGTCCTCTATTTTTCCACTCAATAATACGTCCCAATTCGGCGTCATTCTCCTGGTCTTCTCGTATTCTTTCGAGTTGCCAAGTATCATCGGTTACCGTCATTCTATGGATGACACTTATTTTCTCTTCCATCTTGGAGCAATGATTGCAGTCCATCGGACAAGGTCTCCTTGATAGAGCGTCTGCATTCCGATGGCTAGTTCCTACACGATGTTCTGTATCAAAGTCATATTCCTGCAGCCGCTCTATCCACCTTGCCACTTGCCCTTCAGGATTTCGAAACTGCAATAACCATTTCAGTGCAGCATGGTCTGTTCTCAACAGGAATTTACGGCCGTATAAGTACTTATAAAAGTGCTCTACGGATTTGACGACGGCCAACAGCTCCCTTCTTGTCACACAATAGTTCCTTTCTGGCCGCGACAAGACCTTGCTGAAATACCCAATAACTTTTTCTTGTCCGTCCTGCACTTGAGAAAGAACGCCTCCTATAGCTGTGTTACTGGCATCGGTATCCAACACAAATTTTCCCTCCATCCGTGGATAACTCAAAATTGGTGCTGTAACTAGTAGCCGTTTCAGTTGTTCAAATGCTCTGTGGCAGTCGTCATTCCAATCATATTCTTGTCCATCTTCGGTTAATTTTGTTAACGGTTTGGCAATGTTCGCAAACCCAAGTATAAAACGTCGGTAATATGTGCACAATCCTAGAAAACTGCGTAGTTGGTGTATATCTGCTGGTGTAGGCCACTCCTGTACCGTTTTTATTTTGTCAGGGTCAGCTCTTATTCCGGTCTCCGAAACGACATGTCCTAGGTATTTCACCTCTTTTCCAAACAGGTGACACTTCTTGGGGCTCAATGTAAGGTTTGCCCCTTAATCTCTGGAATATCTCCTCTAGGTTCTTAAGATGTTCTTCGAAAGACCGACCTAACACTATCACGTCGTCCAGGTACACCAGACATGTCTTCCAGGACAGTCCACGCAGTACCGACTCCATCAATCGTTCAAAAGTAGCAGGAGCATTGCATAATCCAAATGGCATGACCTTGAACTGCCATAATCCAGTTCCAATTGTAAAGGCAGTCTTTTCTTTATCGTTTGGCTCCAAGCCTACCTGCCAGTATCCGCTTTTCAAGTCCAAGGTCGAAAACCATTTAGATCCGGATAGAGTATCTAAGGTGTCATCAATTCTGGGCAAAGGATAGCTGTCTTTCTTTGTCACATTATTAAGCCGCCGGTAGTCTACACAAAACCTTGTCGACCCGTCCTTTTTCTTGACAAGCACTACCGGGGATGCCCATGGACTATTCGAGGTTCAATCACCCCTGTTCTTCCATATCGGTGATAATTTGCTCAGCTTCCTTACGTTTTGCCAAAGGAAGCCGCCTGGGTGTTGTCTTATCGGTTGCGCATCTCCAGTATTGATCTTGTGTTGCACAACATTCGTCCTTCCTTTCTCACTATCATCCAGTGCAAACACACCTCGATATCGTCCGACCAGTTCTTTTACCTTGCCCAGTTGGTCGCCATTTAATCCTTGACACGAGGGTATCAACATATCCAGCAATTTCTGTGAGCAACCGTTGGTTGGTTTATTTTCGTGTCGTCCACACAACGTTTAATATGACATACTGGAATGCAACTTCCCACAATCATGCCTTTCTTCAGGGTCACTGTATGGGGATTAATGTTCAGCACCCTTACTGGTACCATGTTTTGAGACTTTACCAGCGTTCTTCCAATCAGAAGTCCCTCCTGACCCATTCCCGATTCAGTTGCTTCCATCATGCATACTTGTCCTTCCCGGAGCGTACCATCCTGGTGTCCCATTACTATCATTTCCGCCTTCTCGGGTATTTTTACATCGCAAATCATTCGTACTTGCATCGTCTGGTTACTCCTACCTTGAAATGGAATCTCATCATCATCTATCCGAAGCACATTTTCTTTCATGTTTACATGAAACCCATATTCTCTCATGAGATCCATTCCCAAGATCACTTCTTCTGTAATTTCAGCTACCAACACTCGATGATTAATTAATTTGTCCCCAATTGTCAACATAACGGCAGTCTCTCCGTGAGTACCAATCTTCTCACCACTTGCCGTTCGGAGACACACCGATACAGGTAGCACTTTTCCACGACCAACCAAATCTGGTCTCACAATA
The DNA here is from genome assembly GCA_036346225.1 of Platerodrilus igneus. Lineage (NCBI taxonomy): Eukaryota > Metazoa > Arthropoda > Insecta > Coleoptera > Lycidae > Platerodrilus > Platerodrilus igneus. The sequence goes on along the minus strand of JARFIW010001433.1, from coordinate 1,003,348 downwards.
GTTCTTGTCGCTCCTGTATCCACAAGTAATCGGACAACCCTACCATTAATTCTACCATCGATATAAATGCTGTCCAGACTTTCCACCGACGATGCAGCACGGATGATAATCTCCGGGCACTACGCTGTGCTGTCGAAGTTCGCCCCTTACATGGACCAGCTTTGGCACAACCGGTTGTTTCTTTGGTTGAGTACAGCGTCTCTGCATATGGCCAACTTCACCGCAGCTCCAGCATCGTAGACGCCATCTCCGCGGTCGTTGTCTTTTCAGCCTTTCCGCCTTTCGCTTTTCAAACACACGATTGACTATTTCATCTATGCTGTTCTGAGCTTGACCAGGTTCCTCTAAGGCAGACCGAACTTTGTGACCCATCCTGTGTGATGTCTGCTTAGCTGCTTCAAATTCAAGCGCATGGGCCAGCGCGTCATCCAACATTTTTGGACGTGCTAGTCTTAGCGCTTGCTGTATTTCGCCATCCTTAACGCCATCCACAAATGTTTGGACAGCAAGTTGTTCGAGGAAGCTATCTGGTGCCGTCGGATATGCCAATCTAACTAACCTGGCAATGTCAGCTTCGAATTCTTGCAGGCTTTCACTTGTCTTTTGCGAGCGGTTCTTAACTTGTGCGTGGTAAACCTGTTGAAGGTGAGCATCTCCATATCTCATCTCAAGCTTTGATGTTAAGAGGCCGTAATCATTCTGCTGGTGATCGGGAATCGTTTGTAAGATGTTAAGAGCCTCCCCCCGTAAGGCCACTATTAAGGAGATGGCCTTTTCTTTGTTGCACCAACCGTTGGCTATTGCAGCAGCTTCAAATTGTTTCAAATATGTGGGCCAAGATGTTTTACCATCGAACGTAGGTGGTTTTACTTTAAATTTAGACGGAATTGACTCGCTTCTTTCCATGGTTCTTATTTCTGGAATGTTCTGATTAACAACATGGCTTGGTAATTCAAGTGGTCGCGTTGTTAGTGAAATCATTTGTTCTTGAAGCCTCATCACATCTTCTTCCATTTTTACCAATTTATTATCCAACTTTTGCTCAACTGTTTTTACCTGTTCAGTGAAATCTTCTTTCAATGCAATGGAACTTTCCATTAATCTTTGTTCTAACGTGGCTGTACTTTCATTCAACTTTTCTTTTAGTGTCACTTCCAGTTTAGCCGACCTCTCCTCCATTTTCTCAGCATTTTCACTAAACTTTTCCTCTAATTTCGTAGTATTTTCGCTTAACTTTTCCTCCATACCGGATTTAAAATCCTTAAGGAAATACATTAAAGTCTCTGCCTCCATCTTACTTTGGTTTCTTGTAACAGGCATATACAAACTACTTAAATGTCTTTAGACTTAATTAATCACCCAACACAGCCTGACACCAGTGTAACGCGCTACTACTACCGCGTTTCTTTAATTTAAAACAAGTAATAATAATGGTCTTTATTGCTCACTGTTCACAAGTCTAATTAACAGTATATGCCTTATTCATAGATGTTTTCAGTCCACTCAACAATGAAGCACTATTACACTAATGAATTTACAAGTACTAATATCTTCTTAAATTAACTCCTTTACCATAAGTTCATTAACAACACTAACACAACTATTTGTTTATACACTTCTATTTATTTATGTATACTGCAAGTTGCATGCACATTAGACACAGCATATCATTTATGTATATATTCTAAAAACTCAACTACGTTTACTTTACAACGACATAATTTATATTAGACATTCAAGAATAGACTAACTCTTACATTCATAAGCGGCCTTATATATACCCTGCATTAAGATATGACTCATTATCTAGAACTTTGTAGAAGGATTCTCGAATGCTGAAGAATACGCTGTGCCCCGGGCGTTTGTATGTTTGACGGGTTGCCTAATAGTGGATCGCAACAGTATTAAAGGACTAACCAATTTTATTTTTATTAAGAACAATTTTTTGGTAAGTAATTTACTAGATGTATGTTCAGCTTTGTTGCTATCTCTGACTCTACCAGTAACTAGCGCCACCGCAGAGAGGTCTTTTTTGAAATTAAATATTATTAAAAGTTATGTCAGGTCAACCATGGCTCAAGAACGATTGTCAGACTTGGCTATAATATCCATTGAAAGTGAACGCGCTACTTCAATGGATATAGATAACATAACAGATAAGTTTATTTCCACTAAAAAAAAGAAGATTCTTTTATAGTTGAATAATAATTCACTTTATTACTAGTTTTTGATGCAAGCTGTAAGATATAAATTCATGATTTAATTTAACCACTTACGTATTTCTTTTTTCCCTTGTATATTTAGCATTAAATAAGATTTTAAATTGTTTATTTAATTTTCGCTATCCGTATGTTAACATTTAATATTTTTATGTACGTTACGTTACACATTCCTTTTGTTCTTATTATGCTTAATTAAATAATGATGATTATCATATATAATGTCAAGGTAAGTGTAATACCAGATAATAGACAATGAATATTAATCATACATGTTTACATGCGATGCACAATAATTGTAAGTCGTAAAGATTCTAAAACATAGGGCCCTTTTTAAAAATTTGCGGAGGGCCCACCAGACCTTATGTCCGCCACTGCCTACAAACCAATTCATTACACACTCAAATCAAAAGTGCAAACCGTAATTGATAAAGAAACCCAAAAAGTAACCCAGCTCTATTCAAAAGCTTTGTACCTACAATTAGCATAACTTCAAATTACTTTTAACACTCGATCACATAAACGAATATTGATTTTTTCTATAATGTTTCGTGCGGAACCGAACTTTTCGAGCTAAAATTATAAAAATTACCCAATCTGCATGGTCCGGCCCGGCCCGGCAGCACATAAGCAGCTCGGCCGGAAACCCCGACCCGTAATCGGGCCGGGTTGTGCTGGGCTTCCCTAGCCTTGATCAAGAAATAATTTGCAATAGATTATTCGATCCAGTTGTTAAAATAACTACACTACTATATATGCAAATTGGGGTTAAGCTGTGAGTTTTGTAAATTGATCAGTGCCTATGAAAATAAATTGATGGGGCATCAGTCCAATACAACTTACTCAGTTAAATTAGTAGTATTATAGTGTACTTGTCGTGTTGAGCAAGAACTTTATGTAAAATTATTAACAGTGATCTCTGTAGTGGAATTTCAGTATGTTGAGAATTCTCTTAAATAATTGTGAATAATTAGACTTGTATTTGGCTAAATAAAGAAGTGTTAATTGAAATGCGTTGAAGTGGGGTCACTGTCAAGATCGTAACAATGTATTCAAGAGGTAAAATGTTAATTGCAAGAAGCTTTGTTGTGCTAGATTAATAGACTAGGGACTGTTTGAGTTACATTTCGTTGTTAGTAGAAGATCTACTCGTGTTGCATCCACTAGCACTATTCATCAACATCAACTTTATAAATCGAAATAAATGTTGTGCTGCTATCTATCGGCTACTAATGAATTTTATTATTATTCTGACGGGTACAGTCCAGGCTTCTAATACGTGTCACTTTGCAAATGGTTGTGTTATAATAGTATAGTACGGTTTAAGCATATAACTTTAGCGATGTATTTAGATAGCAGTGAGCAGATTATACTACATTATCATACTTTTCAGTTAATTTAAGCATTTTATAGTTAGAGATATTCTAGAAATTTTAATGTGAATTATATTACTTCCCAACAAAGGAATATTCAAACCTATACCCTTACAAAAGATTCCATGTAGCTTACAGTTTCAACTATATACGATGAATGTTCGGTTGGCTTGTATCAGGATTATTTCAAATTGCTTTAAACTAATTAGAACTTTAAATGAAACTATCTAGATATTCAAAGGATTCGATTATATCAAACTTACTTCAAGAGCAATTCCAAGAATTGCTGCTATTCAGTCAAGAGTGTAGTTATTCCACTGGTATAACAAAATGAATGGATGAAGTTGAAACTTGTCACTACTTGTAGAGATTACCATATTGGCTTCCTTTTCACGACTTTATTATGCACTCTACAATGGAGTGAAATTAATTCGAGTAGCCGTACCGCAACTGGTATTACTTGAAGTTACTCAGAGCCCCAGTTTCTCAACACAACTTCACTAGAAATTAATTCCTCTTGTTGAATAGCCTGAAAGCTGGTTTTCTTTCGGCTACGATAAGCATTCGTTATGAAACGCAATATTATCTGTAGGACGTCCAATTTTAATATACAGCTATATTTTGTTCATTCTACAGTATGAATTGTGTTATCCACACGAAAACCCTTTTAATTAACGGCCTTGTATTGTACTCGTATATTGAGTGGAACTTGTGTAAAAATGCCGAAATAGTCGTTCTTGATGAATAGAAATTAATGACACGGGTATAGTTATTCTCAATCGGTAAGAGCTAGTGATCATCCTGTCAAATCAGTTTGAACAAAAATGGCATTTGTAAGGATAACAGAAAGGTTGATTAAATGAGTCCGAGAACACTATTAATTAAAATAGAACCTTGTCGTGCTATGGTTCAATATTTCTCAAAATGAAACAGACACCTATGAATCTCAAAGGTGTTTGCTTTTGTAATAAGAATAAACCATTTTGCACGTGCAAATGAAATCGAAACACCCTTCAAAAGGGGTTAAGACTGCTTTCTATAAGATTTGCTTTTTATTCAGGAATGCGTGTTTGACATTCTCGAAATACATTGTGTGCATGCTATACTTGAACCTAGATCAGTTTTATAAACGATCTTTTTCTAAAATTTAGCTATTCCAATAGTGGTATTATTTTTTGAGTGCGTTAATCGTGCTGGTTGTTATTTTGTAAACGTTGATGTTGTATACGTTATGCCTTATGTTATTTCTTACGTAGTTTTATGTTACCAATCACCTGAATAGTAATGGCAAAAATATATTTGCCAAATATAGCAACTGCTTTTTAAAAGTAGTGGAATTTTCATATATTTGTAAGAGAATTTGAATCTTTGTTCTACATGTTATACCTTATTTCACTTTTTACAATCTCGAATCTATTGAAGACGCTTTCTAAAATTAATTATGCGATATACACTTCAATGTAAATCCCGTAGAAAGGTTTGGGGAGAATAGTATTTTTGTAGAGTCGTTATTCTCACGATGCAGAAGGTTAGTACGACATGCTGAATGACGTAGGTATCCAGTCAGCAGTTTTGTATATTGTAACAAGGACCCTTTTGCAGTAACAACAGCTCTTTATTGTCAACTGGATGCACAAGCCTCCTCAACTACTCGTAACTAGAGTGAAATTCTAGAGCGTTTGCGACAACTTATTTCCAGCTAATCGCTATCTTCTTAAAACTACAATGCTATCTTGTTAATTACTATCGCAGCATTATAATAAATTTATATCGCAATACTAAATGTTAATTTATATCGATCACTACTATAATTTATAACACAGAGAGCAATTTATATTAACATCCGAATTTATTTCGTATAACGACTTTATAGTTCGAGACTCAAATAAAACTAGTATTATAATCAAAGCTTGAATTAGAGTTAAAGTCAAATCACCGTGTCGGCAATTTATATAGTTAATCAGCACTTCTCGACTATTCCAGAACGTACTAGAATTATGCAAATAACATCTGACAGGTTCCTATTGTAAGCTTGATAAAGTTCTCAAATGCCACCTTTTGTAAAATTTCAACCAAGTTTACGTGAAAATGACACGCCACAGGGTGGCTCTCAATTATCATTTATGTTATATATTATAATGTATAGAGATAGGAAGCTTAATTTATACATAATTAATACATATTTATACACATAAGGACATAAAAATTACTAAAGTTAATAATCGAATTGTAACGATATGTGAAAAACTCTGTAAGCCGAACAAGCAAATTTGGGGATCACATGTTTAAGTTCTAGGTTTTTAGCACAAAAAGTAGATGAAATATACCATCCAGGTGATGTAGACTTCAATATGTACTTATTTGTGTTAATAACAAGGCATAATGTAAGTGGTGCCTAAAATTTAAAATGTTAATCAGTCAATAAATCCTTCTAATTCGAATAAATTCTGTGAACCCAAGAAAAGTGTTACTATGTATTGTAAAGTGATACAAAATGAATTTCTATTATAAGGAACTACTAGAGTAATTGTGATAAAAGGATCTATAAAATTTAGAAAGAAGTCATAGTATATGTTTGCAGTAATTACCTATCTGATTGTTGTTGCTTATAATAAGTTATCATTTCTGAAAAAAAAATTAGAAATTTGTTATAATTTGCTCGTGTTTGTTTAACTTAAAAGGTGTTGAAAGTCTATATAAAGTGGTTCTAATGTGAAGAGTACTGTATGTAAAGAACAGTAAGAAATAAATACAGTGGTCCAATGGTTGTAAGAATCTACAGGCTGGTATCTTCTTGGGGTCTTGCCCCTTATCTCCCCCTAAACTCTTTTGAAGTGCGCCGCTGGTAGATTTTAAAACACAAAAGGAATTTTCTGTTTTGTTTAGAAACTTTTTGGGTTCTTGCAGTTCTTCAATTCTACGACCGTTATTTAGGAAAATAATAATAACTATTTTCTGTTAATCGCTAGAATAAATTAAAATTTTCTAAGTGGGTCTAGTAGATTCAGGATTAATTGTGGACAATCTTTCGTTTTTATTAATTTCAATAGTACGTTTCGCATTTCAAGTCATAGTTTATGTCTGCATATGTTTATTAAAGTTAAAGAAGTCATAAACTGTATATACAAGTGTTCTAAACACCTATTATTGTCTCATAAAAATGCCAAAGTTTACGAATTCTGAAATGGCTAAGATGCATTTCATCTATGACCTTGCGAATGGAAATGCACGAGAAGCAAAATCTCTGGACATGGAACGCTATCCCAATAGAAAGTTACTTGATCAACGAGTATTTTCGGATATTCATATGCGTCTTGTAGAAACCGGAACTCCTAGTAAAAATACCAATGATGCATGTAGACCACGTACTGTTAGAACACCAGAGATGAGAAGAAGAGTGGGCGCATGCATAAAGGCTGGAGGAGGTCACTTATTAGCTTTAACATAATTTCCGTGTTGTTTGTGGATTGTAAATTTTTTGTATTGCAAATGGTTTCTACGTCGCAGAAAATGGTTTCTTATTATTTTTCTAAATAACGGTCATAGATACGAAAAAACTGCAAAAGACCAAAAAGTTTCAAAGCAAAACAAAAAATTCATGCTGTATTTTAAACTCTACCAGCGGCGCCCTACAAAAAAGTTTAGGGCAAAAAGGGGCATGATCCCCGAAAAACTACCACCCTCTAGACTCTTACAACCATTCAACATATTGTAAATTTGATTCTAACATCTCAAAACTGCAGCAGCTATAAAGAGAAAATCAGAAAAATTTTGATACTTTAACGCCCTGTATATCGGAAACGAAGAGTTTGTGGACCTATGTTTATATAAATTTTAAATTATAAAATTTGCAAAGAACCACACCTTTTCGTATGTTGTTCATGGTATTTAGGAACACCCTATATATATATATATATATATATATATATATATATATATATACTCCCTCGACTATTCCAGTTGATAGAGTATAAACACTCGCCCGCTTGAACAAATTAGTATATTAAACCTTAAAATTTTAAAAGTTCAAGTATTTACATAGGTTATAACAATATTAAAAGGTGAAATTATAGCAGTATAAATCACAAAAAATAAAGCTTCAATTTTCACTCAAAATTAAGTAACTCGAATTCCCAGGGTCACCGTACTCTAATCACCAAGGTTATTTTTTTAACAGTGTACCTAGTATTAAAGATACGTTTAAACTGTACGTTGTTATAGATAATATCCCAAATGAATTTATAATATAATTAAATCCTAAAACTACAATTTCTCATAATAAAATTATTTGGTATAAAAAACTGGTTCAAATATTTTCTTAAAGTCCTCTTCTGGAAAATTAATTCCAGAACAAGTAGTTTCTTTAAGCATTAAACTTTCAGCACAAATTTCTTTCACAAGGATCGCTTCTACATCAAAATTATGCGGCGTCGCCATGGATGAATGTAGTAAGCGTAAAACTACGGATTCCAAGGTCCTGGGTTCGAATCCAGACACGGCCGACTGCCTGAAAAATGGTAGGTGAGCATTTTTCACTAAAATTACGCTCTCAGATGAGAGGTTAAATGGAGGTCCTGTGTGTGGGTGTTGTCACGCACGTTAAAGATCCCTACCTTGCCTGGAACGGCAAGGGTTCGGCAACATTCTAAATTTCCAGGTAACAAAAAAACTCGCCTCCTGGCCGATGTAGTACCTTCGGGTGGAGCATTGGAAAATTACATGTAAGATCAAAATTATGCAAGATGTGCACCTGGTCAAAAAAGCTACTCTTCAGCGAATTTTTCCGCAGCAAAATTAAATCAAATAAATTTTAAGAGTGAGTGAACTAATACTGGGAGAAATATCTGAACTAATATTTGTGGCTACAACGTAAGCACTAATTGAAGTAATATTTGGAGTAATATCTGGAGTATTATTTGGGGTAACAGTTGTAGTATTAATTGAAGTACAATTGAAGCTCTAGAATAACGAATTAACTAACTAACTTAAAATATACAGGTTTACTAACGGTGAAATCAATCTGACCGAACGACACTTTTATAAATTTGTTTTTTATTTTCACTTATTTTGTAGCACTCAATTATTTTCAAATTACATCATTGATTCGCAGAAATTGAGAAATAATTATCTCAAAGTAAAGCTTTTCCTATAAATAACATGTCAAATTGTTTATAGGCCACCATTTTATACAGGACCTTTATTATAGCTAAGTATTAAAACTTGCAAAGAGGCACGTACACCTCCCCGACCAGAAAGATTAACATTCTTAACAAACACATTATTCGTCAAGTGCTCTGACTTCTCCAAAATAGGCGTCATTTGTGATATGTATTTACTTAGTGTATTAAGTAAACAGAAGGTCGGGGCCAATATCGCTATTATGCAAGTGTTGGTTTTATTCAATAAAATAACAAATGTTTGCGTGATCATTTCTTTGTCGTACTTAAATATTAAGAATTGATTCAGCCTCATACGAAAATTGACAATTACATGATCTCCAATAGTAACGTAATTTTCAATTTAATTTAGTGTAAAACAAACGAGTCCTTCTTATAAAAAGTTTTTCCTTGATGCACGATTGAAAGACGTTTAAAGTATCCACTAATATAAAGCGTATTTTTATATAAAGAATTGGTATAACCGCATAATGAAATTGACAATTACACGACTTCTAACATTAATGTAATTTTTAGCTTAATTTAATTAAAACAAACGAGACTCTCTTACTAATGACATTCCTTGGAACTGCATGGGTAATGTGTAGTGTATCCTCATATACTGAGCGTTCTTTATAAAGGGTTACCGTATTATAATTTGTTAAGGCAAATTTGAATTGTGGACCACATTGACCATTGTGGCGTTTTTTTCTCAGCATATATATATATATATATATATATATATATTGCCGTGTACCTCTATAAGGATCATGCCCCACGAATTGGGCGTCATAAATTGCCGTGTAACCTTGTATAAATCCTGCCCCTACGACTTGGGCGTCATAAATTGCCGTGTAACCCCTTTATGAATCGAGCCTCACGAATTGGGCGTCATAAATTGCCGTGTAACCCAATTTATGAATCGAGCCTCACGAATTGGGTGTCATAAATTGCCCTGTAACCCAATTTATGAATCGAGCTAGAGGAAAAAAAACATTCCAGATTTCATTAATTTACCAAAAATCGTCATAATTTCACAAAAGGAGAATTTAAAAAAAAATTCTTACCCAGATTCCTGCTCCCTCACCTTAATTGATTTCTTCAACAACTCCCTGGCTAGCTCAGTTGGGCCTCCTCTTGGATACCTAGATTTACTATCATGCTCTTTATCGTTCACGCACATTCGCAATAAAACCACAAAATAATACAACAATTATACAATATTTATTTACCACTATTTACAAATAAAAATTCAAGATTATTTACATTTCGGTGCTTAAGTTACACCTTAATAAATTCTATCTTTGTAAAGTCCAGAATTTTAAATTGAAATATCAAACACATTGAATGTAACAGGAGTAAATGGGCCCTGAATAATACCTTATTTTTCTTTTTTATTTTATAATTATTTCTAATTAGTACATTCTGGAGTATGGTGAGCTCATGATAACCCAGTTTATTTTATTAATGTATGCTTTTTACTTTGCACACTCTTACTACAAACACAAAAAAACCCATGTACTTTTAACAATAAAATTTTAAATTCATGAGGAATGTTAATAAGCTTTATATACACCTTTAGATTTATATTCAAATACCATGATCAAAGTTAGTTATACGTATTATTTTCAATACGCAAAACAATGCAAAATACCATCAAAGTCCACTCTCACACATCACAATAATTTTCATAGTTTATAAAAAACAGCTATTATTATGCGGTACCTGGAATTTCTTAAAGATCCCTACTCCGTTGACGAAGAAGTTAAGTTCCTGCACCCTCGGTCTCGTGGTTCTGCTCTGCTTTCCGCCTCCAGCTATTTATAGATGAACACCATCTAAGTTGTGCTGCATGCTATTCATTCAAGATTCTTCCAAATTTAAATATATTACACCTTTTTATAATTGCAGAATTTAATTTACGTTACTTTACTTTACTTTACTTCACGAACTTGTTAAAATATCTGTTGCACCTCAATAAAATTAAACTCGACACTATCCGCGTTTCAAACTATGAGGCCAACACTGTACAATTTACAAATTTTAAATACTTACAAGCTCGTGGTAGATTTCTGTACGTAGTCTAAAGCGATGAAAATACCAAGAGAGCCCTATTAATTTTCTTAGAGTATTTATACAATTCAAATTGCCACCTCTCGGCCACTCTTCACGCGAAATACTTCATTTAAAATAATACTTCTTCAAATTTTGGTTTAAACGTTTTCGAAATTTTTGAAATTTAGCTCGTTGATACGATATTTTCCGAAAAACCCGCATTCAATTTTTCCCGTGTTCATCTGTTGTACAACTAACTGTTTAGACCAATGAAATATTTAGTGACGTTTTAAAAACCCCGCTTATATTAACTCTATTCCTCTCTTATGCATATTATATGTTTCCTTCTAACCTTGTTTGAGTGGTAGAAAATCGATATTACTGTCCGCCTGCTATCTAACCCACGTGGACTAAATACGTGCGTTTCGAAATAAACTGCTATTATGCCTGTCTCATTCCAAAGCATATCATCCTTTCTGTGCTTTAAGGAAACTTTTGGTTAGCGTTCATGCAAACCGTCCGATCGTTTGCACAATATACCTTGTGATGGTGTAATAGCCGAGTATCATAATAATTTATAGTTATTACATTTAATTAAGTTTTATGCATTTAAAAGGTGAGTGACTTGTTATAGGAAGTGCAAAGTGCGGAATTGTACAGGAAGACAATCGATAGGAAGTACACGTGCAACGAACTCTAGGCTAGTTGTAATTGGAATTAGTAAATAAGCATAATTGCATAATCATTGTTAGCAGTTAAGAATTAATATAGAATAAGAGCATTATAAGTCTAACCCTCAGATGTAACAGTTGTACTGCACTTAAAGTGATAATTAAATTAAATATGTGAAATGGCCTTCGACTTTGTATTAATCACCTCTACTGAAGCCCCCAAGAGAACACTACAACCTCGAATTTTGTCTTTTATCTATACAAATAAGGGGATCATGACCTTTCCAAAACGTGCAGGTGTTCAATTAACGAACGTTTTAAAATAACATTTCTAGGAGTTTGCGTTTCAAGGTATTTCATATATTCGACGTGTTTGTTTGTTAGTACAGCGTTTCGCCTTGGTATTATCGATTTTTCATGCTCTTATGCGTATTTAAACGTTATAACCCTTTCAATTAAACTTAATTCAATTAATTAATAATTTCCATTGGCTTATACAATTTATTTTCTTTACGAACCTATCAAATTTTAATCCCTACTTGTACAATTTTGCTAATACTTGTTACTTTAAATTAACTAAATGAAATAAATTTCGCACGTAAATTCTGGTTGTTTCCTCTATACAGGGTGTTTGAAATTGCCTTGTTCATAACTAAATTTAACCCTTTAAAACCACTACAATATATATATATATATATATATATATATATATATATTTTGTTTTAAATAGAAATTTTTGTTATCCACGGTCTAACTCTGTGAATCTAGAACTTGAAATACTCTTATCTCTGATAGATTTAATCAACTGTATAAACTCGCAAGATATGATATTATCTGGGTTCTAAAATAATATAATACCTAATGTAAATGCGATTTCTAGCGCTCTCCTATTAACTACAAGATACACCCACCCTCAAATAAACAAACCACTGTCTGATTTTACAGTGCTTTACTTTATCGTGGTAAAACGACTAACATCTAATTTTGTTTTTATATTCAAAACTGCACCTTTTACAAACATTTTATGACAAAATTGTTATACCTTTAATCTTCCTGTTGGTTGGATCCTCTTCACACTGTAGTTGAATGCGGGTCGGGTCGTTGGTATGCCAGGTGAATCTATTTGTAAAATTGTATGTTTTAATAAGTTATCAAAATTTTAGAATGTAGATAAATGAAACTATTCAGAATAATAGTATTAAATACTAATACAATTAATAATTAATCGTTGTATCAATCCACTGGACTCAATCTGCAAGTTATTAACTAGTTAGCTATCCCAAATACTGATATTTATGAATTTCTAGAAGACTGATTCGACGCTCGTTGGTGTAAACTACGTAAATACCTCACTGGAATGCCTTTATTTAGCTGGTACTCCTCTATAAAATATTCTTTTCTTCACAAAGTATGGTATCAACCATGTCAATTTGATAATCGTAGACCTTTGTAATTAATAGAAGCTCTTATTAACTTTAGTATACTCTTAAACTTCTTATTTTATAAAAAAAAGTCACGAGTAAAGTAAAACACAATTTTCTCTTTATTTTTTAAAAATTCATACCACTTGTTTTTAAATATCTGGTTTCCAAGCAACCACCAGATTTTTGTTCATTAACCTATTATTTACATATACATATACAAACTATCTTATAAACTAAAACACAGAAACTATATCTAGAAGAACACAAAATATTACATTTAAGTTCAAGTTTTAAGAACACATACATATTTCATTTCATTGGTTAAGATATCAAACAGTATAGAACATGCTTTAAATGCTAATACTAGTTATTAAATTGAATTCGTTGCTATTTAATAATGCTTTTACGATACAATGACACATGTAATGTTACTACAATCACCTCTAGATTCTCCAACTACCAGAAGAAGGCCTTTTCTTGAATATACCGCAATATAATAGTTTAAACGTTAAGTTTTGAATTGAAAATCGTCTGACATTAGTATTAAATATTTCTTACTATGATCTAATGCTTAATAAATCTTCAACTTTAGTTTAACAGCCCAAATAAGCCCCCAATGCCAAAATTTACTATAATATATATTACATAGTTTGGTTGTTCAATATTGATTACTAACATTGATTCTTTATATTACATCATTCCTTTAGAGTGCTATTTGCAATATGGTGCTCACTAAATTTTTAAAATTTTTAATACTCTTTCAAAATTTAACGACGTCATGCTCTATCTGTTTCTATTTTGTTGCAGATGCTAGGCAACGACACGCCTGAAGCAGAAGGTGAAGAGCTTATGACACAGGATCCGATGACTACACTGTCAAATTTAATAATCGGTAAGTGCAAATTAGAAATGGTTACCTTTCTTAGCCTCAGTTTTGTTCTCTTTTAAAAACTAAAAGAATCTCGCACAGTGTGGAAATTTCACGTACTATTGCTATTAATTGCATAAGTTTCTGTACATTTGCAAACTTTATATTATTTTGACCTTCACAATCCAAAATTTCTACAAATAGAAATTTGCTATCATCGATACTATTAGTTATGAACGTCGAGTGTGTAAAGTTTAAATAATTTTTAATAAATATGTGGAAAAACTAATACACCGCTCAGATAAATGCTTCCAATCCGAAAATTTTATTCGGGATTGAAGTTTGATCCCTGATTCTGAGATAATCCTGGAACCTTAGGCAAAACTTCACCGTGTAGTACAAATGAGATTTCTGAATTGGCTACATCTAAGTTAAATTTTAAATATGAATTATATTTATCCATCACTCACTTATCGGTCGAACTACAGAGCGCAGGTGCATGCACTCTCCATTTGGCAAGCTTTTTCAAAGTGAGGAATAGATATGTCACTACTTAGGGTTCCCAGATAGACTCTGAACGATTTATGGAAAATAGTTGCTAGTACAAAACAATCGGCCAATTGCATCAGCTTATAGAAAAAGATAGGCGACAGCTTCTAGACAATTCAATTTCTGTTTATCGTCGAAAAAACGGCTAATTGTTTTAGATTATTCTTCAACCAGTTTTATCCACTAGAGTGGTTAACTTTCTCCCAGATGCACAAAAGGTACAAAAACGTATACGCAGAAGTCCTTAAGAATAACAAAAAGATAGCAGTGCTTCTTAAAAATGTGAGTTACCGATATACTACAATTTTAATAATGGATTTAATTTTTGAGTGTGTTTAATAAGAATACAAGTTTTGAGAATGACTTTAAACTTGCTGCATAAAAAAGACATGGGAGAGTTTTTAGCAAATATATCTCTAAGTCATTTGGATACATTAGTTAGAAGAAAGGCATACTTTTGGAACCAGTTACACTCATCTGCTTCAAAGAAACTTCTACAGGTCTTTCAGAGCAATAATAATGTGTCGTTTTGCAGTGGTTTAGGAAATCTACTGCCTAAATGTCGCAAGAGTGATGTTTATTTAAAAGAAGTTCAATATGTGATATCCAAGGGATTCTTTCAGGTACCTAATCGCGTGCGATAGATGTAGAACCAATTGCAAAAAGATGCTCAAAGTCTTTTTGTGAGATGCTAGGTAAACCAAAGATACCAAGCGAAATGACATTAGTACTGAAGAACAACACCAATCGTCAGTACCATCTAAATACATCTATAGTAATAAATAAATGAGATTTCACTGATAACGAACTAGATAAATGCAAAAGGATTCGATAAAAATGACTTATTTGTCCTTCTGGAAAGCACATGTGATGTCCTGGCAGGTTATTGTTTTCTGATCTACTGTGGAGAAATAAATAATAAGTTTAACTTAATTAATGATGATGTATAATACTTAAGTAGTTAGCATTGAGTCTCTGGTCTCTTCCACAAAATGAACTTTTAAGAATAATTAAAGTTCCTAGGGGCGAAAAATCTTAGTATAAGAATTTGCCTGGTTCGGATATGGACAAATTCGGTTAAATTTTGTAATTTCAAAATTAGGACACAATGTGGTTTTAATTATTGGTTAGAAATAATCAAAAAGAATAAAAGATTTAGACTCAAATTTAAATACAAGAATTTTGGTAAAGTAACCAAAAACAAATCTATCGCAAAACTAAGACGTTTAGATGTTTGCCGCAAATTTGTTATTTGGCAATATTTTAGCTTTTATATAAGTTATATCTTATCTACTACTTGTTACAGCAAAACTTAAGTTAATAAATAGGGCTATTATATTTTGTATACTCTAACATTGATTATGTTTTAAGACATATTGGTTAGCCTTCCTGGCGAATTCTGTTTAATCTTCTCTGTTATTTACTATTTATGTCTACATTTTCAATGTGCTTTATGTTCAACAGAATTTAGCTACAACGTTCAAATCTCTTAGCCGTTACATACTCTTAGACCTTTTTCGACAAATTTGGTCAGAAGAAAATAAATAATGATATAGGATATGCATCATGTCATAGTTTGGATGCTTAAATTTGTTTGCACAAAGCGTTATTGAATTTGCTACAAAAGGTGCTGTAGATTACAGAATGGGGTTTGCTTAGCTAAGATATGGCGTCTAAAAATCTGCAGGGGTAGATAGAAAAGCGCTACTCAACTTTCCAAAACAGAGTCAGTAAGCCGGAGTGGGGAGTACTCACTGTATGTGACACATGATAGCTTTTGCGACTTAAGACAGGCCCGCCAGAGAAAAAAATTAGGCGGAAAAGAAGACAGCGAAATATGAATAAAACAAAGTTAAGTTTTTGGACAACCGTCCTATAAGAAAGCAAAAATTGTTCCCAAGTAAAGAAACAAGAAGTCTAAAGAAACAAAAACACACCTACAACCTACTATGCTTACTTGTAGACATACTTAACCCAAAGACACTAAAATAGATAAGAGAAAGGAATATACGGTATATTTACACCACTCTAATCAAAAGAGGTATATATAAAAAAGCGACAGCACCACACCCATATGTTACATAAAAAAAAGAAATGCGATAAGATTTCTAGGTTACAAATAAGGAATGGAGGTGAGGGTTAGGATTATGAGTTATAATTCCAGAATGAAAACATAAAAAATAGAAATTAGCTCCCACTAGACCTAAACGTTTATTGAGCTATTTGTGCCAAAAGTTTTTCAATCTTAAATGAAGGGATGGGGAACATATAGAAAAAATAATAACCGAGAATATACTGGAGAAATTACTAATATTTAAGAAGCAAAAAAAAATAAAAGGCATATTGCACAAATGAAAACTCAACATCATAAGAATAAAAACAATTTAAAAGCAAATTATCAAAACAATAAAGGAATTTAGAAAAATTTGAGTGTTTTACCTATTTAAATATGAATGATATAATGGGTTTTCAACGTAAGATAAGAAAAGAAAATAGGTAAGGAGTAAAGACAGTAGACATTATGAGGTATGAAATATTTTACTGGGCGAGATATATTTAAAAAGATTAATAAAACGTATTAATTATTGTGGAAGAGTATTATTGGCAAAAGGTTTTAGATCCTTTATACGCTACTTCCTCTGTGGTTTGCCACCCTGATATTCAAGGTCTTAGATAAATGGACCTGCACACCATTTTACTTTACATAACATAAATTTTACGGGTAACTTGATATGAAATTGTTTAGGTTCGAAGCAAATTTCTTTCGTTTTTAAGTGAACATAATTCATGTTAAAAGTTTAAATCTAATTTACGAAAAAAATCTATAAAATAATTCATTTACCAGTTTTTATTTGCAACTCGACGTACAATAGTTATTAAATGTTAGGTTAATAGGTATGTAAACGACATGCTCAACAAGAAAATTTTACCTAAATCTAGAAGACAAGTATATCCTAATATAAAACTATCATTCGGTAAAGGCAAATTAGAGATAAATCCGTCATTTGCATACGAATTATTAAAACAAATACGGACGTGTTTCAAAATTAATCACTCTATGTAGGTCCAATTATGAAAAAAAATATTTATAGGTTACGTGTTATGCACGATATTTAAACGTGTTATTGGGTGCAAAATTTTTTAACTATATTTAATTCCCGTTAAATGTTCACAAAGAAAACGATTTTAATTCCTTAACTTTATTAAAACTTAAACATTGATACTTCGAGAAACATGTCCAAATACGTGAAAATGGCGTTCCCTGTTATTTAAAGTTATTACGCAATAAGTTGTGTGACCTAATACATAAGTAAACCACCAGAAGTCGCGGATAATATATTCCAGGGCTTCAAAACTTACGAAAACTTTACAAGGTACGATATTAAGTAAATACGAAATTAAAAGGTGATTTACAGTCGGGTAATATAATTGATATATTTTTCTAGTTTAAATAATAGACACAACATCAACACAAAGAATACGGTGCATAACAATTCAAATTATTATAGCTGTGCATGATGCAATTGGTAAAAACTTGTTTGGAAATACAGAGAAAGAAAAATCTAGCTTTTGGCATTCCCCTATTAATTAGCCAAATTATATTATAGAAAATCTGCCCACAGGTCAACGCGCCAATTGCTATAGCCCAACGTTGAAAACCAATTGCTACAGGTTGAATACTGCTTAACCATTACATAATAAATTTTTTGATTTCAGCATGCAACATTTGTATGCCAAGATTCTTTACTTACATTTTTGCTCTCTGGCAACGAATTCTCTTGGCGCCGTGGTCTTGATTCTCATCGGATTTTTGTCACAAGTATCTTTCTATTTCAGTAGTAGAATAAAGTAAAGAGAGGTGGGGACGATAATTAAGTCACGGCACTCTGACAAAAACACAACCGCTCTAAGTCCCAGTACTAAAATGAATTCTGTAATGCACGGCAAAAATAGTTTGAGATACAATAAAGTTCCACACCATTTATCCGAGTGCGGTAAAAATCCTAGGCACAAGCTTAGCATATTTACCCCTATTAAATCATTCTAAACTTTTAGTATTACTAATAATTGAAACCTTTCTTAAGGTATATCCAAGAAATAAGGAGAATGACTATTACTTTTAATGGAAGCATAAGCGATTCATTACATATAAGCAAATAGAAACTGGTTATCTAATAATTGAAAAGGCTTGTAACGGGTTAATTCACTAAACGCTAGCACTGAATAAACTCCCAACGCGAAGCGAGTTATTGCCCCGATGGTGGTGTTGTTCTGAAATAAATATTTATGAGGATATAAAGCCAAACACTGCAAAACTTGCGGTTTCCAGTTATCGTCATAAATTCTGTGTTAACACCTTAATCTAACAAATACCAAAGGACGGTAGCTGTATATGCATTGGTTTTCAAAATAACTGTCCTTTATATATATATATATATATATATATATATATATATATATATATATATATATATATATATATATATATGGACAGTTATTTTGAAAACCAATGCGTATACAGCTACTGCTGTGAAACCTACAAAAAGCCTCACCAGAGTAAAAAAAAATATTCGAGCCTCTCGAATTGGGCACCAAGATTTGCTGTGATTCTCGCCCTGTTGACTCTCTTTTGATTATCGCCTCTTTACTCTCTCCGCCTCGGCTGCTCACCTAGTTAAAACTTTCATCCTCATTCATAAAAAAAAACAAACACATTCCTACCACAAACATCAACGTTAACTCTATTTACATCAATATTCATAATACATTAAAATTTCAAAATTAAATTTCAGCATAAATTTCAGCATAATAAAATTTCAAGTTAAAATTTGTCATCATTTTAATTTGCATCCAAAATTAAAGTCCTGGTAGGATGCGTACTAATTAATTCAACAATATTTGCAGATCTGAGTCTGAATAAAAGGGAGCATCTCCCACCCCTTTACGTTAATTAAACAGGTTAGTCTAATTGAGCTCAAAGACCGACCCAAATTTCCATCATAATCAAGAACATAAACTACTATATACTCCTTTTTACTTATACAAGAAAATTTCACCTTAAAATTAAAAATTTGTTGTTTATACAAATTCACTACTGTTCATTTTTTTATCAAACAAATTATAAAGATATTCAACACACGCCAAAGCATCAAAGATCGAACAAAATTGTATAATTTACCTGAAGGTTACTGCACTCGTGGCTTCAATGCACATCGGACTTGCTAATTCCACCATTCCAGCTGGTTTATGTTTACGGCTTTAGATTCTGAACGCTTTTAAAAATTTTGGTACACCACCATTCGTCTAAATTGGATCAGGACTTCTCAGGAACCCATCTATGTATATCTAAATCTTGTTTTGTGGATCCAATCACGATTACGAATAACACTTAATTACTCACTCCCGAAAATTAGCAAAGCATTTCATAATTCGTTCACGCTATACAAAGTGGCGTACTTCAATGTATTTATTTATCGCTACTAATTTAGATAATTGGTACAGTAATACCCGCAAATATAACTAGATTTTATTACCTTATCTATCTTCTGTAAGTGCACTAATGCGTAATAATCTGTATCGTAGCACGTATTCCGCTTGAAGTATCGTATAACATCAAAAAATAAAGAGCAAAACTGTTTAAAGTATCGAATAATCAAAAAATATAAGAGAGTCAACGGGGCGAGAATCACAGCAAATCTTGGTGCCCAATTCGAGAGGCTTGAATATTTTTTTTTACTCTGGTGAGGCTTTTTGTAGGTTTCACAGCACATCTTGGCGACCCAAAAGTGAGGCTCGAGTTCCAAATAAAATTTTTGTGATTTTATTCCAGGAAACTGGCGATCTGAGAGAAAGAGTTTCTGTTTGTGTATAAATTTAAGAGTATTTTAGAGTGTGTGAGAGTGATTAGAACGTATGCAGAGAAAGGAGTGGTTAAGGAGTCAAGGAGTGGAAATTGGGAGTGATGATAGTGCATTGTGTGAAAAAATTCGAAAATGGAAGAAGCTGGAGGCAGTAGAGATCAGTCGAAGACGGAATCAGGGGATCAAGGAAACGAGATGATAATGAGGATGCTTGAAAGAATGAATGAGACGTTAAGCGGGGTTAGAGAGGACTCAAATCGAAAATTTGAGCAAATGAGTGAAGAATCGAACAGGAAGTTAGAGGAGATTAGAGAAATGAGTGAGGAATCGAATCGTAGGTTTGAGCAAATTAGTCAGAAAATAGATAAGACGAATCAAGAAGTTTCAGAATTTAAAAATAGTCTTACCGTGAAAGTGGGGGAAGTAGAAAGTAGGGTTGATAGAAATGAGAAAAACATTACAGGTCTTCGACAGGAAATGGGACATTTAAGGTGGGAAGTACGTCTTTTTTGTGAAGAAGAGATAAATATAAAAATGACTGAAGTAAGGGACTCGTGTAGGGATCAGTTAGTCAGGGTAAAACGCGAAGTTAGTAGTATCAAATACAACATGTCAAATTTAACGGGGGATGGTCCCAGATTTTATACAGGTGGCGTATCATTGGACCAACACATGAAGTTTTATGGCGATAACAGGGTAAATCCACAAATTTTTATTAATAGCGTAAGAACTCTAGTGGGAAATTTATTCGACGAACAGACTAAACTAAATACAATAAAGACTTTATTGAAGGACAATGCGGAAGCATGGTATAATTTAGTAGGACAGGACATAGACACGTATCAGGACTTTGAAAACAAATTTTTGCAGCAATCTGGACGGCCCAACGCAGGGACTCGATTCGAAAACCGTAGTTCCCGAAGAATGGTGAGGTATCACAGTAATATATATATATATATATATATATATATATATATATATATATATATATATATATATATATATATATATATATATATATATATATATATATATATTGAAGTGTACGTAATAGCTAAAAGGGTATAAAGAGTATTTTGGTGTTTTAAGATTGTGTATATGCCAAATGAAGCCAATGATCAGATCACGTAACTGAAAAATTTGTGTTTGCCGTACTTTGCAAATGGCAAAGTATTTGAAGTATATTAGTCAGAGTAGAAGTGCCAATACGTAAAACAATGACTTGATGACGTGAAAAAACGCAGTATTCAGAGATTTATATTAAGTTGTACGTTGATAAGCCAAAGAGTGTAAATTTGCTGGTCTAAAAGCCGGTTGCGTCTGTGGAAGTTCCACTACTCACAACACAGAGCCAGGTTTATATGTGAAACATTTCGGCACTTATTTATTAGAATAAACCTTTGGACAAACTTGTAGTATCAAAATTATATGTGAAAATATTGTATCAAAACTGATTGAAGTGTAACGCGGTCGTATGAACTAATGATTGAACAGTTAATTATAAAGTTGTAAAGTGTAAAAGATGAATAATAGGTATTAGTGACACAAACTAGTTGAGACGATTTAATTGGATGTTGGGTTTGTAAAAATGTATAAAGAGTAGGCATAATTTTAAAGGTGGTATCACCTAGGTAAACATAATAATAGAGAGATCGATTTGAATTATTTTTGTAACAAGACGTGTTTTGGAATAATTGTGCTAATTTTGGATATTTAAAAGTTTAAAATAAAATATTTTGAAAAGTAAAGCCTTTGATTGAATTGAAGAAGAAGATAAATAGTCAGACGGTATAGTAATAGTCAAGAAGAGTAGAAAGGTACAAGATTAGATATTGGAGCGGCATTGAGATAGGCGTAAATAAAAGTGGATATTTAGAACGAGTTGGATTAAGGTAGAAAGGATTTGGATTGGAGTTATTAGACGGAAGGAAAACGAATTAGAGTGATTTGCATAGTACATTGCGGATAGATTGGTATTGAGGGGGAAGTATAAAGCAGCACAGAATTGGAACGAGCAGGTTAAGGATTGGATATTGTTAAATTAGAAGGAGTGTTATACAGAACGAAGGCATAATTATAGGAAAATTAGCGCGGGGAAGTTAAAATTTAAGGTATTCAAAATTCTAAATTTAGGCATTATTTATAGATTTGGGTGGATATCAAAATTAAATAAATCAAAACCTGGTGTCTGGAAAGCAGAGTAGTTCTAGTGATAGTAAAACGCAGTGTGAAGACCGATCTGGTGACTGAGATCTTGAGCCAGAGTTCAGAAAGGTCTACAGCGAAGAATAAATCGGGTGAGTACTGTGTTTTTGATACGTCAAAGTCAATTTGGTAAGAGTATTTAATTTGGCACAAGGCTACGCGGATCTATTTATTAAATTTGGCATATACGAAAATAAGGTTACGTATACTAAAATAAAGGTGTGCAGTTTGGTCGGTGTCGTGACCATCTACCTATAACTGAACCCACGGTAGGTAGGTGTAGATACCCTGAGAAGGAGAGTTTCAATAGTCGAAGCATATTTATATAGTTTTGTTTTGTATACCGACCAGACATAGTTTAAGCACGAAATATAGAGGTAAAATTATTCACACTGTCAAGTATATAAAATTAGAAATAAATAAACCACAGTTTAAAGTAAATATCAAATATAAAAAGGGGGGCGAGCATAAGAAAGTATATATGCGTTTTCCTTTAAAGCTTTATATGTAATATGCGTTACCATCGTGTCCAGATAACCAAAAGTGTGTCAGGGGTAAGATGGAACTAAACTCTAATCAGCCTTTGCCAGAGGCGACAACCTAACACTTAACGTCCCTGTAATACACCGGGGTTTTCTGAAAGTGAAAATAGCCCAGGTTAAAGTTGGTTGACAAACGGTTAATCGTAAAAGGAAAACTCCTTGTAAGTTAATACGGCTAACTGCGGAACTTAATCCAGCGTTCTTGCTTGAGAAGAGTCGAGAGCCGATTTTGTTTCAATACAAACAAAGACAAAACTTAAGGGCGCCACGACGTTTGAATCTCTAATACCAAAAGTTACAGGAATACGCGGAAACTCGTATGTTTCAAAAAGCTTAATCACAATAATAAAAAAATAACTTAACCGTTAGTCATTTCTAATTCAAAGCTGTAAGAAAAAGTTCATTATTTATCAAAAACAAGATCGCCGTTTATGGTTCTCAACCTAAACACAAATACCTACAAAATAACTTACGTGAAATCAAGGAAAGATAACTCAGTTGTTAACTTAAGTTTCATGTTTTAAACAAAATTTAGTTTCGTTAGTTTAATATATTACATCGATATACAAGAAATTAAATGCAATACCTCAAAAGTTTTTGATAAATATTTAATAATTATATTCAGTAAAATAATACTGATTGATAACTCATTTCAAAGAGATGCAAAATTTACAATTAGTTGTTTTGTTCTCTTTCTCAGATCTGTTAAAAGATTACACAAGTTTATTAAAAAATATTAACATTTCAAATATCAAAATTTAACAAATTATTTTACAAATGTTCTAAGTTTTTACGTATTTTTAAAGCACAGACATGGTAAAGTCATATTGCGAAACTGACAAACTATTATTAAATAAAAAAAACTAGGTAAAAGTTGAAATTTTTACAAATGTTCTACTAAGGAATCAATTTTATTAACAAAAGGTTCTTAAACTTCATCAAGCGTGTTGTAAACACCTTATCTGTTCAAAACTTTAAAACATCATTTATAAAATGTCCAAACTTTCGCACATCAATAGATACTA
This sequence comes from Platerodrilus igneus, assembly GCA_036346225.1. Lineage (NCBI taxonomy): Eukaryota > Metazoa > Arthropoda > Insecta > Coleoptera > Lycidae > Platerodrilus > Platerodrilus igneus. The sequence goes on along the minus strand of JARFIW010001433.1, from coordinate 979,400 downwards.
ACAATCTTAATACGAAACCTTGAAGCTAGTATTAATACTTACCGTAGATAGAGTAAAATGTTAAAGTTTTTCATTTTAAGAATTACCCTAGTTCAAAATGAAAATTTCATCACGACGTGGAAGTGTCCTTTATCTAAGAACGACATTGCAGAATTATATATTTAAGTGTATAATGGTGGCGTACATCTTGGATGAAACCATAGAAATTTAGTATTTCGATTAATAGTGCCTGGAAAAATAACAAGGTGGAAAAATTTCCATTGTTCAAAATTTGTGTTCGTAAACAAATGTTTGATAACGGGAGACCACGCTTTAACGTGTTAATAGTATATTCGAAGTAAATGGTTTTGATAAAGAACAGTTTTCTACATTAAAGCAAATACATATTTCAAGCATTGTAACATTCGTCAATCCCAAACCCACGTTTCATGCTATCAAATTTAACATATTTCTAAGTTATATGTTCATAACTTAAAACAAATTTCCACCTTATTGGAATATTTCTGAAGCAAATGTTTTGACGAACAACACTTTCTAAACTTATTTAAGCGAATCCATGTTGGAAATATTTATAACCTTTGAGAACCAAAATAAACTTTCATACTTTATAATAATATGCTTCTAGGTTTTCCCATTATCAAAATAGAATAGATTCAAAACATTTAACTTTTGTACCTCAATATTTAATGAATTTCTACAGGATGTTTAGACAAATAAACGTTTAAAATTGAAAAAGAGACAAACCTGCTACTAAGCAGGCAAAATAACCGTCTAAACAATCGGAAATGGATATTTAAATTATGTGTGGGCAAAATGATCTAGGTACAAGGACTAAACGTAACAAATTATAATTGGAAACTTCAATAAAAAGTAAGTTAATATAAATTAATGTAAAAAGCAATCATCGTCTGAAATGTGGTGTTTTCATATCTTGGATGTATGGTCTTGACAAAAAGATTTGATTCAATAAAATTTATTGCATTGAATATATTTATATCTAGTGAAAGCTGTCTTTGATTTAGCAAATTTTCTGTAAACTATTACTGAATTTCTTGCATAGCAAGTAACACACCGCCGTCCTGCAGATGTTGACACTGTTAAGACTATAAACAATTACGCATCCCTTCCACGTTTATTAATCTAGCATGTGACGCCCATTATTGTTATGTAGAACGAGTCGCTGTCGGGATGTCATATGGAAACGTCACGTTTAAGAATGTTTGATCAACACATAGTACATAATAAAAGATTTCTTAGCGTTATTTGTGTTTATTTCCGACATCTTACAGCTTCCAAAGAGTACAGTTAACATAGTGGTCCTTCTTACGAATGTAATCATTGCAGTTAATCAATTAAAAACGAAAATTCAAAGTGTCGTTTGTATGGTAATTACAGTCATCCAGTAAAATCGCGCGCATCAGTGTATATCAAATACGAAGTTTATCCAAACAAGGAATACTACACTGGGTCAGCGTCTCATTTTATTAGATTTTACAAGGTGCAAAACGAACGAAGAGGTGCAGGCATTGTTTTGAACATAGATAAGAAACAATCTGAGCATCGCTAAGTACTGTAAGTCAATCCTTTTCTTAATTATTGAAGTTTGAATCTGATCTTATTTACATTATCTATTTTTGTATCCTCAATATTTATTTATAATGGATTCTGATAATCTCAATCGTTTAATACACAAAAGAGGTGTTTTTAAAGCACAGCTTACCTTGTTTGAAAAATGTTTACGCTCTTTTCAAGTATTAGATGAAATTTTTGATGCTAATGTACTTAATTTACAGCAACGGCTTTATAAAATACAGCCTATTTTTGAGTTATTTAATGAAGTACAATTAGAAATTGATTTACTAGATGATGATTTAGAGAAAATTTTTGAAGAATGTGAAGGTTTTCAAGATCTTTATTTTGATTTAACAAGTCAAGCTCAATCTATTATTAGTAAATTTTATACTCTTGAATTAAAATCTGCTAATAATTGTAAGTCAAAAAGCCGTTCCAATGGTGATTCCGTAGACGTGCGGCAAGTCCTAAGATTAATGTAAAATTACCGAAATTAGATTTACCTATTTTTGATTCATCATTTACAAACTGGAAACTATTCTCAGATGCCTTTTTGGCTATGGTCGATAGCAATCCTGAGCTTTCTGATTGTCAAAAACTATTCTATTTGCGAGCATCCCTTCGGGGCGAATCAAATAATTTGATATCAGCACTGGATGCAAGTAATGCTAGCTCTAAAATTGCATGGGAACGTTTCAATCAGAGATATAACAAGAAACGCAAAATTATTGATACACATACAAGAAATATTGAATCTTGAACCACTTGTAAAAGAAAGTCACACGGGTATGCGCTCGTTAATTGATAAGCTACAAAATCACATTCAGTGTTTAAAATCACTAGGTCAACCAGTTGAAAATTGGAACGCGTTAATTATACCAATTGTTTTAATTAAGCTTGATGTTTACACCGCTCGCGAATGCAAGGTAAATTGAATTCTGATCCAACAAATGAAGAAATACTGACTTACGAGGAGTTCATTAAATTCCTAAATACTAGGCAAGGTGTACTCGAAGCGGTTAATACTAGAAATATGTCTGTAGTACCCAATACGTCTGAAAAGCGTTATTTTAGTCGATCAAATCCCGTAAAATCAAAAGCCTTTACTGCAGTCAACACGATTTGTTACAACTGCAACGATCAGCATTTAATTCAAAGTTGTCAATCATTTTTGCAACTAAACGCCACTGAACGTAATGAAAGAGTAAAAGCTCTTAAACTATGTATCAATTGTTTACGTAAAGGACATTTTGTAAGTGAATGCAATTCAAGTAAGTGCCGTATTCGCCATAAAAGGCATAATACCACTCTCCATATTTATGATAAAAATTCTCAGAGGAGCAACACAGTTATAAATCCGCCGTCTGGAATTTTAAATAATAATTTACAATCTCAAGCTCAATTCTATGAGCAACCTATTAGTGAAGATAATTCTCAAAGCGTTACTCTTTCCACGGTAACCGAACCTACAAGTACTATTCTGTTGTCTACCGCACAAATTAATGTATAAAACTCTAGGAACGAATTCATAACCATTAGAGTAATATTAGATTCTGCATCTCATTCTAATTTTATTTCAGAAAAAGCATGCAAAGCATTGAAGCTACAGGTGTTTCCCACAAATTTATCAGTAACGGGAATAAATCAAGGTAATACTCAAATTAAATATGAAACTGATGTAAGCATTTATTCAAGGGTTAATAATTTTCAAGCGAAAATAAAGTGTTTCGTACTACCACTCATTACAAATGCAATACCTACCACCACAATTGATGTTAATGATTTCAAAATACCCTCAAATATTAAACTAGCCGACCCTACATTCAACGTAACAAGTAGTGTAGATATGTTAATAGGTGTTTCATTATTCTGGGAACTTATATGCATTGGTCAAATTAAGAATGAAAACGGTAGCATTTTCCAAAAAACCAAGCTAGGTTGGGTAGTAGCAGACACAATACGAGGTAGAAATCATCACATAGTTTCATCATTTTTGACATTTACACAGTTGCATGAAAATTTACAATCATTCTGGAAAATTGATGAAGTGCAGACAAAAGATAAATTTTTAACTCCAGATGAACAGTACGTTGAATCATTTTTTGAAAAAAACACTAAACAAAATGTCGACGGCAAATTTATTGTTAAACTCCCGCTTAAAGAAAACCTACATCAGCTAGGTGATTCGTATGAAGTAGCAGTAAAAAGATTTTTGTCACTTGAAAGACGGTTTCAAGGCGACCAAGCATTAAAAATACTTTATACAAAATGCATTCAAGATTATGTAAATCAGGGTCACATGTCTTTGAGTAGTTTAAATTCACAGCAATCGTCTTATTTACCTCATCACGCAGTGATGAAAGAATCAAGCAGTACAACCGCGTTACGAGTTGTGTTTGATGGGTCGTGTAAATTGGAGTCAGGGGTAGCCATAAATTCCGTACAATACGCGGGACCCACCCTTCAAGACGATTTGTTTTCAATCATCACGTGTTTTAGAATGGACACATACGTACTTACGGGCGATATTGCTCAGATGTATCGCCAGGTTTGGCTTCATCCAGATCATCGAAGATTTCAAAAAATTATTTGGCGCGAAAATCCTAATGATCCGTTACAAATATATGAGTTAAATACGGTTACCTTCGGAATGACATCCGCTCCGTATCTTGCAGTTAAATGTTTGTTTGAAATTGCAGAACGCAATAAAAATATTTTTCCCAAAGGAACGCAAATACTTAAATTAAATTTTTACATTGATGACGGATTATTTGGTGCTAATTCAATTAGCGAATTACAACAACTGAAAGCTAATTTGGTCATCATGTTCGATAGCTACGGATTCACACTAAGAAAGTTTAGGAGCAATGTACCCCAGCTTTCAGAAAAATGCGAAAATTTTAATGTTACTCCAGTCAGTAAAACACTAGGTGTTTTGTGGAACCCAACAATTGATTGTTTTTTATATTGTGTTACTAGAGATAGGATGTATACAAATACTGTTTCAAAACGTACCATTCTCTCAGTTACGGCTCAATTATTCGATCCAATAGGTTTCTTAGCGCCTATTGTTGTAATTGCGAAATTAATAATACAAGAGTTATGGCAATTGAACTTAAATAGGGATGAAACGGTTCCGAGTCACATTCATACACAGTGGCTTGCATTTCTAAATGAATTACCTTCTATTAATAAGCTAGCAATTCCGAGAAACATTTTGATTAAACAGGCTATACTTCATGAAATTCACGGTTTTTCAGACGCTTCCGTGAAAGCGTACGTTGCATGTATATACATCATTTCAATCAATGCGAAAAATCATCGTGAAATAAATTTAGTTGCTTCTAAATCCAGGGTAGCTCCCTTAAAAACGGTATCGTTGCCTAGGCTAGAACTGCTAGCTGCACTTTTACTCGCACAATTATTAAATAAATTAAAAGATATTTTGCGGCTAAATTTTACCAAAAAGTGTTACTGGTGTGATTCTAGAATTGTTCTCAAATGGTTAAATTCAAGCCCCAGTAAATGGACTACATTTGTCGCAAATAGGGTGTCCCTAATTCAAGAACTAACCAATGTCTACGATTGGTATTATATTAGTTCTTTGGAAAATCCCGCAGATATTGTATCTCGAGGTGCAATGCCAAGTAAATTAATGAATTGTCAACTTTGGTGGAAAGGTCCAAAATTTCTAAACAATCCTCAACCACATTTAGGGGAAAATTATGATGTGCATCATGAAAGTATTCCAGAGCAAAGGGTAGCTATAAATGCATTTGTATGTACAAATCAAGATTCGGATTTATTCTTTAAAAGATATTTCTCATTAACTAAATTAAAACACATTGTAGCACTATGCCTACGATTTAAATTTAATTGTCAACATCCTCATAACAAGAAAATTGGTTTATTAACAATCGACGAACAGAATGAGACATTAAATATTTTGATTAAAGCTTCTCAATTTGAAGCATACGCCAACGATTATAAGGATTTAATGCAAGGCAGACCCATACAAGTTACGAGTAAATTAGTAAGTTTAACTCCATTTATGGATAAACAAGGTTTAATAAGAGTAGGTGGCCGATTAAAAAATTCTAATTTTAATTTTGACAAGCGCCATCCTGTTTTGTTACCAAAAGATCATATTTTAACTAAATTAATTTTTAAAAATCAGCATAAGCTGTCACTACATGCAGGTCCAATTTTATTATTAAGTTTAACAAGGGAAACCTACTGGCCTATTTCCGGAAAAAATATTGCAAAATACACGGTGAAAAAATGCGTAACATGTTGCAGGTACAATCCTGTAATCGAAAACCCAATTATGGGCGAGTTGCATAAGTTACGGGTCACAGCAATGCCCCCATTTCACACTACTGGCGTAGACTATGCAGGGCCGTTTTTAATTAACGACAAACATGGTCGAGGTAGCAAAACAACTAAATGTTACATGGGTATTTTTATTTGTTTTTCAACAAAAGCGATACAAATAGAACTCATCACTTCTCTGTCTGCAGCTGCGTTTCTTGCAGCTTTCAAAAGATTTATAGCTAGACGAGGAAAACCATCACATGTATTCAGTGACAATGGTGCAACTTTTCAAGGCGCAAATACCGAATTAAAGAAAATTTATACATTTCTCAAGGAAAATTATGAACTTATTGCAGGTAGCGCTATCGACCTAGGCATAAATTGGCATTTTATACCTCCTAATACCCCCCACTTTGGTGGTCTTTGGGAATCGGCTGTGAAAAGTGCAAAATATCATCTTACTAGAGTGATTTCTCATACAAGTATAACTTACGAAGATTTATATACAGTTTTAACACAAATTGAATCCATTTTAAATTCTCGTCTTTTGACGTCTATGTCCTCAGATCCAAATGACTTACAAGCACTAACTCCGGCTCACTTTTTAATCGGACGTACGTTATCGGCAATCGCGGATCCAGATGTAACGGATCTTAAATTAGATCGATTAGATAGATACCAGCACCTACAACAAATTAATCAGCACATATGGAAACGTTGGTCAGTTGAATACGTATCTCAACTTCAACAACGTTATAAATGGCAACGTGACAACAGTGCTATAAAAATTGGTTCCTTAGTCATTATTAAGGATAGTAACTTACCTCCTTCCAATTGGAAATTAGGACGGATCATTGAACTGCATCCAGGAAGAGACAACACTGTACGTGTAGTGAGTGTAAAGTGCACGAATGGCGTGTTTAAGCGTCCAGTGAATAAAATATGCGTTCTTCCTGTAGAACCTGAAACATAAATTTAATCATTAATGTGAATGTTATATGGTTCTATGTATAACATGTCACATTGTTTGAGTTATGACAAACCTCATTTCTATAGTTCTTTTACATATTATTAGAATATGTTTTATTATTTTTATCAATTTGACGATGTACATTAATACTATGAGATATTTTTATACTTATATATATATATATATATATATATATATATACATGATAAAAATCTATGCTATATATAATACTTATACTATGTAATCATAAATATCTTATGCTACAGTATGTTTTACTAAACTAATTATGTTGAACTATACTTACCTATAATATGTTGTGTTCATATTTATAATGTTAAAATTGTTATTTTAGGGCGTGCGGTATGTTAAGACTATAAACAATCACGCATCCCTTCCACGTTTATTAATCTAGCATGTTGCGCCCATTATTGTTATGTAGAACGAGTCGCTGTCGAGATGTCATATGGAAACGTCACGTTTAAGAATGTTTGATCAACACATAGTACATAATAAAAGATTTCTTAGCGTTATTTGTGTTTATTTCCGACATCTTACAGCTTCCAAAGAGTACAGTTAACAGACACTTCATACAAATATTGGTTTTCAACCGGTAAGCGTTGTTTCTCTGAAACAGTATTGCTGGAAAACCACCAGGTCTTCGTTCAAAGTTGTGATAGGCATATTATTATTAGTAACTTTTCATGTACTACATAAGCATTCACTATTGCTGATCCTAGAAAAAGTTTGACAACAACTTTTTTTGTACCACTTTACTGATTTGCGTAGTGCTGTCGTGTACGACATCATGCGGCCAAATATATTCATAAAATCTTTAAAATTATTGTAATCAACAACTAAAATTAGTTTTTGCAATTATCCCCTTTTTTGATGAACACATGTGAGCTTGTAATAAGCATAAGCACGACAAATTTATATTTCGACTGCTAACTAATATGCCTGTGTTGATTTCCCTGGCAATAACCTCTCCTTTTCTTAGTTTTGCACTTAACACTTTGTACGTACCTATGAGGTTGTAGCTAGAATGTAGCAAGTAACATACCTGGAAATACTATCGAAGGACGAAGTTTGCTGGTCCAACGATTAATAACCAACGACCTTGTGGACTGTATTTTTATGATGTAGTAATGCTTCCTCTGCAAGCCGAGACGAAATATCCATTAAACGACCAGTTTATTTTCACTTACAAAGTTCGCACTATTATGGCCATAAATAACACTTGTATAATTACAACCCTTTATTCCGAACACTACACGATAATTAATGTTTTACATAACGAACCGTAAAACGAGCTTCGAAAACATACCGAATTGTATGCTGCTTTAATAACGTCTTACCGTTTCGAACGATTAACTACGACTCCTGTTCTTACACTCTATTTAGGGGTGCAGGCAGGTCAAAACAAGTTTCTACCTGTTCGAAACTGATCACGCGTGACCTTCGTGATAAAAGGGGTGATGTATTCAGGATGCATATTTCCAATGTCTACATTAATAGGATACAGGAGCGAGTCGTCTTCAAATTAAATTTAATAAAATAATAAAAAAGACCGAACACGCTTCTTTTGGATTCAGTTTTCTGTTTTTTCTCAAAAATTCTACCAAGTGTGTGCTGCGATTCAACAAAGTGCGTGATAATGTTCCACTAGTATAAAAATTATTAGTATAAATGTATTAGTATAAAGTATAAAGTTGAACACAATATAGTCCGCACTTGATTTGACCCTACTTTATTATTTCCACAATATACCTGTAGATCATAGGTATACCCAACATGTAAACACCGTTTATAAACTTATACACCAAATTCGTGTTGTTTATTCTTTATGTGTGGTCTAAAAGGTAATCGTCCCCTAACGTAAACAAGTGTTTCAACACATGGTTGTTATTCTGGTATGTATTAGAATTTGTTGAAAAACCATTATCAACTTATCTAAAAAGGGCTTTAATTTGTACAACCTAAGCTTTTCATTTTGTCCTTCATTGTCGTTGAAATGTAAATTAATAAGCAGCAACTCGAAACGATTGCGAGACATATAGTTCTGTACTTGAACTTTAAGTAACAGAATTTTTGACCGAAATAATCGGTAAGTTGGCAGTCGTTTCAATCCCATTCAGATAAAAATTGCCAGAAATATCTTTATTTTCTCACTAGCGGTATCTTTCCACTTATGAATTGGCGCTTTCGGACCATGTCTACCAGCATCTAACTTTTAGTATGCATGTCTATTTATTTTTAATACAATCAATTCTATAATATTATCAGAAACCATGAGCCTGTAAAGGTCAATTTTTTTTTCGTATATTTCAAAAAAGCTGTTCTTTGATTTCAGAATTTTACAACTAGACTCTATACTTTTCAACATGCTGCTATCTACATTTTCTCGTATCGAGGGTGCATTCTTCTCCACAGTAATTCCTTCTTCATCAGAAGAATGCTTATCATCTGGTAAGCTATATAGAGCTAATACGTTAATCTCTTCTTAAATAGGTACACTTTTCTCAGAAGAAGAACTGCTAATTTCATCATCACTACTGCTCGCATAGTTTTTATTGCGTCCACTGTTGTCACTACTTCGCCAGATAAAAATTATTCCGTTTTCTTCGCTTTTATAGAATTGCTCTTTTTCATAAGACACTTTAAGCACCTCCTTTTCCAACCAAATTCTAGCATAACCTAAATAGCATTGCATATCATCCATCCCCTTACTTACCTATAAACTATCGTTAAAGAGTTTGTACAGAATAATTCTTCTCGTTTGAGAAACGAGTATACATCTGTGCATAAGATAAACTATAAAGCTTGTTGTAGCCATAAGATGTTCACGAACATCTCAACGAGAAAATAGTTAATAATAACTTTTATTCATGAAGTTGAATTAATTTTTGCGAAATATGGGTTAGAAGTTCATTATTAAGTATTTTGAAACTTTTAATATTTTAGCCCGACTAACCCCATTGCTGGTAATGCACTAAATTATGTAAGTGAATGCTCTATAATAAATGCGAAATGATTGCAATTTTAACAAGCAAACCACATGGAAATACGGAATTGACTTAACTGTGCAAATTATAAAAGGAAAAGTTTAAGAAAAAGTTGACAATAAGGAACTTCTTTTAAATAAAATTGCTAAGATTAACTTCTTCTTTTCTTCTACACGAATTAACCCATCTCAGGGCCGGTTTTTCAATGCTCAGTTAAATCTTACGGTTAGGCAGCTGACTGTTATAATGTTTCCTATCTGAAGGACGAATAATCGTCTTTTCTTGACAATACCTGGCTGTGATTTAGTCGTCTAGTGGCTGTGGCTAGTGACCCCTACGTTGTGTGACCGAATCATAATCCGAATATACACACTGGGATGGCGTTAAGGCGGGAAGGGTTTGAAATTAAACTGCAGTAGCTAGCATCTATATTTTTAATATCATACCATAACCTCAAAACTAGGTTATTAGCAATTATACATGATGTACAAAAACAAACAGTGCTGGACTCCCTGGTTAAATGCTGCGGAAAAGTATCGGCAGATAAAACCTCAACAACTCTGCGCTTCTAACTGCATAAATATACCTCTCCAAGGATGGGGCGCCGAACAAGTACCCCGTGCACTTTTATTATTACGGGATGTCAACTGTTACTCATACATACTACATACGACAACTGAAGAAATGTTAGTATAGTCCAGCTAATTTTTTCTGAAAAGTACCAGGGACGGCTGAGCCATTACTATGATTAAAGTTGAAGAGGAAGAACATCAGGAAGATGAAGATCTTAACCACCAATGTTCAACCTCCACGGACATAAAATGTTAGTAAATTCAACAAGGACACAAACATACGCGTTTACTATACAAACCATTAACAGTTTCCAGCCCGTTTGGCAATATGGTTCACAATAACTAACCTACATTCTACCATTGCATAAACACAACCAAACAAAAAGTACAAATTGAATCGATTATCTCCAACATTGCCTAATGCAAACGCGTAATTTAAAGGGGGTCATAGCAGAGATTTGCTATAAGTACATCATTATAAAACTATATAAATTTCCATATTAGTTACAGATAGAATTGTAAGTTATAAATATCAGATATCTTATCAAACTAGCTTGAGGTTAGGCTTTAAAACCGAGACATAAACTGTATGCAAATACTCCCTGTATGTTTGTTGTGGTTTGTTTAGCATTCTTCTTAATCTTCTTTGGGAATGAAACCACTCATAGTTTTTAAAATCTATTTTATTTACGTTTCGATCCATGACCTAGGATCGTTGTCAAAATAATAAAAACTTCAAGTTTGACGTTTATGACATAAATTGAAGATTACTTTGATTTATTGATGTTTGGAATATTTGGTTTGGGTACACTAAACAAAAATTTTTAAAGTTTAAAAGAATGATTGCCTTCAATTTGTGTTGCGACCTGGGATCGACTTTCCTATGGTAGCCAATACGCTTAACGTGAAATCAGCTGATTAATTTTTATTGGTGAATTTTATATAAATTCAATAATTTGGAAAACATTTTTTAACATGTTTCTATTTATACAATTGAGAGATTTCTGATTTTATGTCTTATTTTACCGAGATTCAGTAAAGGGGGTTAAGCAACCTGTGGCTACCAAGATCCCTCAACATTTATAATTTGCCGAAATAATGGTTTTCTAGTTAATATGCCTATTGTTATGTAATTAGTTATTGTATGTATAAATAGAAATCATGTATGTAGGCTGTATTTCATGTTAATATCGCAAGGAAAACCCAGGAAACACTTGCAATGCTACCTAGATATTGTGGGCATTTGATCTTCATTTGTTATTTCTTTTGTTATTTCTTTTAGTAATGGAATCCATTGTTTACTGAAAGTCACGGATTCGTTTGCAACGCAGTTATTTTTATGTCTCTTTCCGTTTCCTTGCATTTTGTTTAGAAAACAATTGAATTTTAAGTGGATTGTTCTCTTACTATTTCTGTTATATTTGATTAAAAACTAAATGGAGCCCCCTTATAAAAGGTGTCCAAACTTCATAAGTAGTGAAAGTGCGTTGTTAGTTAAATTGGCCAATAAATATGCAAAAATTATAGAAAACAAGAAGATTGAAGGCGTCACATGGAGAGAAAAGGAAAATAGCTGGATAGAAATTGAAAGAAAATAAAATACAATGCTAGTAGAGTATTTAGTGACGTTCTGTGACCTCATTTCCTCCCGAATCCCTCATTTCCTCCCTAATTTCCTCTCGAATCCCTCATTTCCTCCCAAATTTACATGTAAATCCCCATAAGGAGGAAATGAGGGAATCCCTCATTTCTTCCCTCATATCCTCTCAAATCTCTCATTTCATCCCAAATTTACATGTAAATCCCCATAAGGAGGAAATGAGGGAATCCCTCATCTCCTCCCTCATTTCCTCTCGAATCCCTCATTTCCTCCCAAATTTACATGTAAATCCCCATAAGGAGGAAATGAGGAAATCTCATTTCCCTCCTCATTTTCCTCACTCATCTGGACCAAATAGTTTTCTTTGACTATATGTAAATCCCATAAGGTGGAGATGTGGAGATGAATCTTAGCATCCACATTTCCACACACAATCCACATTTGGCGACAGTAATAAATAACATTGTCATCTTAAATTTGCACAATAGTTTTCTTCGACTAATCAATGCATCAGTGTTGGACATGCAACTACGCAACAGTGAGTGGGAGAATAAGGATTCCTTCCAATACCGACAAAAAGAAGTCGATTAAACTGACAAGATACGTATGCAGAATATAGTGGGAGAGCCGCGATTAAAAGATTGTCACAAGCTGCAAGAATTACACGAAGGAATGAATCTGGTTGTCGGTGGAATCAAAGACTTTATATGTAGAGGCAAACTTCGGTACATTTTACAATTCGAAAACCTAGGCGGTCTCTATGTATCAAACTATTGGCTCGAAAAGGAGATAGAAGACTTGGGTGTCGATTTAAATTTTAAGCTGCGAATAAAATTAGATAAAATTAAAACCACTCCAAACAATCATTAAGAAAGGACTGTCTTCTGTGTATAACTTTGTATTAAAATTAAGTTTAAATGACTCCATGCTTGGTATTCAATATTTTTAAATTTTGTTATGTATAATGTCAGAATAAACATTTTATAATAGTATATAACATTGTTGTTTATTTATAAAAGGTTGTGACGTTACCCCGAAATAGCAGTTGCACAGAGAGGGGTGCGCATGGGCAGTGCGCATGGGCAGGGGCGCGCACGCGCAAAGCTGCGCATTGGCAGAGATGTGCATGCGCAGGGGTGCGCATGGGCTGGGATGTGTCTGGGCGTACACGAGGGAAGCGGATGTTAACAGTCACCAAGCATCCAATTTTTTATTTGGATGATATCGAGTACTTGCCTGCGTATGTATCCGGAGTAAAAAATACGATTTGTACACGCAGCTTATTAAAAAATTAGTTTATCGAAAGAAGATGACAAAAGGTACATCATTCCTAATAGTACAACAGTCTACGCATGGAGGCATAAAGGTACAAGATAGTTGTTTATATTTGTATAGATTTTGTAAATCTATTGTGTATATTAGTTTTAAGATTCCATAATTTTTAAGTTCTTTCCCACCTTTCCTTCTTCCAAATCCTTCCTGCTTCTATTTTGGTTGACAGAGTATACGTGTTATCTCCACGTGGTGTTCGCGGAACACAGCGGTTTTAGATTTCTCGGGAGATGGTTGGCTAAGGTATATGTCTTGCGTAGCAAAAAAAGTTTCTAAAGATGGAGTTAAATAAAGATGAGCAAAAATTAGTGTTTTGGGTCTTTAAAAGGCATAACTTTGTATGGGGTGGTCCTATTTAAAATCTATTTACAGATTTGGGGTCCCTAGAAAAATTTAATATTAGTTGATACCTAGCAAAATATATTTATCTTAAAAGAGTGACTACTCCACGTATAATAAATACAATATAACACTTGTCGACAAAAAAGTTGTAGAGAAATTTAAAGACGAATTTAATGGGGGTCCAGTATTAGAATTTGTTGGTAGTAGGGCTAAGTTCTACTGTATTGTAGACGAGAAAGATACGATTAAAAAGATTAAAGGAGTCTCCCGAAGTGTAGTTATGTAAAACCGAAGGTCCTACAACCTATAACGAGCATATATTCCCACAAGGGATGGGCATGCAACTACGCAGCAGTGCGTGGGAGAATAAGAATTCTCTCCAATAAGAAATTAAAGTTTCTATGTACGTAGCACCAGTCATTGGGAAATGGTAGAAATGTTAAACCTATAAAGACGATTAGTAATTGTGGTTTAGAAAAATAATAGTTTTCTTGGACTAAATAAAATAGCTTAGAGTGATTAAGGTATATGGTTACATATTCTCGTACATATCCACAAACATCTGCTTACATCCGCATACGGGCATGGTGATACCGGTAGTTTTTGTTTAACAAATAATAGGAAAGATACATTAGGTGTTAGTGTGGAAGCCCATTGTCGTTTGAAAAATGTTTGAAAATTATCAAAGCGGTAGCGGGTCGAAGTTTAAGTTAGATGGATGATTGACCGAGTTTTTCTACCTTTACGAGGGAATCGGGAGTTGACGGACATCGACCATGTATTCTGTATTTGGGCGATATCGAGTACTTGCCGGTTCTAGAAATCGTTACGTGCTACCAACCGCTATGCGGAAGATTTGGTTCTAGGAAATGAGCAACCTACGAAAGCACAGAATACTTGGTTATAATGCTAATTGGTTCAGTGACCGCGTTTGTGCACTCTTCTAGTGTCTTCGGCAGCCTTCGATTGTTTCCAAAGAAAATATTCAAACCTACCATTTTCTAAAATATTACGTAGAAGTTATTTAAAATTAAATTGCTTTATTAGTAAGTATTCTGTAGGCAACAAGTTTGGTATCCCTTAATAAAGGTTTAAAATGTTTTATTAAGTTATTGTTTATAGTAGCACTGCATCTTCTACTGCACGACTTGCATCCAATTTGTGTGCGTGTGCTATAACCCTTTTGGATTTTTAATATGTGCGCGATGCGATTGCCGACCTGTATAACATGGAAGACGTTTCCGATGACGCTAGTAACTGCATTGGAATGGTGCTAAATGTACTGGACGAGTATCAAGGATTTGTAAAATAAGACGTCATTTAGTTTACCACTGAATCCCCAACTAAATTCTGCTTACTTCGGAAACCTTCGGTTTGCACTCTATAGGAAGCATAAAGCAGCTACGCAAGAGTAAACTTTTTAGTTTATAAGTTAGTTTGCTTACTAGTTTCACCAAAGTTCTATAGTGCGGATTTTGTTTTGTACTAAAATGGTACCTGGAAACGTTTTTAAATGCAACTCGTGTAGTGTTTCATATACCTGGAAAAACCGCTACTGGCGAAGATAGTGTAGAAATGGTTAGCATAGCGTTTAACAACCGTATGACTAGCTATTGCATAAAAAACATCAGTGTTGACGATGAAGTGTCCGAACCGAGGAAGAGGAGTGCTGTAAATCTATTGTATATATTAGTTTTAAGATTTCATAATTTTTAAGTTTTTCGCCCACCTTCCATGTAAATTATTTGGAGATAGTAGAGGAGGAAAATAGCCAAGATAAAATAAAAATCTTACACAAGTGCTACATTAAAGCAGGTAGTACATATTTTACACAATCTGCAACACCATATTCTGCAATTCCAAAAGAAATAGTCATTTCGGAATTGGGGTTGATAGATACGCCTAGCATTCGTCTAGCGAAAAGCCTATCATTAAAATTTGAATATATATATATATATATATATATATATATATATATATATATATGTAAAGCAGCGCATTACTTTGGAAAATATAATGTTTTAAAATACAATCAGAAACAATAGCAAAATACACATTAATTGGTGTTTGCAAATAAAATGAGTTCTATTTTAATAAAAAATGTAGACTTACCTTAAATTTCAATATGAGGAAAAATCACTACACAATACGAAAATTTCAACGAACTTACACAAAGCATGCGAAACGAATAGGTTTTTACTAATTAGATCGCATTTTTATGCGGTTTGAAATAATTAAGCGTTAATCGATCCGTATTACAAGATGAAGTTTGCATTTCTCCTAGTCGAGGTCGTAATAGAAAGTACATTGTGTACACCAGCAATTATACGGGAATTTCCTAATGGATGGCATTGAGCATATCTATTGTATTTCTCAAATCATATAGCCACTAATTAATAAAAAAGAAAGGTCTACGCTACTTTCACTTGTACTTCGATAAAGAATTAGTTTGTAAAACGAATGTATTTTCCAACTATTTAGCATTGAGCATGTAATTATGTTTGTGACGTAGTAATTAACAATGTTAAAACCAGAAAAATTTTAAAAGTCATGAGTTTTTGCGACATTCTGAAAACAGCACATTACTGTTTGAAAAAAATGGTTTTAAATATTAAACACTTGTCGACAAAAAGTTGTAGAGAAATTTAAAGACGAATTTAATGGGGTCCAGTATTAGAATTTGTTGGTAGTAGGGCTAAGTTCTACTGTATTGTAGACGAGAAAGATACAATTAAAAAGATTAAAGGAGTCTCCCGAAGTGTAGTTATGTAAAACCGAAGGTCCTACAACCTATAACGAGCATATATTCCCACAAGGGATGGGCATGCAACTACGCAGCAGTGCGTGGAGAATAAGAATTCTCTCCAATAAGAAATTAAAGTTTCTATGTACGTAGCACCAGTCATTGGGAAATGGTAGAAATGTTAAACCTATAAAGACGATTAGTAATTGTGGTTTAGAAAAATAATAGTTTTCTTGGACTAAATAAAATAGCTTAGAGTGATTAAGGTATATGGTTACATATTCTCGTACATATCCACAAACATCTGCTTACATCCGCATACGGGCATGGTGATACCGGTAGTTTTTGTTTAACAAATAATAGGAAAGATACATTAGGTGTTAGTGTGGAAGCCCATTGTCGTTTGAAAAATGTTTGAAAATTATCAAAGCGGTAGCGGGTCGAAGTTTAAGTTAGATGGATGATTGACCGAGTTTTTCTACCTTTTACGAGGGAATCGGGAGTTGACGGACATCGACCATGTATTCTGTATTTGGGCGATATCGAGTACTTGCCGGTTCTAGAAATCGTTACGTGCTACCAACCGCTATGCGGAAGATTTGGTTCTAGGAAATGAGCAACCTACGAAAGCACAGAATACTTGGTTATAATGCTAATTGGTTCAGTGACCGCGTTTGTGCACTCTTCTAGTGTCTTCGGCAGCCTTCGATTGTTTCCAAAGAAAATATTCAAACCTACCATTTTCTAAAATATTACGTAGAAGTTATTTAAAATTAAATTGCTTTATTAGTAAGTATTCTGTAGGCAACAAGTTTGGTATCCCCTTAATAAAGGTTTAAAATGTTTTATTAAGTTATTGTTTATAGTAGCACTGCATCTTCTACTGCACGACTTGCATCCAATTTGTGTGCGTGTGCTATAACCCTTTTGGATTTTTAATATGTGCGCGATGCGATTGCCGACCTGTATAACATGGAAGACGTTTCCGATGACGCTAGTAACTGCATTGGAATGGTGCTAAATGTACTGGACGAGTAGCAAGGATTGGTAAAAGATGACGTCATTTAGTTTCCCACTGAATCCCCAACTTCCTTCGGCTGTCTTCGGAAACCTTCGGTTTGCACTCTATAGGAAGCATAAAGCAGCTACGCAAGAGTAAACTTTTTAGTTTATAAGTTAGTTTGCTTACTAGTTTCACCAAAGTTCTATAGTGCGGATTTTGTTTTGTACTAAAATGGTACCTGGAAACGTTTTTAAATGCAACTCGTGTAGTGTTTCATATACCTGGAAAAACCGCTACTGGCGAAGATAGTGTAGAAATGGTTAGCATAGCGTTTAACAACCGTATGACTAGCTATTGCATAAAAAACATCAGTGTTGACGATGAAGTGTCCGAACCGAGGAAGAGGAGTGCTGTAAATCTATTGTATATATTTGTTTTAAGATTTCATAATTTTTAAGTTTTTCGCCCACCTTCCATGTAAATTATTTGGAGATAGTAGAGGAGGAAAATAGCCAAGATAAAATAAAATCTTACACAAGTGCTACATTAAAGCAGGTAGTACATATTTTACACAATCTGCAACACCATATTCTGCAATTCCAAAAGAAATAGTCATTTCGGAATTGGGGTTGATAGATACGCCTAGCATTCGTCTAGCGAAAAGCCTATCATTAAAATTTGAATATATATATATATATATATATATATATATATATATATATGTAAAGCAGCGCATTACTTTGGAAAATATAATGTTTTAAAAATACAATCAGAAACAATAGCAAAATACACATTAATTGGTGTTTGCAAATAAAATGAGTTCTATTTTAATAAAAAATGTAGACTTACCTTAAATTTCAATATGAGGAAAAATCACTACACAATACGAAAATTTCAACGAACTTACACAAAGCATGCGAAACGAATAGGTTTTACTAATTAGATCGCATTTTATGCGGTTTGAAATAATTAAGCGTTAATCGATCCGTATTACAAGATGAAGTTTGCATTTCTCCTAGTCGAGGTCGTAATAGAAAGTACATTGTGTACACCAGCAATTATACGGGGAATTTCCTAATGGATGGCATTGAGCATATCTATTGTATTTCTCAAATCATATAGCCACTAATTAATAAAAAAGAAAGGTCTACGCTACTTTCACTTGTACTTCGATAAAGAATTAGTTTGTAAAACGAATGTATTTTCCAACTATTTAGCATTGAGCATGTAATTATGTTTGTGACGTAGTAATTAACAATGTTAAAACCAGAAAAATTTTAAAAGTCATGAGTTTTTGCGACATTCTGAAAACAGCACATTACTGTTTGAAAAAAATGGTTTTAAATATTAAACACTTATGGTTGATAAAGAACTCATTTCTAAAATCCTTGCGGTTTTAGATTTTCTCGAATAATGGTTGTTTGAAGCATATGTTATAGATGAGCAAAACAATTTAAAGAGGTTTGAGACTTTAAAAGTGTAACTTTGTAATGGGTTTTCCGATTTTAAATCTGTTTGCAGATTCGGATTCTGCGTAAAATTCTAGACTAGCAAGATGTGTCACATGGCTAAAAAATTTATAAGGACGGTCAGAAAATCGCTGCATGCAGAAAATCTTTAAATTGGGGTAGCTCCCTGGGGTATGAACAATCTAAAAAATTCCTAGAAATTCGGGTAGCTGAGAAAATTCTAATATTAATTGATACCAAACAAGATAGGGTTATTTCGAAAGATGTAATGGGTAGTCAAAGAAATCTATTTGGTTCAGATGTGGGAGCAAAGAACAAAATTTAGAGGCTCGGAGTCTTTAAAAGTGTAACTTTGTAAGGGGTGGTCGGATTTTAAATATGTTTGCGGATTCGGATTCTGTATAAAATTCTAGACTAACAAGATGTATTGCATGACTAAAAAATTTATAAGGACGATCATAAAGTCGCTACCAGCAGAAAATCTTAAAATTAGGGTAGCTCTCTGGGGGGTGATGCAATCTAAAAAATTCCTAGAGATTCGGGTAGCTGAGAAAAATTTAATATTAGTTGATACCAAACAAGATAGGGTTTTCTCGAAAGATTCAATGGAGAAAAATCTAATATTAATTGATACTAAACAAGATAGGTTTATCTCGAAAGATGCATTGGTTAGTCGAAGAAAACTATTGTGCAAATTTAAGATGACAATGTTATTTATTACTGTCGCCAAATGTGGGAGCAAATGTGGATTGTGTGTGGAAATGTGGATGCTAAGATTCATCTCCACATCTCTACCTTATGAGATTTACATATAGTCGAAGAAAACTAGTTCGTCCAGATGAATGAGGAAAATGAGGATGGAAATGAGGAGATCTCCTCATTTCCTCCTTATGGGGATTTACATGTAAATTTGGGAGGAAATGAGGGATTTGAGAGGAAATGAGGGATTCCTGCAGTGGCTCATCGTACTACTTTAAGGCAATGATATGTAGTACATCTGTAGCTACAATAAATGCCAAAGTGGTTTTCAATTGTAGTCGTAATGCAACAGCATACCCCATACTGCCTCTCTACAGGATTTCTGGTTATTGTTACTGTAGCTCCATATACTGTATTTAAAATAAACATAATATAAACTATCATTACCTGCTTCGTTATACACATATTGAATTTCAGTAGTTACACGTACAGAACTAGTTGCTCCAAGTAACGTATTTGCATAGTCGCTATCAGCGACTAGTATGTGGTTACATATTCATTATTCTCAAATCTGTGTTTGACATGTGTAGATCCAGGCCAACGTGCGACAATATCAATAATTTTTTAATTATTGTCACAAATTGTCTGCATGTTAATTGAAAAATATCCTTTTCTGTTTCAAAACAACTCTGCATTTTCTCCACCTAAATACACATTTAGCAAAAATTACAGTAGAATGTTTTTAGCTAATTTCACCTGGTCATTGAATTCTAACATGTGTGCAATGTAAGGAACCAATGACTCGAGATAATGCAGCTTTGTCATAAAAACTAGATGGTAATTCTAATTTCTCAGTTTCAGGTAGATTGTATTTAATCGAGCTATTGCATACGACACCTTGGCAATAATTTTACTGACAGAGCTTTTATTAACTTTTATTAAGTCTCCCACAGTTATTAGAAAACTTTCCTGTGGCACAAAACCTTAATGCTAGCAGGAGCTGGTTTATTGGTGAAATCGAGTGATTTCAGAAAGGTAACAAAAATTGATCATTTTTGTTATTAGTATTAAAAATATACCTGTCTGTAAGAGTTTAGATTTCATGCTCTACAGTACTTAATACAATTAAAATGGTTTCCGTCTATAAACGGAATCTTTCTAAAATTCTTTTTCATGAAAAAGTGAAAACAATATTCTCTTTTTCTAACACTGCATATTCAATAAACTCAATAAATCTTCGTCATGATCACTAGCAAAATCCATCACCTCCATTTCGACCAAACAGATATATATTCAGTTTGTAAAATAAAGCAAATAAGGTAAACAATGAATATAACTAGTAGTTAATACCGTATCCAACACTTCCAACTGTCGGTTAATTTATTTGTGACTATAACTAACAGCTAAACGTTAACAGAACGATAATAAACAGCTTAGTTTATAGTTAGCTGATAACGAACAGTTAATTTAATTTAGCTGAGTATTGATAAACCGCCCTCAGAAATCTACGTACTCTTTAAATTTAACAATATTGACCTACTAATGAAAAACACTTATCCGTAATTCAAATATCAATTCAACAATACAAAGGTTTGGAGTCCGTGGGGTGTTATAAAGTGCACCTGTATAAATGCATTTCAAATATAGTATAAGTCTGCAACATCTGGAAACAAAACAGTTTCCAACAGAAAAGAAGCAACATACTATGTTGAAAATCAAACTGTTTTGTTAAAGAATACTGCACTCTGCAACTAATAGTTAATATTTTATCTATATGAGAATTTCTATAGGGATTTAAGTTAAACTCTTTCTCGCTGGTGCTCATGAATATCTAAGATTTTCATTTCAATGAACTGCTAAAAGTTCTCATATTCTTGAACCTTAAAGCTTAACTTAAGCAGCTTATTGCAAGTTGTATAAGAATTTTATGTAGAACTGAAACAGTGTTGCTTTATATATAGATACGTTCCTAAAATTTCGATAGTTGAACATCAATTAATTATTTGGTAGCAACAGCGTATTCTATATGAAAATTATTTATTATGATATAATTTATACAGGAATGTAATCCGACCGAGCTAATTAAATTCACTCATTTAGTCCCAGCATGTATGCAAATTTATAATGGGCTTACACGTTTGATTTAATGAAGTGTGCAATTCATGTAGAAACTTACTGTGATTAAACGTTAAAGCTCGAAAAGCTGCCAAAAACAGTTGGAAAAGTAATCCACGCAGTAAGCACACATAAGGTGGTTGGATACAGCTTATTCAGACCAGTATAGTACATCATCTTAAATAATTAATTGATGCAAGCATTACTTTGTAGCATTCCATTTTCAAAATATAATAAAATATTCATAAATAATGTTTTTTTCTTCTAAGAAGCAATTTGCCTTATTTTATTATATTTTCAATTTGCGTAAATATTTGCAGGTATCAATACGAGTGAATCGAAAAAATAGTAGACAACGTGGTATTAGATATTTATATATAGCTTTAACCAGTTACCAGTAATAGTACTTTTTACCTAAGTGCCTTGTGTGCAATAAAATCAATCCAAATGTATACATTTAACTTTTTTAACAGTTTTTAAATGGTTGAAGAAAAATATTTAAAAACACGTTCATTGTGATTAACTCTAAGCAATGTGTAACATACTGTTTTAATACGCTCTAATAGTTCTAGTATTTCTAAAAATAGTTATTTTCTAGTTTAATTTTAGCATGCTAATTATTAGAATGAAGGTCGTGTAGCATAAATATTCTGCAATTGTAAACCGCTGCAAGATCACCCAAGTAGCGTCCTAGCGAAGCTCCAGGAAGATATAATCCAAGAGTTAATTAATTTTTCTAAAGGCACTTTACGTCAAAGGCCCTAAACAGGTCAGATTAGTTGCTATCTATGATTAGATGTCAATCATGTTCTAGGATCCTATTTATGTCAGGGTAACTGAAGGAATTTTTCAATTAGCGAAGTACTCAACTAAAAATTAGTTCCGAGATCTACTTGTGTGGCTATCTAGTGCAATTGGCAGTTTTATTAATCTTAAAGATTTACGACCGGCGTATCCTAAGTCGAATATGAGAGCCAAGAAAGGGGTTATTTTTCAATTAACTTAAATGTATATAAGGATGCCAGCCGGTGGTAATCGGGGTTGTTTATTTCCAGACGCGTTAGAGTCTAAAGCTCGCGGACTTGCCAGATTGAGTGAAGTGTTTAATTTCTCTGAATTCAAGTGCGTGCCGTTATGTTCAAAGTTAGTTTATTTCTCTGAGTAAGTAATTATTATATATGGTATTACCATGAACTCAAGGCTGTGTTATGCATCATAAGTCATTTATTTGTTTAAATACAGTATCTGTCGACTTCCATAACATACAACTTCGGGTTAAAGCACCGTTCGAGTAATTTAATCCCGTTAGGTTATTGTTTAAAGACCGCATCTTTAGAAGGGTTTCCTATTTTATTGTGTTTCGACGTTGTCCGAGGCTTATAATAACTAAGCCACGAATTCCGTTACTGTACTATTTGACCCGTGTGAAGGTCGTGTTTTTCCTGTTATTGATGACCCCGTGATTAAAGGCAGGTCGTTTCAGTATGCATGTTAAGTAGACTACGGTAGCGTTAATTTAATTATATGTATTGGGGTGTTTGCACCCAGAACTGTTGTTAATATTCATAAAATAAGGACTTTAGAATTGTTTAGTTAAGTTTGTGTTTGTGCTAGCCGGAGACTTTAAAAGATTTGCCCCTGTGAAGTGAAGTATTTTCTGTCCTGCAATCTTGGTTCATCGCCACGAACAAAGTGCGACGAGAGCTATTACCGCGATCGGTCCATGGGCCGTTTAATTCCCATGGTGGCGCCCTATTGTAAATAATGTTAATTACTGTATAATTTTGTATGCATATGTAATTAGGTTAAGTTAGTTAGTAGCCCATTTAATAAAACAATTGGAATTTTGTCTTAGTGTGTTGTTGTTTAATGAACCTCCCCTTCTCACCGACTGCAGCAGCTTGCGAGGCAATGTCCCGAAACGTGAGGGTACTATAGTGTTAGAGGTCCTTCCCATTTATTATTTATTGTTAATTGGATACCCTCACGCGGTAGGTAAATATTCTAATCACAAATGTAAGAGCGAATGACGATGAGCTTATTAAAACACTTCTTTAGTGATTGCAAAGTTAAGATAGCCCCACACCATTGGTAAAGAATTTACTCTATCAGGCTGCACATGAAGAAATACCCACCGTGTTGTACCAACCAACTTTCGATATTATAAGAAAAATCCCACGGAGTAGTAATACAATACTAAAGATTGAAGAAATGTTCAGCGACGAAATCTTGAACTAATTTTTGACGTTTACTTAGCTAACATATGGTTTAGAATATAGAATTGGCAAGACTTGAAGTTTCCAGAATTTTATTTGATTTACGCCCTCCTTCAATATAGTTATTTTTAATATTTATTTACTGAGATGGTAATAAATGCCCTCTTTGTGGTGCTAGTCATGAAAATATTTTAAACACGAAAACATTGCCATAAACATAAACATTCAAGAAACATACACAAATTAGCATTGACTTCTGCAAGAGGGGCAAATTTGAGTGCTCATTCTGTGATGCTTTGTTTCATACTTAGGACAATCTGCCACGACACCTAATCTATTCGAAAGATCGAGATTTATCGAGAACCGATAGAACTCAAGGGTATGTAGGGTAAACACATATTGGTTAACTAACAGTAGGTGTTTTTTGGCAGACTTGGTACACCTCCATCTCCTAAAACCCCCTACACTTCCCTCCACCTCCGACTCTTTCCGCTTCCTCTCCCGTTCTTCTCCTCCTCCCTCCGCTTCCTCTCAACTCATCCTCCTGAATCATCCTCAACCCTCTTCCGTGCTCCCCCACCTCTGTCCTTTAACTTACTCCAGCTGCATCCAACCTCCTCCGTCCACCTCCAACCTCCTCCGTCCTCCAAGCTGTCACTTCGACATTTTTTCTTATGTTGTTACGTCCCAGTTTTGCTTTTACAATATACTTGACTAAGATAAGCCATTAATTATTATCTCGTCTATATTCCTAATAAAATCATTGCTTTAGTTCGTATCCTGTTCTGGCGAGCCTAGTATTTGAACATTAATCTGCGGTCCCCTAATAGTAGTTAGGTGCATTTCAATCATTTATTCTAAGTGGTCCCTATTCATACTGTATTATACTATCAATTTGATACGAGTTTCGCGAGTACTTTCGTTGAACATTTGTTGCACAGACAGGCTATCAACACTCGTTACATTGGATTTTATTTATGAATTATTCATTCTGATTAATAATACTAACGGTTTTCGTTGAAGTACTGATTTCGTCCTTTGTACAATTATCGTGGGATTGTACAATAAATTATACGAACTGGTACATGCATCCTCCTTTCAAATTACTTTCTCTTGTGTGCATTGGGTAGGTATTCGTTAACGGTTAGAGGTAACACTAATTTAAAATCTGCTTTTAGCTCGTTTTAGGATAAATTTTCTAGATTGGGTAGTTGGTGTTTCGCCTACATTCTCGTTCCTAATACGCTACGTGAGATGACTCACTTCTCGTATACTGGGTTTGCAACCAATGCTGCTGACTAAGAAACACGTTTGGTGACGCCGACTTTTCGGGGTTCCGCTTAGCTAAAATTTTTGGTTGCTGTGTGTTGCTACTGGCCATTTAATCCTCGTGAAGGAAACCGTGAGTTTTGGAAAATCTCACACTTTACTAATCCCGTGACTCTCTAAACTTTCTACTACTGTCGCGTTGTATATTGTTACTAACCAACATTACTAATACTGATTAGTGTTAAGAACATCCCAGCGGTGTTGATACGTTTTATCATCTAGCCTTCAGCCGGATACAATTTAACTACGTAGGCTTTAAATAACTTAAATATAGTTGTCCGATACCAGTCCGAGATCGTGTGTTTCTTGTCATGCGACTTATACTACCTAAAAGTGTAAGATATTTAATTATTAGTACTGATCTACAATCATTCATCTAGGTTCTCATATGTTTGTTGTTTGTGTTAAGTTTACGATTACGTGGTTGTGTGCTGCATACGAACACTATTTAGTTTAATCCTTGTCCCATTTGTAACCATATTTTGAAATTATAATATAGAAAAGCAATTGCTTACACCAGAAAGGTGTTTTCTTTATTTTTATAGTGATATATATCTATTCTTGATTTTCGTTGACAGACTAATGTTCTGTATTTGTTTGTACCAATCGACTAATTTCTATTTTAGAGATACGACTAGGTTTTTTTCTTCTTGGGTTTTATTTTCGATTACTTTCCCACGCCCAATCTCCGATTGACGTTAACCCGGCATCTCTTCCTTTGGCTACGTAATTTCGTGCGAGTCTTTACTTAAATTGGGTTTTCTTTGGTTCTTCCTGACCCACACTGGTTACCGTAATATAAATTCTGACGCCCTGGCGTGAGGCCCCGATTTTGTGTTAGTTAACGGTTGCTTCGATTTGGTTTCGCTCAATTTCTTCCCCGAGTTTGTTTTGTTTCTGAGCTGGATACTACTTATGTTTTCTTCCCCTACGTTCAAACTGGTATTTATTTCTTTTCTTTATTTCTAGTGTGGGGATCTTCTTAAGTTTTAGTTTTGTTTTCTTGCTTGATCCCTTAATATTCTTGGTTGGCTCATTTCAGATTATCAGAGTTGTGTTTTCGTCAATAATTCTAATCCGTTGAAAACGCTGACGCCCTATTCCTATTCCTAATTTCTATTTTGTTCTTTCGCTCCTATTGGTGTTCTCGAAGGTTATCCGTCGTATATGGTTTAAATTGTCCTGTATTCACAATAACTTTTTTCTTGATCTTTTATCGAGCTACGGTTAGCTTTTCTTTAGTTACTTTCTCCCAATTTCTTTTCTTTATTCGTATTCAAAATGACTGATATGGAAATAAGACTGTATGAAGGTATCTGTAATAGACAGCAGGAGTCACCAGAAAGCATTACTGACTATTTTCTGTGGATAACGACCCTGTTTCAGTGGAATGGATCTTTCAAGGAGGATGAGCAATTGTCTATTGTGCTTCGTAACTTCGCTCCATTCTATCGAGCCCATTTTCCTACCATCCGCTCCTTACCAGAATTAAAGGACGAATGTCTGAAATTGGAACCGGCAAAGATTCTGGCCGATCATGTCGTATCACCTAGTCAAAAACAACCTACTGTTACTGCCGAACTGAATTCTGCTTATAAGTCTGCTATAGCTGAGAAGAATACTTTTACTTCCCATAACCGAGTTGTTCGGGGTTTCTCCTACGCCTACGGGTAGATCACATACTTCTTTCGTACTTGCTACTGTTCTTCTTTCTAGCTCTGCTTCTACTCGTCAGGACATATACTTTAATTGCGATAAACCTGGTCATGTTTCGACACGTTGTACTCGTCCTCAAGTACTCCATTGCTATGGTTGCCTAAAATCCATAAACCTAATCTACCATTGCGACCCATCATCTCATGTATCGATACTCCGACTTATAATATAGCTTCCTTTTTATCAAAAATTTTAAAAAATGTTTTACCTTTGGGAGGCTGGAATATCAAGGACTCTTTTTGGTTTGTTGCTACCTATAGACACTATAAATTACCCGATGATCATATTCTTATCTCATTAGATGTCCGTTCGTTGTTTACCAACATCCCTATCGGCTTAGTGGTAGAAATCATTACAAAAAAATGGAATCACATTCAACCATATTGCAATTTTGATTTAGATTCTTTTTTATCTACCATTCAATTAACATGTAATAACACGTATTTTACTTTCAATTCGAAGTTTTACATTCAGGTTTTTGGTACCCCTATGGGTTCACCTTTATCCCCTATCATTGCTCAATTAGTCATGGATTCGGTGTTGGAGTATGTTTTCGATTCACTTCCGTTTGACATACCTTTTATGGTTAAATACGTGGATGACATTTTGTGTTCCGTTCCTGAGCAATTGATAGAGTACACATTATACATTTTCAATAGTTAAAATCCGAATTTGGTTTTTACTTGTGAAAAGGAAGTTAACCAATGTATTCCTTTTCTAGACACATTAGTAATCATCCACCAACAACTTGAAGTTTGATATTTATAAAAAAAACCTACAGATTCTGGTAGGTATATTAATTATCTTTCCAACCATACATTTCATCATAAACTTAACACTATTAACTGTCTAAAACACCGTATCCTCAATATTTGTTAACCTGAATTTCTCAACAAAAATCTAAAAGAATTAGAATCTATCTTACTGAATAATTCATACCCCAAAAAACTGGTTAAAAGGTTGCTATATTCTAATCATCTACATACTTCAAATAAAAACAATATTGATACTAAATTTAGGAAACTCCCATACATTCCGAATTTAACTTTCCAAATCGTCAAGATCCTTAAGCAACCTGATATCTTTATAGCGAGTACCTATTATAATTCGATAGGTACGTTGTTTACGAAATTGAAAGACAAGACAGAGAAGTCTCTATGTAGTAATATTGTTTATCAGATCGAATGCAGTTGCAAAAAAACGTATGTAGGACAATCCAAACAATGGCTAAAAAATCGGATTATACAACATAAGAGCGATACCAAAATTGGTAAATCGTGCTGTGCATTGTCCTCACATCTTTATGATTCTAAACACCAAGTGAATTTTGACAACACCAAGATTTTGGATATTGAGAGTAATTACTACAATCATTCATCTAGGTTCTCATATGTTTGTTGTTTGTGTTAAGTTTACGATTACGTGGTTGTGTGCTGCATACGAACACTATTTAGTTTAATCCTTGTCCCATTTGTAACCATATTTTGAAATTATAATATAGAAAAGCAATTGCTTACACCAGAAAGGTGTTTTCTTTATTTTTATAGTGATATATATCTATTCTTGATTTTCGTTGACAGACTAATGTTCTGTATTTGTTTGTACCAATCGACTAATTTCTATTTTAGAGATACGACTAGGTTTTTTTCTTCTTGGGTTTTATTTTCGATTACTTTCCCACGCCCAATCTCCGATTGACGTTAACCCGGCATCTCTTCCTTTGGCTACGTAATTTCGTGCGAGTCTTTACTTAAATTGGGTTTTCTTTGGTTCTTCCTGACCCACACTGGTTACCGTAATATAAATTCTGACGCCCTGGCGTGAGGCCCCGATTTTGTGTTAGTTAACGGTTGCTTCGATTTGGTTTCGCTCAATTTCTTCCCCGAGTTTGTTTTGTTTCTGAGCTGGATACTACTTATGTTTTCTTCCCCTACGTTCAAACTGGTATTTATTTCTTTTCTTTATTTCTAGTGTGAGGATCTTCTTAAGTTTTAGTTTTGTTTTCTTGCTTGATCCCTTAATATTCTTGGTTGGCTCATTTCAGATTATCAGAGTTGTGTTTTCGTCAATAATTCTAATCAGTTGAAAACGCTGACGCCCTATTCCTATTCGTAATTTCTATTTTGTTGTTTCGCTCCTATTGGTGTTCTCGAAGGTTATCCGTCGTATATGGTTTAAATTGTCCTGTATTCACAATAACTTTTTCCTTGATCTTTTATTGAGCTACGGTTAGCCTTTCTTTAGTTACTTTCTCCCAATTTCTTTTCTTTATCCGTATTCAAAATGACTGATATGGAAATAAGACTGTATGAGGGTATCTGCAATAGACAGCAGGAGTCACCAGAAAGCATTACTGACTATTTTCTGTGGATAACAACCCTGTTTCAGTGGTATGGATCTTTCAAGGAGGATGATCAATTGTCTATTGTGCTTCATAACCTCGCTCCATTCTATCGAGCCCATTTTCCCACCGTCCGCTCCTTACCAGAATTAAAGGACGAATGTCTGAAATTGGAACCGGCAAAGATTCTGGCCGATTATATCGTATCACCTAGTCAAAAACAACCTACTGTTACTGCTGAACTGAATTCTGCTTATAAGTCTGCTACAGCTGAGAAGAATACTTTTACTTCCCATAACCGAGTTGTTCGGGGTTTCTCCTACGCTTACGGGTAGATCACATACTTCTTTCGTACTTGCTACTGTTCTTCTTCCTAGCTCTGCTTCTACTCGTCAGGACATATGCTTTAATTGCGATAAACCTTGTCATGTTTCGACACGTTGTACTCCTCCTCAAGTACTCCATTGCTATGGTTGCGGACATAAGGGACATTCTCGCCGCAACTGTCCACACTGTCGTCCTACTACTAAAAGGTCTTCGAATCATAATTCAAATTCTGTCCTTGCCTCTAGGAGCCTAATTTCTTCTACTTCTCACTCTACGTTTTTTTCTGTACCTCATCGAGGTCATCCTGCAACTACTATCAAAACATCCCCTTCTTCGGCAAATATAGCTTCGAACTTAAGGGAAGAATACATAAGTAGTATCAGGCCGGGAAAAACGGATAATGTAGTAACTTGGACAGTAAACAAAAAAAAACCAGGCCAGAAGCAAAACAAACTCGGGGCAGAAATTAAGCGAAACTAAATCGAAGCAACCGTTAACTAAAACAAAATCGAGGCCTCACGCCAGGGCGTCAGAATTTATGGTATGGTAATCCGTGCGGGTCAGGAAGAACTAAAGAAAACCCAATTAAAGTAAAGACTTGCACGAAACTACGTAGCCCAGGGAATAGATGCCGGGCTAACGTCAATCGGAGATTGGGCGTGGGAAGTAATCGAAAATAAAACCTAAGAAGAAAAAAACTGAATCATCTCTCTGAAATAAAAATTAGTTAATTAGTACAAACAAACACAGAACATTAGTCTGTCAACGAAAAATAAAAATACATATATATATATATATATATATATATTATATATATATATATATATATATATATATATAGTAGTATATACGATGTTAAATAAACACTAACATTACGAAAAATCGAAAGAAAGTTATTAATTACACAAAGCAAGCTAGTAATTTGCTTAGCCATAAATGAAAGAACTTGTTTGTTTTATAAGGGGAATAAACATTCAACTACTAGTTTTGATCTCACTGGATCTCATCAGGATGAAGTGGTTTATAACTCTTATGAAACAACCAAAAACAATAACTTCGAAAGAACTTCTATAAGGTTTTATATATATATAGTTTTTCCGATAAAATGTTACAGTACAATTGGGATATTTTAGTCCAAAAATTAAAACAAAATAATATTTTGCATACATTTAATTACAAATCGACGTTTCGGCAAGGGTTGTTGCCTTTATCAAGCTTCTAAAAAAGGAAAACCAATCATTACAGTCATCAAAAATGTTATTTTTAAAAATTACTTACTTAATTATTAATGCATAAATATTAAAATTATAAACACAACCCTACACATCAGGGTTGTTGTTAGTCACAACTGGTTAAAATACAAATATTGCAGCGCCCAAAAGGGGATTATTTAAATTTAATTAATAAAATTGCTTGTTCATAGAGTAAACGACCAACTACGAATGACTGGTTTTATATTAATTCATTCGTAGTTGGTCGTTTACTCTATGAACAAGTCTTGGATGCAAACCCAATATACGAAAAGTGAGTCATCTCGCGTAGCGTCAAGGAGCGAGAATGTGGGCGGAACACCAACCAACCAATCTAGAAAATGTATCCTAAAACGAGCTAAAAGCAGGTTTTAAATTAGTGTTACCTCAAACCGTTATCAAATACCTACCCGATACACACAAGAAAAAGTAATTTGAAGGGATGATGCATGTACCAGCTCGTATAATTTCTTGTACAACCCCCGCTAATTGTATAAAGGACAGCATCGGTACTCCAACGATAACCGTTGGTATTAGGAAACAGAATGAATAATTCATAAATAAAATCCAATGCAACGGGTGTTGATAGCCTATCTGTGCAACAAGTGTTCAACGAAAGTACTCGCGAAACTCGTATCAAATTGATAGTACAATCCAGTATGAATAGGGACCGCTTAGAATAAGTGATTTGATTTGGAATATAGACGAGATAATAATTAATGGCTTATCTTAGTCAAGTAAATTTTAAACGCAAAACTGGAACGTAACATTGTCACTTTGACAATCCGTCATTTTCTTACTACGTCATGATTTTTGACCTACTCTGTATGTGTCCATTCTTGCACCATCCTGTATACAGGGTATTTCATTAACAAAGAGACAACGGTTAACTGCATATGCTATGCATCAAATAATGACCATTGAGCAAAACTTTTCTACTCCGAATGTTGATGGACTAAGAAGTACATGATTTTACTAGTTCTAATTTTATTTCACTTTTTGGGATAATTTTGAAAATTTTCGGATTATCAACTAGAAAATTGGCATCTTTAATTTGTTAGAACGCTTACAAGAAAGTACTTTCAAGTAAATTTTCGTAATGTGCTCCATTTACTTGGATACATTGTGTAATACGTTTTCTAAAAGACTGCCTAGTTCTAAACATCACAGCTTAATTGCCTTTGATTTTATTTGCAGCCGCTTGTATTCTCCCCCACAGCTCCTTAGACGAATCAATAGTTACTTATACATCTAATATTTTATTCCAGATCAAATTGAAAAGTCCAAAGGAATTAAGTCAAACTAGCGGGTGGGCAAGAAAATTCACTGCTACAATCAATTCACCGACGTAGAAAGACTTCTAAATATTTACGTACCGGTCGAGAGAAATGTGCAGGGGCTCCGTCTTGCTTAAACCACATATTTGCCCTCAAATTAACAAAGTACGTCGTTGAACATGATTGTAGCTACATGATTGCCATCGTAGTCGGTATGTTTTCGAAGCTGATCCTCTGAGCATAAAAGACTAGACATCCATCACAAATCCATTTGTGACCATCGTGAGTAGAGAGTTGCTTCCCAACCAATTCCCCAGAACTTTAATGAAATAGTAGTGCCTGTTTTCGCGGTACCTGATGTATAAAAGGTTAACAGTTGCATTTTCTGATAGGTGAAGTGTAGAAGCCAGACGTTCGATTTCGCTTTTACCCCAAACACATTGACGCTTATGTGGTTTAGTAGCTCGAACTTTGGAGTTTCGCTAATTTTCGCAGAAAGTCCGAGTTTCAGATGGTGTTGTAATGTTGGTATTTGGATCCTCTTTCGGGGTTCTACTCGACTGGGTTTGATGCAGCCCTTACTGACGAAACAAAACAGTATGCGTTTTTTATGTTGACGGCAGTTTTTATTCTTCATCCAAGTCGGTTAGTTCTAGTACGACGACCCTCGCTGGGGCGTGTACTTATTTATGTCAATTTCCAAGTATAGAACTTGCTTGATAGTTCAACCTGAAAAAAGACGTTCAAAATTGATGCATTTAATTATAAAACCTACCCGATTTCATCATTTTGTTTTCGACCTTACTTAAGGTCGGTTTGACGCAGCTCTAACTTCTTTTCTATTCTGTGCTAATCTAAAAAGCTCTACATACCCTTCACAACCTAAATTTCTAATAATTTGACTAATATAGTTTGGTCTAGGTCTTCCTATATCATTCTATCTTTTCCGATTTACTTTCTTGAAAGTTCTCAAACTTTACACCCACTGCTATTGAAAATTCGTTATAAATCTCATCCCAGTTGCTTGAAAATGTTTTTGATTTGTTCTTCGTGTTGAGCGTTTTGACATCGTTAACACTCTCTGTTTCAACGATCTTAGTATATATGCCACATCCCTCCCAATTTACCTTTACAGTGAATTGTTCTGCAGCCAATTGCACAAACCGATGCTATTGCTCTCGCAGAGACTCTGGTACTCCAACAATTTCATCAACGTTTCTCACCATATAGGCAACGGTGCGGGTTTTAAACGCTGTAAGGAGAAGTTCCACCGTATCATTTCCATCAATAGAACCCGTGGTAGCGCCCTTATGAGCAATTGGACGCAAAAAGGCTGTATACGTTGTCTTTGGATCGTCTGCGTTACATGCATGACATCTGTTAAATAGACCTTGCTACGGACCTAGACGTAGCCAAAGAAAAAGAACAAGGAAGAAGAAACTGACCGCGCTCAATCGGCGAGTGAGCGGGGAGAATACCTACATAAACTAAAGAAAGGCCTAAAAGAAATAAAAAATTACACACTCATAAAAATAATCATACAACCTCTAATTAAAACAAAAGCACAGTATTCCTCAAACCTCAACTAAAAAATTCAATAACCCCAATGTACACCTGTTCGGCAGAACAACAAAAGTACGTCAAAAATAGCGAGTTGCAGTTTTTAGGTCGCTACCCCTTTTAAATAACAACAGCAAAAGACCCCAAACTCAACACTAAAAACAGCCGCTTGTAATTCCCACCGTAAACTTAAAGCTACATTCCTAAAATTTTTAAATAATTATAGCGTACCAACCTATATACCTTAATTAAAAAATAAAGTTAGAAATTTAACAAGAAAACAACAGTTTGAAATCCCAACAAAGGAAACCCCAATTTTTTAACTACGTAAATACAGTATTGCCCGAAATAAACAGTACTGAAATTGTAATTGTTTTGTATATTTAAAAAATACATATTATTGACACTTTATTATATGTTCTAAATGTGCACCTCCTCGTTCGAGACAGACTTCATAACGATGTTCTAAGTTTCTGGTTATGTTATTGAATAAGGGTTGTCTCAGGGTTGCGAGGAAGACTCTAACGGCATCCTTTAATTCATCGATGGTTTGTGGTGCCCGTTTGAAAACGGCATTTTTAGCCATGCCCCAAATGTATGCGTCTGGAGGTGTGAGGTCTGGAGAATGTGAAGGATAAGGCAAGTCAGTAAATCGTGATATGAATTTGCTTGAAAATGTTCTTGAAGAAATTGACGAATTGCGGCAGCAGTATGGCAAGTTGCCCCGTCCTGCTGAAAAATTGGTTTCGAAATGCCGTTACGTGCACGACAGAATTGACGTAGATCAGGGATAAATCGTGTTAAAATTTGTCTGTACCTCTATTGATTAAGTGTGACTTGCCTACCATTCTCTTCGATAAAGTACGGACCAATGATTCCGTGTCCGAAACAGCACACCAGACACTCACTTTTTCACTATGTAAAGGAACCTCTTGAACCTCATCGGGTCTGGCAAAGCCCAGAAATCTATTTGTGCGACGATTCACATAGCCTGACAAGTGAAAATGTACTTCGTCTGAAAACCAAACATTTTTCAAAAATTCAGGATTTTCATACTGTAACGCGAGAATTCTGGCGCAATATTCCACTCTACTGCGATAATCCCGAGGATGTAGTTGTTGATGTACCTGAATCACATACGAAAATGTACCCAGCTCCTTCAGGATTCTTTGAAAGGAAGTTCTTTTAAATCAAGTTGTAACGCTGTCCTTGCCTGGCTGACTTTCGGATTTTCTAAGATTTGCTCAAAAACACGTTCATGGTTATTGTTGTTGTTAACTGTCCTGGGACGCCCTGAGTTTCCTTTTCGTTGGCACAATACACTACCTGTATTTCTAAACTTTTCAATAACCTTCAAAATTACAGCATTACTTGGAGAACGTTTATTAAACCTTGTGTGAATTGATCAGACACGTATAGCAAACTTGCACCATTACGTCGGCCGATTCCGTATGAACGAAAATAATGCTCTACCAGAAACACTTTCTCCTCTTTACTTAACACCATTTTTAACAATTAGGCCCTACTAATTACTTGTTTGAGGTTTACTTGACAGGTCTATACTAGCTAACTTGAGTGTGACAGCGCACGCATAAAAACACCGCCAACTTAGTTTCAGTACTGTTTATTTCGGGCAATACTGTATTACTAACCCATATCCCCCCCCGCACTGAAAATAATCATTTTGTCACCACCAACCTGGGTCATTCTGAACAAAAAGTAATGCTTCAATTATTACGGCCATATATTCTAACATAGTCCAGTAATGTTTAGATATAAATAGATAAGAACCAATATGGTAGCTGCCTGGGACCACGCCACCTGTGTACCCTTCTACACCAAAAAATGGCGACAACTCATCAGACCATCTTGTCCAACGGCGAAAACACACAGTGGTGTCCTCCCATAACAAAAAGGGCGCAGCAATCCCACGAGTAGTTAGGTAAATCGACGGATTACGGGTAAAGATTAATTTATTTACGCCGAAAAGTACATCTTTCTTTTTTTAAAATAAAATACTCACCACAGAGTGTGTGCACGAAATTGTAGAGATAACAACAAAGGAAATGTTAAAGTTGTCATAGCACAGAAAGAATCGAGTAAAAAGAATCGTTTTCTAGCAAGGCTTTACTACAATCCTCGCGTTATCAAATGCGATTAAAATTGGAAAACACGTTATCAAATAATAGTACGCGACCTAGGTTTCGACGCGTCTTGAGATTGGAAACCCAAGAGAAAGCAATTATACGCGGTCGTAATGTATAACAAGTTAACCAGGATATAAACTATTTAATTATAGCATAAACTTGTCGTTTCCAAACAAGTAGATTTAAGTTGAGAACTATTAGAAAGCGTATTTATTATTAATTATGTTGAAGGATTTAAAAGCAGAACCGGAATTTATTCGAACGGGTATTGAATTAACAAGGGAAAACGGGTATTTAATGTATGTTGAAAAAAAACGTATCAACCTGTACCCTTGGAAACAATCACATCCCCTGGTGCCGGAACCCTGTGTTTTACAGCAGATGACGTCGATCTTGATGTTGTGCACATTGTGTAGGTGTCAGTTCAGATTGTCTTTCCTAGTAAATATAGCATAGCACACATCACATAAAATGCAGTTGCAGTATTCCTATCAGTGGACTTTGCTGGTGTAAGAACGGATAGGAGAGCAATAAACATCATCACACGCACATTACGTTGATGTCGGTTAAGGCTATTTCTTCTAGAAAAGGTGGTGCTACATATCTCACACATAAAATCTTAGAATGGTTCATTTTTCTGCAATATAAAAACCTATGTTGAACACTTGGAACCAAAAGTTTGTCCGGTACAAGGTCGAATAAAAACGAGATTAGATGATAGTAACGTCTTATACATTCATCAGATCATTATTGAAAATTACAATGCTATTTTAATGTTATTACAAGATGCGGAAAGTGAGTTGTGGGAACATGGACATGGAAGGTGGAACATGGTAAGTGGAAGGTGGAAGCTGAGATAGTGTAGGTGGAAGATGGAAGGTGGAAGGTGGAAGGTGGAAGGTGGAAGGTGGAAGGTGGAAGGTGGAAGGTGGAAGGTGGAAGGTGGAAGGGGGAAGGTGGAAGATGGAAGGTGGAAGGTGGAAGGTGGAAGGTGGAAGGTGGAAGGTGGAAGGTGGAAGGTGGAAGGTGGAAGGTGGAAGGTGGAAGGTGGAAGGTGGAAGGTGGAAGGTGGAAGGTGGAAGGTGGAAGGTGGAAGGTGGAAGGTGAAAGCTGTGTTTCCTTGAGATAAGGGGAAACATTTTAAAAGGTCACCATACAGTTAAGAAGCCTATATTTAGTAATTACCAAAATTTACCGTGAAAACTGATTAAAGTTGCATGACCAGGAAATTATTTCAAAATAGTCTGTTGTAACGAAATGGAAAATAGTGATTGACCCTCTATACGTAACCATTAATATAAATAGTTTTATAATAGGTTGTAGTTGGTAGGTTGCTCAAACTATTTACAAACAAGTAGAATCGTAAAAAATATCTTTAGAGACCGGGTTAGTAAACATAAATGTCGTAAGAACGTAAAACCTAACCCAAAAAACGAGCTAAAACAGATAGAGGTTAGTAAATAAACCCTGCAAATATATTCATCAGAATACACTGACGAGATCAACAATAAAAAATGAAATTTTAAATGTGTACCTACTCGCTTTGAATATAGAAAATCTTGCTAATTCAACAATGTTTTCGAGAACAAAGGCAAAGTAATACATTTCAACGAGCGACGTATAAATTGTTTCTATAAACACATTTTCAACTTGAATCTAACGCATATGTTTAGATAAGCGAAAACAAGAAGTATCATACAAATAAAGGGCTGGAAAAGTAGGTTGTCTAACTTGAGTATATTTCAAATTAAAGTAGATGAAAGTTGGTAAACGTGATATTTAGTTTATATGACGTAGGATTATTTTAAAATATAATGAGCATACCAAAGTAATTTTCGAATTTGAAGTTACATATTCAGAAACAATCTAATGCTTTTTTTTTGTTTCAGGTGTCTTCCTGGTGATTTTAATATTTTTATCAGTAACCGGCAATATATTAGTTTGCATAGCCATTTACACAGGATCGTGGTCTTCGTAGGATAGGAAACCTGTTCCTAGCATCACTAGCAATCGCAGATCTTTTTGTGGCCTGTTTAGTAATGACTTTTGCCGGCGTCAATGATCTTCTTGGATATTGGATATTTGGGGTGGAATTTTGTGATACTTGGATAGCATTTGATGTCATGTGTTCTACTGCCAGTATTCTTAACTTATGTGCCATATCCTTAGATAGATATATACACATTAAAGACCCCCTGAGGTAAGTTCTATTTTGCTTTAGTGCTGGACTTTAAACACATAGTAATAAAACGAGCCTTATTGCGCTGTAAAAGCATACTACTTGAATAATTATTGTTTTATAAAGTTCATGCGTATTGTTTTAAAACTGATTTACAGTTTCTTACATTTTATGAGGTACTACGTATGCGATTTATCACCTGAAGAAGGTTTTACGTGGAATTATCTTTTTTATACCCCTACTTCTCTTTCTAAAACACCAGCATTGCGGTTTATATATTCAAAAACAAATTACTTTGAATTTAAATTAGGCTTTAAAAAGTAGACCACATTTCTCTAAAATCCTTTTAATAGACGTTAATGTGGTTATGGTTCTATTAATTAAGAAGTATACAACAATACCTTTATGTCGAAAAACTTAGTTTGACAATAAACAGTTTTATGATGAAGTTGTCTTGGTGCATATACTTAATCAATTCCATCTTTATCAGTCAAAATCAGTATGTCAAATTTCTACATACCGATTTGTAAATCAAGTTCCTACAATTTGGAAAATCTTTTGATCCGCTCTTTATGCCTATATAATCGACAACCTCAGATTCTGACAATGGATGTGAATTCATGACTACGCTTAAATCAGGTATAACAGTTTTCACAATTATCTTACTAAGCCTTTTTGGCATATGTAGTTGACTATCTTGACTACTGTAAAATGGCTTATGTAGCCAATAAAATCTGATTTTGCAGATCAAAGCAGTTTCTAACGTACTTCATAATACTGCTCCCAAATGAAAATAGAACTGCTTTAAAAATCAGTGTTCAATTGCTTTTAAAATAGTTTATAAATGGTAAATTAAGTGAAATTCAGTTCCAAACACCTAAAATCAAGTTTGAGAGTAGGTGAAAAATTTTTCAGATTGGTCATCTAAGTCGTAGACGACAAACTTCAAATGCTTTTGTCGAGAAAAATAGAACGATATGAATTAGATCAAAAAGTTAAAAAACTTCACACAATTGTCTTTTCGCACCCAAGTTAACTGACCTCGACTGTATTATTCAAACAGGATGAAACGTGGTTCACGTGTGAATTAAGCTTGTAAAATTTTTAAGCCATTTTGAAGTTGCTCGTTGGGCATTGTAATTATCAAAGTCGGTTCATTTGAAAGAGGTAGATCTAAGGATATTCTATATCTACATATTTAAATCAAACTGCAGTTGATCTTTTTTATTTTTTCCTTACTCCAAAGATTTATCACACTTGGAAGAGTTAATAAGATATTGCTTTTGAGAGAAGCGGTAAACACCTGACGTTATTGATTCTTCACTACCTCTTTCGCTCGCATTAAATACTATCCATCCTCTAAGGGCATATTATTAGAATCAGGAGGCAATTGAAACCTCCCTACTTTTCCCATTTGTTTACGAATAGGAAAAAGGTAAAGAGTAGAATTTTTTAAAAAGTAGATGTAATCAAAACCTGTAGTTCTAAGTTCTTTTGTTAGAAATATTTTAAGATAACTTAACGCTTAATTTATACCTGTTCCGTTAAAATGTTTATGTTTCGTTTTGAATTTTAACTTCAGAACCGATGTCGAAAATGCTGTCAACACCTAAAAGCTGCCGCAGAATAATTTACGATATAATATAAATGTATCACGTATAGATTGAATAATTCTGCTTGCGTTTTCTTGGAACCTATACAACATGTATATGCTTTTAAAATACATCAGCAATGATTTCAACGTGTTTTCCCAGAATTTTATAAAGTGTAATAAAATATCCTTTTTGTGTAAAAAGGGAAATTAATTTGGTATGCTTTACTATTTTAAAGACCTCTCCTGAAAGGTTAGCAGATGAAAATTTATCCGTTTTAAGAGGCCTTGCAGAGACTTCGGACTAATTCGGAAGTCTATTTCCGTGGTTTTTGATGACATACAAGTGGGAGTTTAAGGCAACGTATTATCCAGGTGCCCTACACCTTTGAAGAAGTATACAAACTAGAAAATACCGCCAAGGCATGTGTAGAAACCTTAACGTGAACACACGTTGAAAAAGCTCAAATGCTCTGTGTTAAATATTATACAAAACCTGAAATTGAAAGAAAAATATACTAATTATAAATACGGGACAAGTTTGCCCCTCCAAACACAGTTAAAATATATTGCGAGGTAACTTTTATAACGTGGAGCCTGATACCAAGCTGCATAGACTTGTTGATTAATATCAGTAATAAACCACTTTTTCACTTTTATAATCAAAGCAATAAACACAATCAAATGAATAATTATATTAATAGTTAAGCATTTTAAATTACATAATTACAACTATTTGCAAAAGATCATCAAGTCTTATTAAGATAAATAATTCAACATTTTATCTAATTAAATGTCTCAAGCTGTTAAAAAAACCTTAACACTACCTTACATTTTTAACTTAATTTTAAGTATGTATATATAAAAGATATACATTTATATTATACTTGAAATATATATTTACGTGCCAATATTCGGGCAGTAGGTGTTTGTTTACAAAGCCAATTTATAATTAAAATTCTATAAGAACATACTAATAAAATCATAAAGAGTTCAGTATCAGTAGCATCATTTAGCACAAACATAAATTTTCAAAAAGTTTGTTCAGTAAGTTTCTCATTATATATGCGTGTTTACCCTTTTTGTTAAATTTTGTTACTCATTTAATAAATAATTGTACAGGGTTATTACAAATGAAATAGACAGTTTGGATAGCCTTTAAAAAATCAGACTGGTGTATTTGAATATAGTAAGCGAGATAGGTTTATAGGGAATTTCTTAAAGTTCATGTTGGTACAACTGTTAGATTGGTACTGCTGTTAAAACAACGACCAGTCTAGCAAAATGGCCGCTACTAAAGTGGAGAAAGCTTATTGTGTTCTTGAATTAGCCAAAACAAAGTCTGTTACTGTTGTGCAGCGTCATTTCAGAACAAAATACGGTAAAACACCACCAACAAGGCAATCAATCTATGACTGGTATAAACGTTTCGAAAATAGTGGATGTCTGTGTAAAAGAAAGAGTACTGGAAGACCTCCTGTTACAAAAGAACAAATCGATAGTGTTCGTGATGTTTATTTACGAAGTCCAAGACAATCGACTACATCAGCAAGTTTAGAATTGCAAATTCCTCAACCTACTGTGTGGAAAATTCTGCGGAAATGTTTGAAAATGAATCCGTATAAATTGCAGTTAGTACAAAGTTTAAATGCCGGTGATAAAGTCATACGTAACAAGAATTCGACTACCGTGTTGATATCTGTCGTGTTACCAAAGGTGCACACATTGAACATTTGTAAAAAATTTAAATCAAAACTTAATCATTTCTTCTTTATAATCATATAAGTAATAATATTAACTTTTCAAAAATAAACTTTCTATAACCTATTCAAACTGTCTATTTCATTTGTAATAACCCTGTATAATTGAAAGCTATTTCCCGAATGTATTTAAGAAAAAGAACCTTAATTGTCCCCATCCGCAAATGCATTTAGCCTGAAAATTACAAAGATCTCAGATCAATTAGTATTTTACTTACCATTTCGAAAATTCTCGAAAAAATTATCAACTGTCAATTACGTGATTATTTAACTTCGAATAGAATACTAACCAATCCGGATTTAGACCTAATCATAGCTGCGTTGCTGAATGTAACAGATGATGTAATAAGAGCAACAGATTCCGGATAGTTACATTATTGACTTTAGAAAAGAATTTGATACTATAATTGACAAAATCTTGTTGTCTAATCTTTCGATACATTGATTTATCTGACCATGCCTTGACCTTTATTAATAGCTATTTAAGTGATCGGTACCAGAATGTTAATTTACCCGACCAAGTATCAGAGTTCGTATCGATGCCTCAAGATGCCATCCTTGAACCACTACTATTTACTATTTATAATGTGATATCTTTAAGAATATTAAGCATTGCACAATTTATACCATTACTGATGACACACAGATTCAGTATTCTTTTGCTCCAGATAATTTACACCGCGTTTTAACTACAATTAACAATGATCTTGAATCCATTAGCTCTATAAATGCTAAGCATTCACTTTTGTTAAACACGGCTATAACTGTCTCTCTTCTACTCGGTTCAAAAAGTATCCAAAATCAGATAAAGCTTACAATTAATAATGCTAAAATAGTTTTAAAAAATTGAGTAAAAATTTAGGTTTGACTATGGGCAACAGTTTCAGGTACAGAGAACATATAAACTGTTGTATTTAGCGGGCATATGCCAGATTGAAAATTATGTATCCGAATAGGCATGAATTACCACAAAAATTCTGTTATGCTGATACTCTCACAGTTTATGTTGTGTTTACCTGTCTATGGGCCATGGCTTGACGTGCATGGCCAAAAGCGAATGCAATTTGTGCAAAATTCTTGTATTAGATTTATTTCTGATATTAGAAAATATGATCACTTTTCACACAAATACAGTGAATGATATTGGCTCAATATGACAAATCGCCGAATTCTACAAATATTATTCAATTTTCTAAAATAATAATGTAGAAATGTCCGTAATATCTTTATAAGGGTCTAAGTTTTTGAACTGTCGTTCACAATCTCAATATTAAAAACTAGGACCTTATTAATCCCCCTATTCTTATTTGAAAGATTATTGACTTTTCAAACTTACAAATTATATAACTTGTTCCTCCTTATAAGAAACTCAATATAAATACATTTTAAAAAATGAAGGATAATATTCATTGTAGTTTAATATACAGGAGTTTATAAAAGAACTCCTTGATTTAAAGTTTTATTTGTACACTGTAAAGTTAAAATAATAGTTATTAAACCTATATAGTATTAAAGAGAATCTTCTGAAGTTTTTTTTTGATACCTAATAGAGTTCTATATGTGTACCATTTGTTGTCCTGGTCACGTCTAAACGAAAATCAGTTTCTTCCCAGGTATTCAGCAGCATATCAGGCGTGACGGATGCTACAGCTGCAACAATCCTCTCCCTCAAATGAGCAATGTCACGGATCTTCTCGGAATAAACAATGTTTTTTACATGTTCCAAAAAAGAAATCTAGTGGAGTCAGATCTGGGTTCCTTGGTGGCCATGCAATCGTCTCACGTCTATCAATCCAACTGTTAAGGAAACACAAGTTCAACACATCACGGGCACGGTTGCTATAGTGAGGTGGCGCGTCGTATTGTTGGAAGACAATCGGTCCCTTTCCTAGATCGATATCATCTATCTGTGGGAAAGCGTATAATTCAAGCATTTCACAATAAATATTCCCATTATTTGTCTTCTCTGCGAAGATAAAAGGTACTACGATACGATCATGCATCAATCCACACCAAACATTGACTTTGGGAGAGTCTCGCTAATGTTCTATGAATTCATGCGATGACACATACCCCCAAATTCTACAGTTGTGTCGTTTGACAGA
This sequence comes from Platerodrilus igneus, assembly GCA_036346225.1. Classification (NCBI taxonomy): domain Eukaryota; kingdom Metazoa; phylum Arthropoda; class Insecta; order Coleoptera; family Lycidae; genus Platerodrilus; species Platerodrilus igneus. The sequence continues at coordinate 935,869 of JARFIW010001433.1, read as the reverse complement.
CCCACTTACTCGATTGAATAAACCAACTCACATTCTGAGCTCTGCTGTGGCGTAGCCATGACTGGTATTGGCGACTGCCGTCCGGCGGAAGCAGTAGCACTCTTCCCCCACCACGCTAACTCCAAGGCTACGCACTGGGATCTAATATTAGCAAAACAATCTTGACAATATACTGAACTCAAGTTCAAAACCTGAAAGTTTATTGCTGGTTTCGTTTTTTAATTATGATTTTCTTAGATCAAGGGCTTCATGTATAAACTCCCTGTATTATACGTATTATAAATATGTGCATATAAATGCGGGATGGTTCGCGACATCTTAGAAATTACCCTATATATACTTAATTATTTTATTTGTTTTCTTGAAATTAAAACGGTAAGTTATACGTAGCACAATAATACGTTTGTCCGTCTTATTAGAAATTTAGTTAAAATAGTTTAGTATATTTTAGTTTATTCAAGGATTAAGTAGTAGAGTAGATAGTAGCTCGCTTATGATCTGAACTACGCTTTGAGATTTCCATCTCTAATTAGTCTTAAAATCCGTGTGTGCTTTTTGTTATATTGTTTTCTTTATTTTGAAAATAATAACAATTAATAATAACAATAATAAGAAAGGCATAACTACATTATGTGACTAAACATAAGCATCAACGGATGTTTAACCCTTAGTACAAAATACAGTGTATTATAGTATACTACATTTAAAGTTGAACAACAACGAATTACATAATAGTAAATAAATTGAAGGTTCCTGGAAAACCTCCACCCTCCTTCAGCCATCTTCCTTTCACCTTAAACATTCCATCTTTCACATTCCACCTTCCACCTTCCACCTTCCACCTTCCACCTTCCACTTTCCACTTTCCACTTTCCACTTTCCACTTTCCACCTTCCACCTTCCACACTCCATCTTCCACCTTCCATCTTCCACCTTCCACCTTTTACCTTCCACCTTTCACCTTCCACTTTCTACCTTCCACCATCCACCTTCCACCATCCACCTTCCAGCTTCCATCTTACATCTTACACCTTTCACCTTATACCTTACACCTTCTACCTTCCACCGTACACTTTCAAACCTTCCACCTTGTACCTTCCATTTTCCATCTTCCACCCCCTTTCCAGCTACTACCTTCTACCGTACACTTTCCACCTTCCAGCTTTCACTTTTCACCTCCCCCTTCCACCTTCTACGTTCCACCTTTCACCTTCCACCTTCCATAATCAACATTCCAAATTCCACCGTCTACATTCCAATTTTCACCTGACATTTTCCACCTACCATCTTTTACTTTCCACCATCACCTTTCCACCTTCCACCATCCACCTTCACGTTCCACTTTCCACCTTCCACCTTTACGTTCCATGTTTCATCTTTCAATTTCCACATTTTACCTTCCACCTTCCACCTTCCACCTTCCACCTTCCACCTTCCACCTTCCACCTTCCACCTTCCATCTTCCACCTTCCACCTTTCACTTTCCATCTTCCAGCTTCCACCTTCCACCTCACACCTTCATACCTTCCACCCCATCTTCCAGCTACCACCATTTACCTTCAACCATCGACCTTCCAGCTTCCACCTCCCCCTTCCACCTTCTACGTTCCACCTTTCACCTTTTACCTTCCACTTTCCACATTCCACCGTCCACATCCCAACTTCCACCTCACACTTTCCTCCTATCGCCTTCCTCCTTCCACCTTTTACCTTCACCCTTCTACTTTCCACTATCCACCCTCACGTTCCACCTTCCACGTTTCACCTTCCACTTTCCACCTTCTGCATTCCACCTTCCACCTTCCACCTTCCACCTTCCACCTTCCACCTTCCACCTTCCACCTTCCACCTTCCACCTTCCATCTACACTATTTCAGATTCCACCTTCCACTTACCATCTTCCACCTTCCACCTCCATGTTACCACAACTCACAACTTACATCTACCGTAACATTGAAAAATGCAACTTCCAATATTTTTAAGAACGCGTCCGATTAGTTCGATCATCTCCTTTATAAACTTAATGTTCTGATAAAACCTACATTGAATAGCGGATTAGGGCATGCGCAAATCTTACATCTTGACAGGGTAGAAAATGGTCTCTAATTAGAATTATTCCGAAACATTCAAATTTTTCAAAATTCCATGTTTCGCGGGTTTTGAAAATGTTGCTAATTAACTATAAGGGTAAACTGCTCAAAGGTCTACGCTATATCATTAGTCCTCTTCAAACAATTTCGCCGATGGTATATAAGACGCAGCTTATCTTTAGATCCTCAACTTTATTGGATCTTTTACGAGACAAATTTTTTCTTCGAAGTGGCTAACAGTGCTTTTCAAGTTGCAGAAAAATAAGCCCATCCAAGATATTTGGGTATGAGGTACATAGCGCCATCTTTTCTAGAAAAGGTAGCTTCAACCGTCATCAACGTAACATGCATGGGATGGTGACATCGTCAACACCAGCGATGATTACGGCTCTACTGTCAGTTCTTACACCAGCAAGGCCAACTGATGCGATTCGTGACGCACTACACTTACCAGGAGGGATAATTTGAACCAACACCGACACAATGTGGACGACATGGAAATTCTGTCAACGTCATCTGCTGTAAAGCGCGGGATACCGACACCAGTGGATGTACATACTTCCAAGCGTCCACGTGTAGATGTCGGGTGTGATACGTGTAACGTGGACGTTTCATGGACAGCGTATGCAGCCCACTTGTGCTCAATTACCCATAAGGGCGCTGATACTAATTCGGTCGATGGAAATGAAGCAAAACGGTGGTACATATTGATACAGCGTTTAAGATCCGAATCGTCATCTATATGGTTAAAAAAAGTCGATGAAAATGTCGGAGTACCAGAGTTCTTGCGGGAGCAAACAGTGCGGTTCGTTGTAGAACAATTGCAGATTCACACCTCTGTAAAGGTGAATTTGAAGGTATTGGGGCTATATACAAAGATTGTTTAATATGAAGAGTGCTGACGATGTCAAGTCGTTCATCACAAGATACAAACCAATAACATTTTCGAGGGACTAAGATAAGATTTATAGTGAATTTTCAAGAGCAGCGAGTGTAAAGTCTGAAGAAATTCAGGAAAAGGAATCTGCTAGGTTTTTCGATTAAATGCATCAATCAAAATCTTTTTTCAAGTGGGACTCTGAAATAAGTCATATACTTGGAAGTAACATAAAGATGTACACGCCTCTGCTGGGTTCGTCGTATTTGGACTTACCAACTTAGATTAAGAACAAGACAGCAGTCGTTATCAAAAGAAACACAGAAGATTGACTTTGAAAACACCTGAGTGCGATTGCTGTCACATGGCTACAACTATACCCTATGCCTTTAACAACATTGTAGAATTTTTTAATATTCATAAACAAATACGTACCCCATTTTTCATTTATGCTGCTTTTGAAAGTGGTTCAAAACCGATACGTTCGGCAGACACCGATGACTCTGCATACTTTACAAAAGCAATCAACAGCACGATCCGATCACCTTTGCACACTAATAGCTCATTATTAGACTATTAGGTAATGGGTTCCTACAGTTAATATACTATTCATTATAAATAGTTTTCCAATTAATAAACTATTTATCATTAATGGTTTTTAATTAATCAACTTTTAGATAATGGGTTTTCCAAACAATAAGCTATTTATCAATAATGGTGTTGAATTGTAGTGATTCGCAAAGGAATTCCAATTTATATTTATTAATTGAGCAACGGAATTTTTGTAGAAAAATATTTTGCTGGCCAACAACGCGCACTATTCGATCAATAAATTTATGTATTCATTGGTTCAAAATCCCTGGTTTAAGTTGTTGTAAAATTTATTTATACAGGGTGAATCGAGGAGTGGATATCAAAAATGGTGGGATGTGATGTTAGAAAAGATGGCGCAGGTTAAAGTTTATGGATGGGATAATTGTGACGTTAGAGGTTTGAAAAAAATCTTTTTGATTGCTTTTAAAGCATTATAAATTAGTTCTTAGCAATTTACTGGGTTTTAGTCTTGAACTAAAATTCTGTATAATTTTTTTAAGTTATTTTTACTAAAGACTAGGTTCGAATTTTTAATAAATCTGATTTTTAAATTTAGGACTATGATTCCAAAAACGTTAACAGCGATTAGCAAAAATTCTAACATATACAGAGTGCCCCACTTAAGCTCGTTCGCTATGGGTATTTTAGAAACCAGCAGAGATGCAAATTCGGTTAAATTACAAAGAATTTGCGCCCTTTCGAGACTTTTTAATATGTTTCAGAATGACGATATTGAACTGTTCACCAGTTCACCTTATCATTTATTTTCATGACCTACTGCAAAAAATAGTAAAATTACTTGTAACCTTTTTTTATTTATGGAAAGATTTTAAAAATTCAATAAGCGTTATGTGGAGATTTAAAAATGTCATTCGGCAACGAAAAGATCCAATATGGCGTCCATAAAAAAAATTGACTGTCGTATATTAAAGTCTAAAAGCATTATGTGAATTCTAATGTCAGTTTTGAATTCTGCACATTCTGAGATACCCCTATACCGATTTTCAATTGAATATTTTTGTAAATGTAATAGTTATGAGGAATTTATAAAAAAAAAAAGTTTTTTCACTTTTTTTTATGATATTTCATAAACCATAATCAATATCGTCATTCTGAAACATGTTCTTAAAAGGTCTCGAAAGTCGCAACTTTTTTTTGTAATTTAACCGAATTTGTATCTCTGCTGATTTCTAAAATACTCATATTGAGCGAATATAACGTATAACGGTATCACATGTTAGCCGTTTATTTAAAACTAACCAAAAGACTTTATAGTATACTTAAAGACCGAAGACCTAATAATCAAAAATTCAATATAGTATATAAAATTGCATGTCAATATTGTGATTCGAGTCGTATAGGCGAAGCGTCTAGCTTTTAGAACATTACACCAAAAGAATTACTTCGCACGAAAGTGATATTCTAAGGAATATTAACTTGTTTGCTCTCTCAACCCTCGCAAATGAGACGGTCTCAAAATTAATCATGAGAGTTCTGCTGTTGCGGATACTGAAAGTAATTCAATAAAAGGAAAACTTATTAAGATGATTGGAATTTTTCGGTAACCAAGCAAACTTAATTTAAGATATGATATTGATAATGCTTGTAAGATTTGTTTCGCTAAAAAAATTCTTGACAGACAATCTATTAAAAGTTCCTTTCAATTATTTAATTAAATTTTTAAAGTAGCTTTTTGTGTCTCGAAGAATTTTCCCCCTTCATTGTATATTACAAATTATAATAACTGCATTTTAAAGAGTGACTTCTATATTCACTGTTGCATTGTAATTGTTAATTTCAGGTATGCGTACCGCATACAAAAAACAACAGCTTCAAAATTTTTTTCTCAAAGTAACATTTTCGCGATCGAACTTATGATATATCTCTTTAATAAAAGTCCTTGTTTATATACAAAATTTATCTCTTTCTAGTACGTTCCAGCAATGTATGGAACATAGTACACCGTAACGATGCAAAAGTTTTTGGAATTTTCCACTAGCGTCGAAAGAGTTACCTCGTTTTTATTACCTCGTTAGTGTTGATTGATGTGGGCTGTCTGTCTTTCTCTAATGCATAACGTTATTGTGGCGTCGCATCTTTTCTACAGTGATTGCAAAAGCCAATAAATAATTCTTAGCTATTTTTATGGGTTTTCTAATTTACTAGCCGCTTCTTAGAATAAACGTTTTTTTTTATTAATTAGGTCCTACGAAATTGATTTATATCTTCTCAATTCTTCTCAAAATTTCCAGAACATGTTTTATTTGAATTGACCTTACGTTATACACACTTAATTTAAATATTTATTTTAAACTTTAATTGTTTTATACACGGGTTTTACACACGCAAAAGCATCCGCATCTTTACAATTGTAATAAAAAGATTGGTTATGGCAAAACGTGTTTTAATACACATAAGTAAAGTTAGAGCGTTATTTTTTAACAAGATTGATATAGTTCTTACGCTAAATAGAACAAACGTTTTATACGCAATGGGAAATGTATTCTTATGCTAATAAGTGAAAATAGTGTATTTATCTTAGAGTTATTATTTAAAAAAATGGAATTGTGTTTTTAGCTAGTGCAGATTAATTGCTATGTATTTATTCTGGTTGTATTATACAGGGTAATTATTTATATGCACGCAATTGCATTTTCGCTTGACACTGTATATATATATATATATATATATTATATATATATATATATACATTGCTACGATAACGCCGCCCCCGCCTTTGTATGTAACGCTCAATTGCCTGCTGCTCGTCTTGGTCTCTGTGCCTCTTTTAGTATTATCTAAAATAACTTTAAATGAACACAATTAAATTTTCTGCCCCGACTAGCTCAGTGATATCCCTCACAGAGTGAACGACGATATGATTACAGAGAATATTTACCCATTCCTCTTTAACATTTCATGTACCTGAATAAAACAAACGAAATTCACCAAAATTTGTATATGTTAAAAAATATACAATCTAAAATTCTATGTCCTTTGTAATATCATTTGCTATTTACAAAACTTTTGATTTAAAATTAATATAAATATTCCTTTTAAATTTGCTCCTTACCAAAATAATAATCCTTTTTAAGCAATTAAAGCCAACCAAAGTTTTGTTAATCCTTTACACAAATTATCTAAATTACATATAAGTTTTAAATATTCAAAGTATGATTTATACTATAAATTGTAAAATAAATTCTAATCTGGTATTCCTTCTATTGGTTCCCACGGGAGCCTCCTGAACAAAATCGGTTGCTAGTTTAGTGGTTTTCAAGTTGTTGACCCGCAACTTGGCATGTACCCCCAGTACTTCGAACTGTGTTCCAGCAACTGGTAGTCGTTTGTACAATGCTTTGAAGTACCAACACTGTACTTCGAGTATTATCTAATTTATTTTGTAGAGTTTTATTCCCGTAATTTGGTTACTTAGTGGTTAACTTCGTGATTTAGTTGGTTATTCAGGTTAACGTTGTTCTTAATTTCTTGGTTTAGTTAATTCTTTAGTGTTGTTTGTTAGTTAATTTCTTAGTTCATTGCTTAATTAGTTCCTTGGTTCATTGCTTAGTTAGTTCCTTAGTAAGTTAATAAATAGTAAAGACTGTTTACAATAATTATTTAGGTTCATTATATAGACAAACTGGTCCCTCCTACTTATCTTTACCTATTGGGTTTTACTAAGGAATAGCGTGCTTATTCAGACGCCCTAAAAGTCAGGTATCTAGCACTCTCGGAGCTTTGTATTATGGAATTTGCCAACAAATGGTTTATCATTTACCTTCAACTTGCACGTAACCTTTTTCAGTCTCCATATTTTGTTTACTTATGTTGGGTTTTATAAAAATGTGGCAATTCGTATATTTCTCATTTCACGTACGCCTTTGTCTGAAAATCCATTCCTTATTGCGTTATTAAATGTGTTTGTTCTTCAAGAATCTGTTTATTACAAACAAGTACAAATTATAAGCGTTCCATTGACTTCCATTCCTCACCCAAATGCGTCTAATTTGAAAGATTTTATTTCCCGTTTGTTTTACCTTAAATATGTCTAATTTGTATTTATGTTAAGTTTATGAATGTTTTAAGTGTTTCAAAATAGATTGGGGTGCGCCAGGATTTCTTTATTTTACTAAATGCGGTTAAGTTATTACAAAATGAGTTTTTTTTTATCAACTGTGGCTAATTATCGACTTTATACAGGGAGCTTTGTATCTGTTTTATGCATAATAAAGAAATTATGCACCTTATATGATTTAAATGTTTAGTTTTCTTGATTTTTATTATGTTCGCATGTAAGTAGTGAGGTAGGGCCGGTCCTACTTCAAAACGCGACAGACGTATTTTCCATGTGTAGAATACGGCTGAATCGTTTTGAATTAGGATCGGCCCTATATGATTTCAATGTAAAATAGTCGTGAAAACATTTCAATGTAAAATAGTTGTGAAAACATGAATTCTTCTATACTTTCAATGTAAAATGCTTGTGGGCACGTTTTGAATTAGGATCGGCTTTATATTACTTTCAATGAAACACACACGTATGTTGAAAAGTGCAGAGAAGAATGTGTGTAGCTGTTTTGAATTCGGTTTTCTATCGAGAAGTTAGACGTGCACCGTTTTGAATTAGGATCGGCGTTATATACTTTTAATGTAAAATGTGAAAACCTGAATTCTTTTCAAATGTAAAATACTTGTGGGCACGTTTTGAATTAGGATCGGCTTTATATTACTTTCAATGTAACACACGTATGTTGAAAATGTAAGTGCAGAGAAAATGTGTAGCTGTTTTGAATTTGGTTTTCTAGTTAGAAGTTATAAAGTATGACAGATGCAAAAAATATCGCATTCAAGTCAATTGTGTTTAACACGTGCACCGTTTTGAATTAGGATCGGCGTTATATACTTTTAATGTAAAATGTGAAAACCTGAATTCTTTTCAAATGTAAAATACTTGTAGGCACGTCGGCTTTATATTACTTTCAATGGAACATACATACTAAAACACACGTATATTGAAAATGTAAGTGCAGAGAAAATGTGTAGATGTTTTGAATTTGGTTTTCTAGCTAGAAGTTATAAAGTATGACAGATGCAAAATATTGCATTCAAGTCAATTGTGTTTAATTAAAGTGGATTCTGATTTATGTTTAGAGGCTGCAAATACACAATGGGCCGGTTTCAATTCAAAATGTGTTCACTCTTGTGATAGGTTGAAAAGTGGGTTGGCAAAGTACGCAGATGGTGGTAATCTGCTATATAAGGAGATTGCTCCTGATATTAATTTAATTAGTCGAAGTTTACTGCATATATTTACATACAAACATGTATATAATTGATATTCAGGGATTTAAATACAAGAAAAACGAGTTTGTGTGTAAAGAAATTGCGGTTTTGGACTTGTTGAAAGGTGTTGTCTGGCATCAAATTTTTAAACTGCCAATGCAGTCCAGTTGTTTGAGCCAAGATCATATAAAACATAACGACTGGGTGACAAAGAATATTCATGGTCTTTCTTGGGATGAATCTTCAACGGCTGGAATGGGTTTATCATATATAGCGCTTTATTTGAAGCAAATTATCCTACCCGGTGAAGAAGTATTTGTGAAGGGTCTAGAAAAGAAGAAATTGATTGAAACCTATCTAATGCAAAACGTTGTAACTGATATGCTTGCACTAGGTTGTCCTAAGATATCGGAGTTAAAATCAACAACCGTTTAAAATATAACATACATTGTTGTAGACACAGCAATAATAATCTGCAATGTGCAAAACAAAATACCTTGTTATTAAAAGAATGGCTTGATAATAATAAAAACAATAGAAAGATTGTGTCTGTATTATTTATTTTAATATAATTTTACAATGTTAGCCGAAGCAAATTATCCGACTCGGTGAAGAAGTATGTGTGAAGGGTATAGAAAAGAAGAAATGGATGGAAACCTATCTATTGCAAAACAAAATACTTTGTTATTAAAAGAATGGGTTGATAATAATAAAACAAATAGAAAAGATTGTGTATGTATTATTATTGTAGTCAGTAAGAAATCTTTAATGCTGATGTCTGCAGAAAACAATTAAACTCAGACAGCACGAATGGGACTCTCAACCCTGAAAGCAATTATAATTGATCAACGCAATAGCTCTTTACTGGTTTTACAACATTTAACAAATTGTACAGATATATCGAAAAATTTGCCAAAGACAGACAAACAGATAGGCAGACTGACTGCACCAATTTTCTCATTCTCGCTTTTAAAGAATAACAAGCCGTAGTTATTTAAATCGCGAACTCAGTTTATCTACAAGAACTATATAAACGTGGAAATTTATGAAATGCTCCAACTTAAAAAAAAATCCACTATCATTATTCTTTCCTGTCAATTTTAACAAAAGTTTTTATTTTTTTTATTTGTTCTATAGAACACAACTACAACTTGACAATAAAGATTGAGCGATTATCACACACATATCTTGAGTATATATAAAGATATTAAACAATAAGAACAGCAGAAAATTCAACTCATGTCAGACAGCTTTTTTCTTGTCAACGATAGTCTAGTATAATGCTTTTTCAGCATTTGCATTTCCATATTTACGTACTGAAGGCAACTCTGCAATTTTAGATCACATGCATTTCTAATTTCAATTACAAAAAATATGAAAGCATCTATTTGAAATGCATTTCTAACTTTAATCGCAAAAAATGAGAGCATCTATTCGAAATATGCACTCAGATTAAAAGTCAAAAATTGCTTTACACCGTTCTGTAAACTGAGATTACGTAGTTATTAAATCGGGAGTAATGTGAAATGAAACACACAATGTATTTTTCTTTATTGTAATCTATAAAATATATATATATATATATATATATATATATATATATAATGTTATGTACTCTAGAATAAACATACTATAATTCACTTAAGTTTCCCAAATATAAAAGAACAGTTCTAACTCACTCCAACTCTGAACGGTTAAAAAATATTGCATTATCAATTCTATGAGGGCTGTCTTCTTCATCTTTGACGCGCGGTCGTTTTCTGGTTGTTCTTCTTCGTGTTAACTAAAAAGATTCAAATGAATATTATATATCAAGTAAATGCATTAAGAAAATTAAATCTATATATTAAGCTAACGAAATACATACTCTGTATTGGAGTCATTAGATCGTACGTTGCAATTGGTGGATCTGCTCACGGCGTCAACGATTTTTTCACCAGTACTTAATTTGGATTGACTATAAACTACTCAATAATTTTAGTCCAATCACTATCATTATTCTTTCCTGACAAGGACAATTTTTAAAAAAAGGTTTTCATTTTGATATGTTTTATAGAACACACAACTACAACTTGATAATAAAGATTGAACGATTATCACACACACATATCTTGAGTATATAAGGATATTAAACAACAAGAACAGCAGAAAATTCAACTCATGTAAGCAAGAATTTAATGCTAAGGTATTGTCTAGATAGCAATTATAGAAAATATGAAATCTATAGAAAATTTAATAAAGCCAGTCATGTATAAATTTTTAATGCTAACATCAACAGAATAATAAATAAATTAGTCGGCATTAATGGAAGACCGGCCTGGCTTCGAAACTGTGCACGCGTATATACCATATTTGATCTAGAAATCATTTTAAAATATTTACTGAAAGAACTTGACTTTTATACATTTTTTTAATCGATATCATAGACTTTTTTCTATACTGTTGATAAAAAATCTACGTGAAGTATTTATATTAAATAATAAACTGACCTGTTAGAAAAATTAAAATTTGCATCGTTTTCTGAAAAAATTGCATACTTTTTCAGTACAACTGAAAGAACTTGAGTTTATACATTTTTTTAATCGATATCAGACTGTACAGAAACAGTAATGTTTAATTATATCAGTCAAAAACATGATGTGTTTACTATTAAACAAAACAAAAATTGTTCTTAATACAAGTGATGATAAAAGAATTCTTAGTACCTCAACCACTGATACATACGACCAGCGAGTACTGCGTTAAAAATTGTTTTCGTTGCAAAAAGTAACATCAATTCCTGTCAGTATTACTGTATTAGTCGATTAAGGCATGAGTTAATTTTTTTACAACGTTTCTTTTTATTCGCTTAGGGCAATGCAGAGAAAGAAGTTAGAATTGAACACATTTTTATAATAAAAATAAACCTTGATACAAAAAATCACATTCAGTTTTACTGAAAAGTTACAATTTACATGCATATAGGTAATTTGTGTGAAATTCTTTAAAACCATGAGTGTGTAAAAATTATTAAACAAAGACGGTTTAATCTGAGACATTTTTTTCAAAATTTGCTTTGTTTTTATTTAAAATATTTCATATGTAATCATAATAAAAAAATAGCGCTGTAATTATAATGTATATTCTGTACACATCATATATCAAAGGTCGTATAAAACGCAACTGAATGAAAAAAAATGATGTTGTATGCTAAATTCCTTTTGTAGTGGTTTTTGTATGTAAATATTGGAAATGCGGCATTAGCGAATTGTTTGTCATAGATATGTACTGAAAGCAACTCTGCAATTTTAGATAGCATGCACGATTCAAGCTTGAAAATCGCCTTGAATAAAAACGTAAATATAGGAGATTTTTTTTTTAAACAATTTGCATCCAAAGCAATTTGTTCATCAAACTCATGCGTTTTGTTTGTTTAACTAAAAATTTAGGGAAAAATCGTCAATATTACTGTATTAGTCGATAAAGGCATGAGTTAATTTTTTACTATGGAGACTTAAATTCCAAACATACTACGTAGAATTAGCGGTAATCTAAACGAAATAAATCTAATTTAGGGTTTTTATTATGTGCATTCATTGCAATTTCTTTTTCATACAATGAAACTAATTCATTATTTTCTGCTGAGGTATAATTATATTCGCTTACATACTGTTTTGTTCATTAGAATAGATTACAGAGCTGAATTTTTTTCAGAAAAACGATGCAAACATTTTTTAATCGGTATCAGACTGTACAGAAACGGCAATGTTTAATTATATAAGACAAACATGATGTGTTTACTATTAAACAAAACAAAATTGTTCTTAATCCAAGTGATGATAAAAGAATTCTTAGTACCTCAACCACTGATACTATCTATTACCTATTTTGTAGTATTGATTACAACAAATACATACGACAACGAGTACTGTGTTAAAAATTGTTTTTCGTTGCAGAAAGTAACATCAATACCCTGAAAAAATCGTCAATATTACTGTATTAGTCGATTAAGGCATGAGTTAATTTTTACTACGTTTCTTTTTATTCGCTTAGGGCAATGCAGAGAGAAGAAGTTTGAATTGCAATGCAGAGAGAAGAAGTTTGAATTGGCAACATTTTTTATAATAAAATAAACCTTGATACAAAATCACATTTCAGTTTTACTGAAAAGTAGATCGGATGAGATTTCTAACTAAATGGTGTTATAATATTTTTATATATCTGTGTGTGAATAAACTCACAAAGCGCCAAAAGAGCGGTTTGTCTCACTGATTTTTTTTAACTTAAAGCGATTGACATTCATTTCAAACAAGTATTTATTAAGGTTAGCTAAATTACTTTATATATAAATATGTTCTGATGTAAGCAAAATAGCTATGAAATTAAACATTTGCAATTTTTCAGAAAAAGCAAATTGAAATCTTGCATTAACAAAGCACGTTCATCAGCAGAAAACTTAATACTGAATTTTAATTTCAAAAACAACAATCTCACATCATTTGTTTTTCATTCAGCTGCGTTAAGGAAAAATTTGCTTTGCTCGCTTCAATTAGAAAATTCCTAAAGATTTGAGTATCCCAGAAAAATCTGCATCAAACTCATGCGTTTTGTTTGTTTAACTAAAAATTTAGGGAAAATAATTTACGTCCAAATAATAGCAATGTGCAACGCATGACATTTTTCCATAAAACTGTTAAAGCAATTCATTTTCATCATTATTTAACGAAATAAATCTAATTTAGGGTTTTTATTATGTGCATTCATTGCAATTTCTTTTCATACAATGAAACTAATTCATTATTTTCTGCTGAGGTATAATTATATTCGCTTACATACTGTTTTGTTCATTAGAATAGATTACAGAGCTGAATTTTTTCAGAAAACGATGCAAACATTTTTAATCGGTATCAGACTGTACAGAAACGGCAATGTTTAATTATATAAGACAAACATGATGTGTTTACTATTAAACAAAACAAAATTGTTCTTAATCCAAGTGATGATAAAAGAATTCTTAGTACCTCAACCACTGATACTATCTATTACCTATTTTGTAGTATTGATTACAACAAATACATACGACAACGAGTACTGCGTTAAAAATTGTTTTTCGTTGCAGAAAGTAACATCAATACCCGTCAATATTACTGTATTAGTCGATTAAGGCTCGAAATAATGAATTACATTCATTGTCTGAAAAATAAATTGCAAAAAGGCGCTGCATATATAGGGATATAGTAATTTGTGCGAATCATGCTGAATTTTTGTAGTAAACGCTAGATGATTATGTATGTTCCATTGAAAGTAATATAAAGCCGATCCTAATTCAGGTTTTCACATTTTTTCATATGTATCCATAAAAAATAGCTCTGTAATGATTGTGTGTATTTTTTTCTGTATACACATCATAAAATCAAAGGTCATATAAAACATTTTTTCATAGTAAACGTAACTGAATGAAAATGATGTTGTATGCCAATTCCTTTTACAGCTGTTTTGCTCAAAGTCGCCTTCAGTTTGTAAATACTGGAAATGCTTGCTTAGCGAATTGTTTGTCATAGTTACGTACTAAATGCAAACTCTGCTTGAAAATCATCTTGAATAAAAACGTAAATAAAGGAGATTTTTAACAATTGCATTCAAAGCAATTCGCTATGCAATTATTTTGATTTGATGCTATTTCTTTTTACAGTTGTTTTGCTTACGTGTTTTCCGTAAACTCAGATGAATGATCCTTTTGAAATTGTTTTGCTTACGTCAGATGATATTTGGTATAAATATTAAATAGAGAAATACGTATATTGAGTAGTGTATTTTGATTTTTCTATAGAATCATGAATGCTGAAACCGTATCCGAGATTAGTGCAGCAATTTTGAGATTAACTGTAAAATGCGCCTCAACCACTGATACTATCTATTGCCTATTTTGTAGTATTGATTACAACAAATACATACGACAACGAGTACTGTGTTAAAATTGTTTTCGTTGCAGAAAGTAACATCAATACCCTGAAAAATCGTCAATATTACTGTATTAGTCGATTAAGGCATGAGTTAAATTTTCGTTTCTTTTATTCGCTTAGGGCAATCAAGAGAATTGTTTGAATTGCAATGAGAGAAAAGAAGTTTGAATTGCAACATTTTTATAATAAAATAAACCTTGATAACAAAATCACATTTCAGTTTTACTGAAAGTAGATCGGATGAGATTTCTAACTAAACGGTGTTATAATATTTTATATATCTGTGAATAATAAACAGCAATGTTTAATTATATAAGACAAACATGATGTTTTACTATTAAACAAAACAAAATTGTTCTTAATCCAAGTGATTATAAAAGAATTTTAAGTACCTCAACCACTGATACTATCAATTGCCTATTTTGTAGTATTATTACAACAAAATACTTGATACAACGAGTACTTTCAA
Organism: Platerodrilus igneus; assembly: GCA_036346225.1. Taxonomy (NCBI): domain Eukaryota; kingdom Metazoa; phylum Arthropoda; class Insecta; order Coleoptera; family Lycidae; genus Platerodrilus; species Platerodrilus igneus. The sequence goes on along the minus strand of JARFIW010001433.1, from coordinate 920,611 downwards.
TTGTTTTTCGTTGAAAAGTAACATCAATACCCGTCAATATTACTGTATTAGTCGATTAAGCAGAAATAATGAATTACATCATTGTCTGAAAAACTAATTGCAAAGACGCTGCATTATAGGGATATAGTAATTTGTGCGAATCATCGAATTTTTGTAGTAAACTTTAAAGGTTAGCTAAATTACTTTATATATAAATATGTTCTGATGTAAGCAAAATAGCTATGAAATTAAACATTTGCAATTTTCCAGAAAAAGCAAAATTCGAAATCTTGCATTAACAAAGCACGTTCATTAGCAGAAAAATTAATACTGAATTTTAATTTTCAAAACAACAATCTCACATCATTTGTTTTTCATTCATCTGCGTTAAGGAAAAATTTGCTTTGCTCGCTTCAATTAAAAATTCCTAAAGATTTGAGTATCCCAGAAAAATCTGCATCAAACTCATGCGTTTTGTTTGTTTAACTAAAATTTAGGGAAAAAATCGTCAATATTACTGTATTAGTCGATTAAGGCATGTGTTAATTTTTACTACGTTTTTTTTATTCGCTTAGGGCAATGCAGAGAGAAGAAGTTTGAATTGGAAACATTTTTATAATAAAATAAACCTTGATACAAAATCACATTTCAGTTTTACTGAAAAGTAGGTTTTCGTTGCAGAACATCAATACCTGTCAATATTACTGTATTATTCAATTAAGGCATGAGTTAATTTTTACTACGTTTCTTTTTATTCGTTTAGGGCAACGCAGAAAAGTTTAAATTGGCAACATTTTTTATAATAAATAAACCTTGATACAAAATTACATTCAGTTTTACTGAAAAGTAAATATTTCACATTGATATTTTTGTATAAACAGTCAATAAAGTTGTCAATTGCAAAAACCACAAAATTAAATTTACCTAGAAATCATTCGAAATATTTACTTTTTCAGCACAACTAATGTTTTGTACTTTTTCTAAATACGATCAGCTATTATAAGCACTAACGATTCATAAAAATTATTTTAAAGCTACATCATGAGTTAGTTTACATGCTATAATTAATCTTTAACCTGATGTATAAATGAATTGCTTTAACGTTTTTTATGGAAAATGTCATGCGTTGCATATTACATTTACAAGATTACATGAAACAAGAAAGGTTCAGTTTAAACTTTCATATATTACTTTATTTTATATTGCAGGATTTACGTTATTTTAAAAAAAAATTTGATTCAGAACTTATAAAAAAATCCAAGATGCTCTAATTTTTCTTGTAATTGAAATTAGAAATGCATTCATTTATCTAATTACATAACGTTGGCTGTACATAGCTATGGAAAGCAAATAAATGCATAAATCCAAAACATTCCTCGACAAAGAAAAAACGCTTGTCGTATGTAATAGAAAAAAGAATGTCTTGCAACTATCAAGGAATGTATAACATAGGATGTTTAATATACTATACCTTCCTTGAAACAATAAACCGCTTGTATGTGTGAATGACTTTTGGTATTCAAGTACTTTAATTTATGCAATAGATAAAAAAAATTCTGCGTTAACTGCAAGTAATGCAAATTATATGGTTGTTTATCAAATTGATGTAATCCCATTTGCTTTAAGAGGTATCAAAGAAATCTAAAAAAATGAGTGATTTAGTTTTTATAATAAAATAAACCTTGATACAAAATCACATTTCAGTTTTACTGAAAAGTAGATCGGATGAGATTTCTAACTAAACGGTGTTATAATATTTTTATATATCTGTGTGAATAAACTCACAAAGCGCCAAAAGAGCGGTTTGTCTCACTGATTTTTTTTCACTTAAAGCGATTGACATTCATTTCAAACAAGTATTTATTAAGGTCATACAAAAGACCAAAAGTTTTATCATATAAATAACGTTGTATAATTTAAATTTCATTACGTAGCATTCGTTGAATTTTAAAAAATTATTTTTATACCTCCATCATGAGTTAGTTTTACTACGTGATATAATTATGCTAAATAATGATGAAAATGAATTGCTTTAACAGTTTTATGGAAAAATGTCATGCGTTGCACATTGCATATTCTATTTGCAGGACGTTAAAGTTATTTTTCCCTAAATTTTTAGTTAAACAAACAAAACGCATGCGTTTGATGCAGATTTTTCTGGGATACTCAAATCTTTAGGAATTTTTAATTGAAGCGAGCAAAGCAAATTTTTCCTTAACGCAGCTGAATGAAAACAAATGATGTGAGATTGTTGTTTTTGGAAATTAAAATTCAGTATTAAGTTTTCTGCTGATGAACGTGCTTTGTTAATGCAAGATTTCGAATTTGCTTTTTTCTGAAAAATTGCAAATGTTTAATTTCATAGCTATTTTGCATACATCAGAACATATTTATATATAAAGTAATTTAGCTAACCTTAATAAATACTTGTTTGAAATGAATGTCAATCGCTTTAAGTCAAAAAATCAGTGAGACAAACCGCTCTTTTGGCGCTTTGTGAGTTTATTCACACACAGATATATAAAAATATTATAACACCGTTTAGTTAGAAATCTCATCCGATCTACTTTTCAGTAAAACTGAAATGTGATTTTGTATCAAGGTTTATTTTATTATAAAAATGTTGCCAATTCAAACTTCTTCTCTCTGCATTGCAATTCAAACTTCTTCTCTGCATTGCCCTAAGCGAATAAAAAGAAACGTAGTAAAATTAACTCATGCCTTAATCGACTAATACAGTAATATTGACGATTTTTCAGGGTATTGATGTTACTTTCTGCAACGAAAACAATTTTAACACAGTACTCGTTGTCGTATGTATTTGTTGTAATCAATACTACAAAATAGGTAATAGATAGTATCAGTGGTTGAGGTACTAAGAATTCTTTTATCATCACTTGGATTAAGAACAATTTTGTTTTGTTTAATAGTAAACACATCATGTTTGTCTTATATAATTAAACATTGCCGTTTCTGTACAGTCTGATACCGATTAAAAATGTTTGCATCGTTTTTCTGAAAAAATTCAGCTCTGTAATCTATTCTAATGAACAAAACAGTATGTAAGCGAATATAATTATACCTCAGCAGAAAATAATGAATTAGTTTCATTGTATGAAAAGAAATTGCAATGAATGCACATAATAAAACCCTAAATTAGATTTATTTCGTTTAGATTACCGCTAATTCTACGTAGTATGTTTGGAATTTAAGTCTCCATAGTAAAAATTAACTCATGCCTTTATCGACTAATACAGTAATATTGACGATTTTTCCTAAATTTTTAGTTAAACAAACAAAACGCATGAGTTTGATGAGCAAATTGCTTTGGATGCAAATTGTTTAAAAAAAAATCTCCTATATTTACGTTTTTATTCAAGGCGATTTTCAAGCTTGAATCGTGCATGCTATCTAAAATTGCAGAGTTGCTTTCAGTACATATCTATGACAAACAATTCGCTAATGCCGCATTTCCAATATTTACATACAAAACCACTACAAAGGAATTTAGCATACAACATCATTTTTTTCATTCAGTTGCGTTTTATACGACCTTTGATATATGATGTGTACAGAATATACATTATAATTACAGCGCTATTTTTATTATGATTACATATGAAATATTTTAAATAAAAACAAAGCAAATTTTGAAAAAAATGTCTCAGATTAAACCGTCTTTGTTTAATAATTTTACACACTCATGGATTTAAAGAATTTCACACAAATTACCTATATGCATGTAAATTGTAACTTTTCAGTAAAACTGAATGTGATTTTTGTATCAAGGTTTATTTTATTATAAAATGTGTTCAATTCTAACTTCTTTCTCTGCATTGCCCTAAGCGAATAAAAAGAAACGTTGTAAAAATTAACTCATGCCTTAATCGACTAATACAGTAATATTGACGGGAATTGATGTTACTTTTGCAACGAAAACAATTTTAACGCAGTACTCGCTGGTCGTATGTATCAGTGGTTGAGGTACTAAGAATTCTTTTATCATCACTTGTATTAAGAACAATTTTTGTTTTGTTTAATAGTAAACACATCATGTTTTTGACTGATATAATTAAACATTACCGTTTCTGTACAGTCTGATATCGATTAAAAAAATGTATAAACTCAAGTTCTTTCAGTTGTACTGAAAAGTATGCAATTTTTTCAGAAAACGATGCAAATTTTTAATTTTTCTAACAGGTCAGTTTATTATTTAATATAAATACTTCACGTAGATTTTTATCAACAGTATAGAAAAAGTCTATGATATCGATTAAAAAATGTATAAAAGTCAAGTTCTTTCAGTAAATATTTTAAAATGATTTCTAGATCAAATATGGTATATACGCGTGCACAGTTTCGAAGCCAGGCCGGTCTTCCATTAATGCTGACTAATTTATTTATTATTCTGTTGATGTTAGCATTAAAAAATTTATACATGACTGGCTTTATTAAATTTTCTATAGATTTCATATTTTCTATAATTGCTATCTAGACAATACCTTAGCATTAAATTCTTGCTTACATGAGTTGAATTTTCTGCTGTTCTTGTTGTTTAATATCCTTATATACTCAAGATATGTGTGTGATAATCGTTCAATCTTTATTATCAAGTTGTAGTTGTGTGTTCTATAAAACATATCAAAAATGAAAACCTTTTTTTAAAATTGTCCTTGTCAGGAAAGAATAATGATAGTGATTGGACTAAAATTATTGAGTAGTTTATAGTCAATCCAAATTAAGTACTGGTGAAAAATCGTTGACACCGTGAGCAGATCCACCAATTGCAACGTACGATCTAATGACTCCAATACAGAGTATGTATTTCGTTAGCTTAATATATAGATTTAATTTTCTTAATGCATTTACTTGATATATAATATTCATTTGAATCTTTTTAGTTAACACGAAGAAGAACAACCAGAAAACGACCGCGCGTCAAAGATGAAGAAGACAGCCCTCATAGAATTGATAATGCAATATTTTTTTAACCGTTCAGAGTTGGAGTGAGTTAGAACTGTTCTTTTATATTTGGGAAACTTAAGTGAATTATAGTATGTTTAATCTAGAGTACATAACATTATATATATATATATATATATATATATATATATGTATTTTATAGATTACAATAAAGAAACATACATTGTGTGTTTCATTTCACATTACTCCGATTTAATAACTACGTAATCTCAGTTTACAGAACGGTGTAAAGCAATTTTTGACTTTTAATCTGAGTGCATATTTCGAATAGATGCTCTCATTTTTTGCGATTAAAGTTAGAAATGCATTTCAAATAGATGCTTTCATATTTTTTGTAATTGAAATTAGAAATGCATGTGATCTAAAATTGCAGAGTTGCCTTCAGTACGTAAATATGGAAATGCAAATGCTGAAAAAGCATTAGACTAGACTATCGTTGACAAGAAAAAGCTGTCTGACATGAGTTGAATTTTCTGCTGTTCTTATTGTTTAATATCTTTATATATACTCAAGATATGTGTGTGATAATCGCTCAATCTTTATTGTCAAGTTGTAGTTGTGTTCTATAGAACAAATAAAAAAATAAAAACTTTTGTTAAAATTGACAGGAAAGAATAATGATAGTGGATTTTTTTTTAAGTTGGAGCATTTCATAAATTTCCACGTTTATATAGTTCTTGTAGATAAACTGAGTTCGCGATTTAAATAACTACGGCTTGTTATTCTTTAAAAGCGAGAATGAGAAAATTGGTGCAGTCAGTCTGCCTATCTGTTTGTCTGTCTTTGGCAAATTTTTCGATATATCTGTACAATTTGTTAAATGTTGTAAAACCAGTAAAGAGCTATTGCGTTGATCAATTATAATTGCTTTCAGGGTTGAGAGTCCCATTCGTGCTGTCTGAGTTTAATTGTTTTTTCTGCAGACATCAGCATTAAAGATTTCTTACTGACTACAATAATAATACATACACAATCTTTTCTATTTGTTTTATTATTATCAAACCATTCTTTTAATAACAAAGCATTTTGTTTTTGCAATAGATAGGTTTCCATCCATTTCTTCTTTTCTATACCCTTCACACATACTTCTTCACCGAGTCGGATAATTTGCTTCGGCTAACATTGTAAAATTATATTAAAATAAATAATACAGACACAATCTTTCTATTGTTTTTATTATTATCAAGCCATTCTTTTAATAACAAGGTATTTTGTTTTGCACATTGCAGATTATTATTGCTGTGTCTACAACAATGTATGTTATATTTTAAACGGTTGTTGATTTTAACTCCGATATCTTAGGACAACCTAGTGCAAGCATATCAGTTACAACGTTTTGCATTAGATAGGTTTCAATCAATTTCTTCTTTTCTAGACCCTTCACAAATACTTCTTCACCGGGTAGGATAATTTGCTTCAAATAAAGCGCTATATATGATAAACCCATTCCAGCCGTTGAAGATTCATCCCAAGAAAGACCATGAATATTCTTTGTCACCCAGTCGTTATGTTTTATATGATCTTGGCTCAAACAACTGGACTGCATTGGCAGTTTAAAAATTTGATGCCAGACAACACCTTTCAACAAGTCCAAAACCGCAATTTCTTTACACACAAACTCGTTTTTCTTGTATTTAAATCCCTGAATATCAATTATATACATGTTTGTATGTAAATATATGCAGTAAACTTCGACTAATTAAATTAATATCAGGAGCAATCTCCTTATATAGCAGATTACCACCATCTGCGTACTTTGCCAACCCACTTTTCAACCTATCACAAGAGTGAACACATTTTGAATTGAAACCGGCCCATGTGTGTATTTGCAGCCTCTAAACATAAATCAGAATCCACTTTAATTAAACACAATTGACTTGAATGCAATATTTTGCATCTGTCATACTTTATAACTTCTAGCTAGAAAACCAAACTCAAAACATCTACACACATTTTCTCTGCACTTACATTTTTCAATATACGTGTGTTTTGAAGTATGTATGTTCCATTGAAAGTAATATAAAGCCGACGTGCCTACAAGTATTTTACATTTGAAAAGAATTCAGGTTTTCACATTTTTACATTAAAAGTATATAACGCCGATCCTAATTCAAAACGGTGCACGTGTTAAACACAATTGACTTGAATGCGATATTTTTTTTGCATCTGTCATACTTTATAACTTCTAACTAGAAAACCAAATTCAAAACAGCTACACACATTTTCTCTGCACTTACATTTTTCAACATACGTGTGTTACATTGAAAGTAATATAAAGCCGATCCTAATTCAAAACGTACCCACAAGTATTTTACATTTGAAAAGAATTCAGGTTTTCACATTTTACATTAAAAGTATATAACGCCGATCCTAATTCAAAACGGTGCACGTCTAACTTCTCGATAGAAAACCGAATTCAAAACAGCTACACACATTCTTTCTGCACTTTTCAACATACGTGTGTGTTTCATTGAAAGTAATATAAAGCCGATCCTAATTCAAAACTTGCCCACAAGCATTTTACATTGAAAGTATAGAAGAATTCATGTTTTCACAACTATTTTACATTGAAATGTTTTCACGACTATTTTACATTGAAATCATATAGGGCCGATCCTAATTCAAAACGATTCAGCCGTATTCTACACATGGAAAATACGTCTGTCGCGTTTTGAAGTAGGACCGGCCCTACCTCACTACTCATGTAGTATACCGCCCCTGTGCCTAATATACCCTCAAATAAACCTATTATCATAACAACATATATATATATATATATATATATATATATATATATATATATTACTGATCTTAGTAAGAAGTCTAGCCTCACGAATTGGGCGTCATAAAATTGATGTGTTACTGGGATCAATCTCTGGAATTCCCTAAAAATCATTCAAGCTCCAACGTTGGGCCGTCATAAAATTGCTGTGTACCCTTTATAAAATCGGCAGAGTAAAAACAACATTTGAGGATTTTATTAATTTACCCCAAAATCGTCATAAATTTCACACAATAGAAAAATTTTTCAAGAAAATAATTTCTTACCCAGATTCTGTTTCCATCCTTTAATTACTTCAACAGCTCACTGGCTAGTCAGTTGGGCCTCCTCTTGCATACCTAGATTCACTATCATACTCTTTATCACTCTCAATAAAACAACAAAATAATACAACAATCATACACTATTTATTTACCACTATTTACAAATAAAACTTCAAGATTATTTACATTTCGGTGATCAAGTTACACCTCAATAAATTCTATTTTTGTAACGTCCATGATTTTAACTAGAAATATCAAACACATTGAATGTAACCAGAGTAAATGGGCCCTAAATAATAGCTTATTTTTCTTTCTTGATTTATAATTAATTTTAATTAGGACACTCTGAAGTATGGTGAGCTCATGATAACACAGTTTTTTTTTTATAATTAATGTATGCTTTTTACTTTGCATACGCTTACTGCAAACACTAAAAAGAACATGTACTCTTAACAATAAAACATTTAAATTCCTCAGGAACGTTAATAAGCTTTATATACACCTTTAGATTTATATTTAAATACCATAATAAAAGTTAGTTATACGTATTACTTTCAATACGCAAAATAATGTAAAATATCATCATAGTTCACTCTCACACATCACAATAAGCTTTATAGTTTATCAAAAACAACAAATTCTAAAGCGTTACCTGGAATTTCTTGAAGATCTCTACTCCGTTGACGATGCCGTTAAGTTCCGGCACTCTCGGTTTCGTTGTTCTGCTCTGCTCGCCACGTCCAGCTATTTGTAGATGAACACCCTCTAGGTTGTGCTACATGCTCTTCATACAAGATCCATCCAATTCCAAATCCAAGTATATTACACTTCTTTTATAATTGCTTAATTTAATTTACGTCACTTCACGAGCTTGCTCAAAATATAAGTTGCACCTCAATAAATTTAGACTCGATACTATCCGCGTTTCAAAATTATGAAGCCAACACTGTACTATTTAATTTAGAAAATTTTATATACTTACAAGCTCGTGGTAAATTTCTGTACGTAGTCTGAAGCGATGAAAATACTAAGAGAGCCCTATTAATTTTCTTAAAGTATTTATACAATTCGAAATGCCACCACTTGGCCACTCTTCACGCGAAATCCTTTATTTAAAATAATACTTCCTCAAATTTTGGTTCAACTGTTTTTGAAATCTTCGAAATTTAGCTCGTCGTTATTATATTTTTCGAAAAACCTGCATTCAATATTCCTGTGTTTGTCTGTTTTACAACTAACTATATAGACCAATGAGATATTCAGTGACGTCTTGAAACCCCGCCTGTATTAACGCTATTCCTCTCTTATGCATATTCTATGTTTCCTTCTAACCTTTTTTGAGTGGTAGAAATTCGATATTACTGTCGCGTTCTATTTAGTCCAGGTGGACTAAATACGTGCGTTTCGAAATGACCTGCTATTATGCCTGTCTCATTCCGAAGCATATCCTTAACTGTCCATCCCTTCTGCGCTTTAAGGAAACTTTTAGTTAGCAATTATACGAACCGTCCAACCGTTTGCCCAATATACCTCGAATACTGTCTTTTATCTACACAAATAAGGGGAACATGACATTTCCAAACCTGCAGGTGTTCAATTTAACGATCGCTTTTAAAACAACCTTTTTAGGAGTTTACGTTTCAAGGTATTTTATATTCAACGGCTGTTCGTTTGTTAGCAAAGCGTTTCACCTTGGTATTATCGATTTTTCAAGCTCTTATGCGTATTAAACGTGATAACCCTTTCAACTAAACTCAATTAAATTAATTAATAATTTGCATTGGCTTCTACAATTTATTTTCTGTACAAACCTAACTAAATTTTAATCACTACTTGTAAAATTTTGTTAATACTTGTTCCTTTAAATTCACTAAATGAAATAAATTTCGCACGTAAATTCTGGTTGTTTCCTCTATACAGGGTGTTTGAAATTGCCTTGTTTATACTTAAATTTAGCCCTTTAAAACCACTACAATGTATGTATATATATATATATATATATATATATATATATTGCTATGTATTAACAGCAACTATCGAGCCCCGACGTTGGGCCGTCCAATAAAATTGTTATGATAACGCCGTACTCGGTGTCAATGGCGTTTTCTTACTTAACTCCACCTCTCTGTGTTTTCCTAATCAAATATCACTCCTACTAATTTTACTTATTATTCTGCCACGGCTAGCTTTTATTATTCTACACAGAGTGCACAACGTTACGATGATCAATTTTTCTCTCTTTTTACCCCTTTATGATTACCTCTTTGTTTGAATTATAAAATGAAGTTAATTAATTCCATATAATGAAAAGAAATATTATGTACAGGTTTTGAAAATGATTAAAATACATTTTTTAATCAATCAATATTATAAGTCTGATTCATCCCAAAATTCATATGCTTTGCAATCAATCTAAAGTCACCAAAAACTATTCTTTTTATCAAAGAAGCCTGGAACGTTCTAAACCTTTTTATAATCTTACGTACTTTTAACGTATGCCAAGTTTGTTGCTGACTCTGTTACACTTTTATATTAATTAAGTAAATTCAATATTCAAATTCAAATAGAAAAAATGTCTTAAAACTAATAAGATCTGACCTGCTACTTAATTAGAGCTCCTTTTTCTCCATAAATTCCTTCGTGCTTCTTTATTGATTCTCGCAACTCAAAATTCTACCAAAATCATCGACGCATTCATTATCAACCAACATCAATTCAGAATTATTGTCATCAACATATTTGAAATATTATGAACCAACTAAGATTATCCATACACTCGGATTTATTATACACCCATTTGAATCATTACCATCGACCTCAAATTATTGTCGTCACCCTCGAATTATTGTCGTCAGACTCGAATTATTATATTATTACACATCGAATTAGGATTATACACCCATTTGAAATTTTATCTAACCACTTGAATTTATTCTATCTACTCGAATCAGGATTATACACCCATTTGAATCATTAACATCGTATACTCATTTGGAGTTATTATATCTATCCCCTCGGATTTATTATACACCCATTGGAAGCCGTTAATCGGCACAAGAATTCTTCATATTTGTATCACTTATCTGTCACTATACAATTTCACTATGAAAATATTATTACGCGCGACTTTTCGATTCAGAGTATTGTACCTCGGCTTTTTTGAGTTAAAACTGAGCTCTGTTATCATTGCTCGCTGTTAATATATGAACTGATCCCACTTGGATGTGGGCCGAGCCCCTAACAAGTTCGTCGCTATCTTAACTAATGAGGTCTTTGTATTTCCTACACTTGAAGTCGTTTTCTGATGTAACATATTCTTTTCCCAGATAATAGTTGTTTGCTTATAGATGCTCTGTTATCAAACCATACGTTGTTTTGAGTAAATAATCGCTTTTCCATATTATACAAAAATACCTGATGTAATTTTAATTTCGATTTTCATGTATGTTTATTTATTTACGCATCTTTAATTACATTTACTATCAAAAAATGTTGATTGTTTCTACAGACTTACACAAGGCTTTGTTAACTTTTACCTCTTATCTCCGTATTATATCATAACTAATTAGAATCCTTTTCAATGCGTGTATGATTACCGTTATTATCGTTCCTCTTCTAAATACGCGTGTTTCTACTGAAAATATCCTTATTAACATTACTTAAAATTAATGAAGCTTTATATACCGGGTGTTAAATATTTGTTATTTATCTAATGTATGAATTACCTATTTCTATGCTAGCTATGCGTCCTATTGTTATAAGATTTGTTTATTTGCGTCGCTCAAAACTAATTATACTCTATATACAGGGTGTCAAATGCTTACTATTTATAAACTATCCCAATTACTCAATTTTCTACTAAAAATGCAGTTTTCTGCTTCCTATTATAATTTATGGTTACTAAACGACCATTGCCACAAAATACACCCTTAAACAACCACTTATCACAGCATTATATATATTGTTGTAAATTTTTAGGTACAGCAGCGCTGACCAGTATAAGGATGCAATGTATGCGTGCTTAATAGAAAATGCAAGTTCTTATCTTACTAGACCCGTTTTTTCTTGCTAGCTCAGCGACAAATACGCTGTGGATTATACGAAAATGAAACAAAACAAAATCTCAGGAAACATTTATGAACAATCCTCTATACATTCAAAAACATCTTTCTTTTACATTACATTATCTAAGAAATCTACTTACACATAGATATAAATAACACTTACAAATGCAGTTTACAGGTTAAGTTTAGAAGGAAATAATATCTTATCACCACCTACGTATTAAAACAATCTTCACCTATTCCTTGTTAAGAATTAGAGAACTCCAAAATACTTAAAGTTTTCATGGATAATTTAAATATTTTTGTATTACCCCATCTTTCAATGTAGTTGATCAACAACGTCAAGCACAAATTTTTGTAAGGTTCAAATTTCCTGAGGATCTGATCACAAATTACTAAAATGCAACTATCTATTCACAAATAATTTATATACAAAAAATAGAAACATTCTAGCTAAATCTACTTAAAAATACACAAATGGTCGCTTTAGCTTTAAAACAAAATTGTACTTGCGCTTTGGGTCGTTAATTCTTGCTGATATTCTCATTTTATGATCAAATGCTTTTGGCTATTCAACAAATCGTTTCCATTGGAATTAGCTGCATCGAAACTTTTCTGGTTCCAAATTTTTAGATTTCTATTTTTTTGATTAATCTCTATAGTAGAAATATCTTGCCGTAGTTTTGGAAAGTGCTTTTCATAGATTAAAGTAGCGGGAGACCCTTCACCAAAATACCTTATTATTTATATTGAAGAAATATTTTGTCCTACCATAAAATAATTATCTATCAATTATCGAATGTCTCTTAACTTATGTTCAAAACTTCAATGTTGAATCTTGAATACTGAACGAAAATATGAACCGCTCTAATTGACTTCCGTTTTTATATAATGTGTAAATCTACCTTACAAGCATTTCATGCAAACTACTGGCATTTAAATTAAGTGAATAATCAGAAAATAACAAATTTTACAATTAGGTATTAACGTTTTTCAATTATGTAGTAAATTAGAGCACTGACCTAGTTTAGAATCCATGCCGCTATCAGCTCTTGCTTTTTCCAGCAAAGTCCGAGACGGTCGAAAAAGGTTTTCCTTTAAATTGATTCCTTGTTAAAAAATTTATTAACCTTGCAAATATACTAGCTTGAATGTATTCATTCCTTTAATAATAATGCTCGAACACCCAAACTTAGAAGCTCTAGCGGTACTAGAATCTCCAACACTAGAGCTCTATAAAAGTCGAATGAATTTGCATTCAAATAAACAGCTTCAAATTAAAATATTAAAAACTTTCTTATTTCGAATTCACTTTGCGTGTATTATATTTAGTTGACTTTATCAATTTGTTATAAACGTTCATATTTAATTTATATTTAAATTATGGTGAAACTCTTAGTTGTAATCGCAAGAAATTCACTGAATAAAATCTCTTTTCTGTTTCCTGCGCTACTATTTGTTTTGTTGGCCGGTATTAAATCTCTCGAATTCCATTAAAACTTTATCCACCAAATGAGATATTTTTAAATTACCAAACTATTAGAAGATACTAATTAAATAAAGTTATAAAACGAATATTAAATTTAGTTTTTCCTAATTTTCACCTATATTGACAGCATATAAAATAGTAAGATTGTAACTGACATATTTTACACCTGGAATGAGATTTTTAGAATGTTTCAACTTTTACCTTAGCAACAGAGTTAAATGTAGTATTTAATACACTAAATTTCAAATCAATCTATGGAATGGAAATAAATGATTTTCAACAACTACCTATGCCGACCAAAATTCATATCGTTGTATTCATACTACAGTCAGGATGGTTGAAAATCAGTTATAAGCTCTTCGTATAAAATAGGTTTCCTTAACACAATTAATTGGTTTTAAATGAAGCAAACTTGCGCCAAATTTCCATTCATGAAATATTTACAAACTATCAACGCCAAAAACAATACTAAGTTCTAAACGTCACAGTATTTTATATATATATATATATATATATATATATTGCAGTGATTTCTGGAACAATCTAGTCCCTACGCTTGGAAGCCATAAAATTGCAGTGTTATTTTGGGATTATCTCGAGCACTTGTGTTGGGATCCATATAATTATTGTGAGGTTAGCTTTATTACCATTCTCGCCCCACAAATTGTGCGCCATAAAATTGCTGTGGTTAGTCCTACCAATGGGCCGACATAAAGTTTTTTATCCTGAAAAAGATTAAAATATTTCCTGAAAAAGCTCCCCTAAATCAGCTTACCACGACTAGCTCTGCTTCCAGCTTCTTCAGTGATAGTTACCTATCCTATTCTTACTCTTTCTCACTCAGACTACCAAATACAATTACTACTCAAATAATTCAACGAAACATACAACCTTTTATTCATACAAATCAAAAATTTACGTTACCAGCTCAATATTTACAAAATCAAATATAAACATCTTCATAAAATTTTACAATATCAACCTTTAACTCCTTTTAATTTAATAAATTTAATTTATTTCAACATTTTTTTATATAGTTCAAGTAGATGGGCCTACCTTTAAACCCTAAATTGAAATTTACTCTGGTCTATGGTGAGCTCAGTATAAACCCTGTTACTCTAAATGCAAAAATAAATCGCATCTTTGTTTTTCACAAGCCTAAAGACCCGTTTACTCTTTACATCAAACTTTATACGTCATATATTTATACCTTTAAATAATAAACTAAAATTTTCTTTTTCATATAACCTTTAAATTAGGTTTTATGTTCATAAAATAAACACCTAACATGTCAAATCACTCTAGCACAAAATAACAGTACAAAATGTTCAAACAATAACAAAAGGAACAAATTTTGTTACTTGGGGTACGTCTTTTGCACCGTCACCTCTAAAGATGTGGTCCAACCAAAACCTCGTCGTTGCATTCCATCGAATTTTCCTCTGCTACATGTACATCAAACTCAGCCAGACGTTCTCCAATTCTCTGCCGACGCCTTCAATATATCTAGCCATATAATTGTCCAAATAAGTTAGTCAGCTTCCGAATTTTCCATACAATTAGCACCCTCGTTCAGAAACATTAACTAGACTCGCTTACCCCAGTAAAATCTTTGATTTGTTATTCGAATGTATTTACTTACAGCACCGTTCAACTGAGCACCTACTCGTGCTTTCACACTTGTAATTTAAATTAAAACAGACTGTACTTATCACAGTTATAAAATAATTAACGTAGATGTTACCATGTATGTTTGAAGCGAACCGAAGAAGTAAGAAAAGTAAGAGCCCCTCTACATCTCCTAGAGTATTTATTAGCGTTGAAACCTCACACCAGTACTTCGCTTCGTTGAAATTCACCACCCCTGTCACTTGATTCTCAAAATCCAAACTGTAACGATTTTTCAAAACTAGGAATTGTACGTTACAATCCGCTTTTAGTCCGAAAATACTGATTATAATACAACGGTTACAAAGCTCCTAGAAATTACGTATTCCCCTTTTCATCAGCCAATCAGAAAGATTTTCCCCCTTTTAGTTCTAGCATCCAACTATGTTACCCTCGTCTCACTCATATTCGTTGTCTCTTTTAAAATCCCACTACAGCTACATAAAATTGATATTGTGGTTAGCCTCTACAACTTGTCGCGCACTTTAAACGAGTGTTTTTATCGAACGTCTACTATATGTCATCCTTGTCTAGCCTATGCTAATGGTATCCCGTCTCAACTTGCTTTCAAACCTCCTGTTATTTTTGCAGCTTTCGCTACGACCGTTAACTCAAATTTCTAAAGAATTATGTTCTAACGTACATTCTGGTTTCTGGAATTTGTTTATTTGTCCGTCCGTCTTTCTATGAATCGTTTTGCCAGTTTGAAATTGTACTTTCCATGCTGTTCAACCGGTAGAATTTCTTAAGATTTGTTTTTAACGAACGCTTTGTTTAGTTAAATGGAAAATATGCGTTTACATTATCGATTTTATACACAAAAGCTTTCACTTATTATTTGATATGCTCAATTTACAACCTTCGAATATTAAAAGTGATTATACTCGTATTATCTTTGAGTTTTACATACTACAAAGCTTTTACACTATGCAAATTTACCATGACGATTTATTAATACACATGAATGCTATTATTCGTTTGTTTTAAGGTCAAAACTAATTAATTTGGCGCGTATACCATTTATTCCTGTTTTCTATATACACGGTCCTTACAAAATTACTCTCTCGACTTAACTATGCACCTTTACATACAATTTACACGATAATATATATATATATATATATATATATATATATACAGTCAGATTATAGATTATAGACATTTAGTACCCTGATGAAGAAAATAAACAATTTCCGAAAGCTTGAATTGGTTATAAGAAGTTTATTTTAGATCCATGCCCAATCTGACTATAGTGCCAATAATTATCAGAACAGTTAATATTACTAATTTTATAATTTTATATATATATATATATATATATATATATATAAAGTAAGATGTATCTGTAAACAAACTCTTATGAAAATAATAAGAGCCATTGACAAATACAAATCGGGCTGGTAGTTATATAGCCATTAACAAAACATTAGCTTTATTAATTCATAGGGGAGGAAACATCCACTGACCAATGGTTTCGGCTTGTTAGCCTCATCAGAGTGGACTGTTCCCAAGAACCCTATGAAGTAATCGAAGCTATTATAATGATATAATTTCGAAACAATCACTGTACTATGGCAAAAGTAAATAAAACCGCCATCAGGTGATAAAACACCAACACTACTAAAGTGTGGAAGTACAGAATTGAACCGAAACTACATAATAAATTTTGAAAATGACTATAAAAGTACGTAGGGCCTTTGAGATTTGCGGAATGTTACAGCAAAATTTATTTGCTAACGTAACAAACCTTCTCGTGGCGACACCCGGGTTCATGCCCCAAAGGCAATTCAAATAAACAAAGACAAGTTATTTGCAGTCCGCAATAAGAAAATAGTATATAAAGTAAGATGTATCTGTAAACAAACTCTTATGAAAATAATAAGAGCCATTGACAAATACAAATCGGGCTGGTAGTTATATAGCCATTAACAAAACATTAGCTTTATTAATTCATAGGGAGAAACATCCACTGACCAATGGTTTCGGCGTTAGCCTCATCAGAGTGGACTGTTCCCAAGAACCCTATGAAGTAATCAAGCTATTATAATGATATAATTTCGAAACAATCACTGTACTATGGCAAAAGTAAATAAAACCGCCATCAGGTGATAAAACACCAACACTACTAAAGTGTGGAAGTACAGAATTGAACCGAAACTACATAATAAATTTTGAAAATGACTATAAAAGTACGTAGGGCCTTTGAGATTTGCGGAATGTTACAGCAAAATTTATTTGCTAACGTAACAAACCTTCTCGTGGCGACACCGGGTTCATGCCCCAAAGGCAATTCAAATAAACAAAGACAAGTTATTTGCAGTCCGCAATAAGAAAATAGTATATAAAGTAAGATGTATCTGTAAACAAACTCTTATGAAAATAATACGAGCCATTGACAAATACAAATCGGGCTGGTAGTTATATAGCCATTAACAAAACATTAGCTTTATTAATTCTACCAGCCCGATTTGTATTTGTCAATGGCTCTTATTATTTTCATAAGAGTTTGTTTACAGATACATCTTACTTTATATACTATTTTCTTATTGCGGACTGCAAATAACTTGTCTTTGTTTATTTGAATTGCCTTTGGGGCATGAACCCGGTGTCGCCACGAGAAGGTTTGTTACGTTAGCAAAAATTTTGCTGTAACATTCCGCAAATCTCAAAGGCCCTACGTACTTTTATAGTCATTTTCAAAATTTATTATGTAGTTTCGGTTCAATTCTGTACTTCCACACTTTAGTAGTGTTGGTGTTTTATCACCTGATGGCGGTTTTATTTACTTTTGCCATAGTACAGTGATTGTTTCGAAATTATATCATTATAATAGCTTGATTACTTCATAGGGTTCTTGGGAACAGTCCACTCTGATGAGGCTAACAAGCCGAAACCATTGGTCAGTGGATGTTTCTCCCCATGAATTAATAAAGCTAATGTTTTGTTAATGGCTATATAACTACCAGCCCGATTTGTATTTGTCAATGGCTCTTATTATTTTCATAAGAGTTTGTTTACAGATACATCTTACTTTATATACTATTTTCTTATTGCGGACTGCAAATAACTTGTCTTTTATATATATATATATATATATATATATATATATATATATATATATGTATTGTTATTTGGAATTATATCATGTGCTGTACATTTATTTTGCAAAGATTTATTACGTTTGTTGTAATTACTTACGTTGCTCTTGTTATTTTATAGCTTTGATAACTTGAATAAATTTCAGAAAACTTCAGCATACTATTCTATTTTTAATTTTTATTCTTCAGTCCTCAATAAACGTAATCAGTTTTTACAAATATCATGTTAGTGCTTACTACATTTGGAGTTTATCGAAACTGATTTTGGTTTTCAGATATACCAGATGGGTGACAAGAAGGGTAGCAGTTGGAACAATAGTAACAGTATGGCTTCTAGCTGGATTGATATCATTCGTACCTATATCGTTAGGCCTGCACCGACCTTCACAACCACTATTGTACAACTCAGGAGGACTAAAATACGCAACTTGTGCACTTGATTTAACACCCACGTACGCAGTTGTTTCTAGCTGTATATCATTTTACGTTCCATGTATTGTTATGATAGGTAAGTGAAAGCGATATAAGCTCTTAATGTTACTAGTACTGTTGAGACAGAGATAGAAAATCATAACCGGCAACGGGATTCGATGGTTAATTCTTGACCGGAATTAATCTCTATGGTTTATTTTACAAAATATTCACTGTACGAATGACAATTGTTTCGCAACATGAAATGCTTTAACTTTTGGTGTTGCACTAAATTACTCATACACACACACGTTACATTTTCCGGGTGTGCAGCATAATTATATGATAATTTTCTACATTATTGACGATAGAATGAAATGATTTATACTAAAGCTTTAGCATTTTTCCTGGTCTGAGGAAAAGAGCAAACAAATTTATTTATTGTTAAACATTTAGGGTCTGATGCTTATTCTTTAGTCTTCGTTTCTATTCAAAATTGGTTTCTCCACATTTGCAGCTTTTGTGTTACGATGACGTCCTCAACCCGTATTTTTGACTAAAGGTTACCATTTTTGCGAACATGTCCTTCAATATTTGTGAACGTGTAGTGGTTTGGCACTCGGCGATAGAAAATCTTTTCGTGTAGACTCTGACATGTTCAGGTTTAATGCTTTGACAAAATCTGAAATCCAAAAGCTTATTACTTGTTCGACATTTGTGTAAATAAGCATGACGGAAGATGAGAAATTCAAAAGTTAATTAAAATAATCATAAATTCACGACTTAACACACAAATTGAGGTTAAATGACAGTCAAATTAAATAAAAAAGCCAAATCTACTACTATATTATTTTAGTAGCAACAGTTACAAAAGTATGCAGATATTTAAAATTAGTTTTTTTTCTAGCACACCTTTCAACATTCAAAATTTTCTAAAAAAAAACATCAAATTTCAGAATTATGTCGATTGTTCATAAAGAAAATTGGCAATCCTAACATACGCAGTAATAAGGTTGTGGTCAGATATTTACACAACACATTATCTTTTGGGACGCGCGTAAGTTTCTAAACCTATTACATACCTTACTACAAAACGTCCAATTGAGAGTAAAAACTCACACTACAAGAATGGTAAAATCTTTCAATGCGTTTTTGCGTTATTTTAAAATATGAAGGGCTTTTCATGATCTAGATCTTTCAGAAGAATTCTGTTTGGTTGTAACTTACCTTGCTTACTAAAACTATGATCTACTAAAACAACTGACACTATATGCTCACTGAATATCTATAAGTGTGAATAGTACCTTCTGCAGTGATTTATTAAAGTTTAATATGTATTTCGGTCTATATAAAAGATTTCAAAAAATTATTACTGAGACAGCAGATTTGTGGTTAACACGTTCGCGACGTAGAGGTTTTTTGTAGACATACAGCTGGGCCGTTATTATTTTTAGCTGATGCTGTCGTGCACCACTGGTGGTGCAGGACGGCTCTAAACTGAAATTTCTAGTTTATGGCCGTCGTACACCACCGATGATGCATTCGTTGTCTACAGCAAAAGCACTTGTATCCCACAATTATCGCACATAACAGCCTTTTACCACCACTTATGGTGAATGTTGAAATATAATTTTACGTAAGCAAAGAATTCTGTGTAAGTAGTCAATAAAATAATTTTTTTGTGATAAATACTTGTAAATGAATGCGGTACTTTTTATGGTATAAGTGCAGGTAAATTACAAAAGATTACAATGGATTCTGGTTGAAAAATGGCCACAAGAACCGAGCGAATTTTGCTTGCCGCTAAGAAGTTCACAGAGTTTATAACTAGCAGTGCACCTTGTAGTTTATTGTTACCTCAAAATATGCCCAGTACAATAAATGAATTTACTTTAACCTCAATAGATATTTAAAAGGAATCTATCAGGGGTGCAGGAATGCCATAAGCGAAATTAGTATTAAAACAAAAGAAACCTACAGATTGTTCTTCTAGAAATATAAATGATCAACAACACTTTTTTGAGTCGTCAGACGAGGAAAGCGATCTATAAACCTACGGATTCTCAGAATGGTAATGATGAGGTTAGCGATGAAAACATTTCATCGAACCAGAATTCCAGTGATTATTCAGATGCGAATATAATTCGTATAACTACTTGGGTCCCTTATGGAAATGTGTTTAACGATTTTCCATTTTCTGATAATCTACGACTAAATCAGGTTGATATTTCCAGTTCATACAAAATTTATCGGGAGTTTATAGACAAAAATATCTTTGGATATTAATAGTGGAGGAGACAAACAGATACGCATTACAATATATTCAAGTTATCATCTTTCTCAACGAACACTTGTCCGTCATATGAGAGACACGGATAGGGACGAACTTCGAAAGCTTCTCGTGATTTTGATGATAATAAGCATAAATAATCTACCAAAAGAAGCGTTTCTGTTGGTCCAAAAATAAAATATATGCAAATGACGTGATATAGAGAAAAATGGACTCGACTTGCTGCTAAAGTTTATTCATTTTTTAAATAATGCTACTTTTCAAAATACTGACAGATTAATTAAAATTAAAATTGTTTTAGATCGAATTATAAGCAATTTTCAGAGGATTCTGAAGCCTAACAAAGAGATGATCATCTTCCGACAATATCTTTCAGCTATATCACATAGATATGGGATTAAAGTATATAAGATATGCACACCTGAAGGTTACACATACAATCTCAGCATATATTGTGAGAAAAATATTGACGTACAAGAACATGTTAGTAGACATGGGCACACTTTTGGAGTAACGGTAGGGCTAATGGATGGTTTGTTAAAAGAAGAGGGAATCTTGTATATTGACAATTTTTACAATAGTGTACTTGTAACCGAATACCTTCTACAAAACTATATCTACGTATGTGGCACTTTGAGAACTAATAAAACAATCCAAAAGATGAATATCAAACTCAAGAAAGGCAAACTATATTGTATTGTATTGTATATCTTTATATTTGAATTGCATTGATACAAATAACTATTAACTCTAGAAGTAACTCTAGTGAGATTTGGACTATGAAATTCACTGTTACACTTAACTAGAGATTACTTCAAAATTGACAGAAAAATAACTAAAAATATTAAAAATAAAAATAAAAATAAGCATTTTTACAGTGTTTAAATAAATAAATAAATATTTCTTTGCCATACACATACATACTCGCGCGTATGCTCACTCGCACCCATGCTCATACATACAGATAACAAAAATACTCAGTCACACAACAGGCACTTAATAAATAAATAAATATAAATAAGTAAATATAAGTATAAATAATTAAATAAATAGATATACCTCTGACATACACATACACACACGCGCGTATGCGCACTCGCACCCATGCTCATACATACACATAACAAAAACACTCAATCACACAACAGGCACTTAATCTCAGAACCCATGCATCTTAAATGCAACTACTGTTGCGATAGTAGATACTCCCGATACGTTTGTTGGAACTTAGAGATTATGGTAGAATTTCTTATAATGGCAGGAATCAAGTTCCACAGTGAAGAACTGGAAACCACAAAAGAGGAATGGTACATTTCAGTTCGATGATGTGGAATTTTCAACCGGTTATCATCTCTGATGTTGTAGTTGCCGTTAGCTAAAGGCGAAAATTTTGTAGTAAGGTAGTTTAGACCAATCCCGCGTAAAAACTTAAACAACATTATCGCTTGATGTAATTTCCTCTGGTTATGCAACTTCAACCAGGATAATTTCTTAAAAAATGGTGAGATGTGATCATGGCGCTTAATATCAAATATAAAGCGAATGCAGCTATTATTAACTTTTTGCAAACGATTCCCACTAATCTGGGGCAGATTATTATACACAACATCTACATGGTCAAAAATGGGCTGGATTAAGGCCTGGACCAATTTGAGTTTTAAGCTAATTGGTAAAAATCGTCTAATTCTATTGAGACCATGCAAAAACTTTTTGACATGTATATAGTGTGTGGTTCTTCCAAGATAGGGTCGCGTCAATAACAACTCCAAGACTTTTAACGACCGGACAAAGTTTGATTAGCGACCCACCCAATTGAAGAGGCGGGAGTATCGATTGGTCAGTTTTACCTAACAATTTGGAAGATCCGATTACAATTGCTTCACATTTAAAAGAATTTATTGTTAGTTGGTTTTCGTCTCCCTACGATTTTATTCTAGCAAGATCAGAATTAATATTGATAAATGTATTTGGTAAATCATTAGGATGACAGTGACAATATATTTGAATGTCGTCGGCATAACAATGGTACTTACTAAATTTGAGAACCTTATTAATATCTTGAATATACAAGGAAAACAGAAAAGGACCAAGCACACTTCTCTGTGGAACCCCTGCCTGTAGATTCGCCCAATTAGAAAATTGATTTCCTGCATCATTGACAACACGTTGTTCACGGCCGTTAAGGTATGATTTAAACCATTCGAGAGCGCTATTGGAAAAGTTATATAGCATTTTAAGCTTCGCAAGTAATATTGCGGAATTAACATTATTAAATGCTGAGCTAAAATCTAATTGCACAAGAACGGTAAGCTGTTTTTTATCCATGGCTTGCTTGTTATCATCAATTATACAAATTAAGGCTGTAGAGGTACGATGGAATTTGCAAAAACCAGACTGGTATTTATCAAAAAAGTTTTTTAGGTGAAAATAGTCAAGTAGTTGATCACGAGCTATATATTCAATTAATTTTGAGAGGGTTGGAAGGATACTAATTGGGCGAAAGTCAGAGGGAGATAAAGGACTGTTCTTCTTAGGTAACGAACGAACCAGCGCTTGTTTCCAGCATTCAGGAAAAGTATTTGTTAAAAATGAACAGTGTACAATAGACAGAAGAGCCTCCATTAAACTAGGAAGTATATATAGAATCATTGATTTAGATATTCCATCGACCCTTATTGCGCTCGATTTGATACGCTTAAACGCTTTATGGACAGTATCTTTATTTACAGTTTGAAAATACAATTTAGGACATACAGGAGAATTTAACTAAGTGATATTTTTAATATTTCTTTCAATAAGAATCGGATATGCACAGATTATAGCTACAAAGTGATCGTTTAATTCATTTAAACTTAGCACGTTTGGTGAACGAGTGGAATGTTTACCAACTTTCAACGTTTGTAACTCTTTCCAGGTTTTGGCAGAACTTAAATTTGACAACAGCGAGTACAAATGCCGTAACTTAGAATTACGGAGTAATTGTTTAGTTTTATTACGAAATAACTTATAGCGTGAATTGATTTTCCAACGTTGTAGTCGTTGAAACTGAACTGCAGCATCGTCTCTTAAACGTCTCATTTCCTGTATTTGATGGTTTAGCCACGGTGCTTTAGGCTTTGTAATCCGAACCATTTTAATTGGAGCATGAAGATAGTAAAGGTCAGTAACAAAGGAGTTAAATGATTGTAGTTTGCAGTTAATATTAGGCAAAAGGTCAATTTGATTCCACGGTATTTCATGAGCATTCTTTGTAATTTGTTTAATATCCATATGTTTAAAATCTCTGTATGTTTTATATTTTGGAATAAATTTCGGTAGTTTTGCTGAATAACATACATATATAAGATCATGTTTAGACAGTTCAAGAATGGGGAATTGGCCACATTGAATTGCTTTTTCTTTCTTTAGCAGTATTATATGATCTATACTTGAATGCACCTCATGAGTGGCAGTGATTAGATGATGAGTTGGCATAAGAGACAGAAAACTTAAGTTGCACGAATTTATAATATTTCGTAAACACCGAACGTCATAAGTGCCCTTAGTAACATTTATATTAAAATCACCTAGTACAATGATATCACTATATACTGGTATGAACTGAAATGGAATATCCTCAATGTCAGACAAATAACCAGTATTTGGTGGACGATATATAGTGCCAATCAGGATTTTCTGATGCTTGAACGAAATCTCAACAAACATGTATTCGGGCCTAGCATAATATGCAGATTGCGAGCTAGCGATCAACTTAGCAGATAGGTCTTCCCTTACATATAAAGCTACTCCGCCGCCACGTTGTTTGGTCCTATCATTTCTTAATATACGATATCCGTGCAGATTCACTAGGGTATCTGGGAGTGAAGGTTTGAGCCAAGTTTCGGATATAGCAATACAATGTGCACCACTAAATTCAAAAGCATTAGAAAAATCATCAAATTTGCTTAATAACGACTCCGAGTTCACATGACAGCAATGAAAAGCCCTTGAATGTCGTCGTAATGCCTGTTGTAGACGAGTCTAAGCAGATGGGACGCTAGGCAGAAGAGACAGAACATCAGGTTCCTCATCTGGGGTATCTACATCGATTCTACAAAGGCCTGAAAAGTATTCAACCATTACAAAAAGAAAAGTTAAAAGAGAGAATAAAACAGGGTTTACAGATTAAGCGCCCGCAACTCACATAAGGAATCATACAAAAGTATAGAAAAACAACTAAATACATAACTAAACTTAAACCTAATGGGTACATAATTGAAGCAAGACTCCTATAGTATTTAGGCTCCGAACAAATAGGCTGTATAGAGGATAAATTAATAATTTTTTATCCAAAATGCAAAAAAATGAAAACAGGAAAAATTAAAATTATTTAATCAGATAATATTACCCAACCACAACGATATAGATGTAGTAGTAATAAGACCTAGTTATGTAGATTTTTGTAATCCGTGCTGTTGGCTACGGGTATTGTAATGCTTAGTCGTGTTGTCCGAAGCCTTACGGGAATCCCGAGGTGCCGCCTTAAGATGTTCCATAGTGGTGATAAGAAATTTTTTTCCTGCTTGAAAAACATGTATTTTTCCGTCTTGAGTCCAGGTATGCCTAGGACCAAAAGTATCCTTACAGGAGTTATAGAGTGCTAACCGTCGTCTAGTGAGGGACTCGGTTATGAGATACGGCATACCTTTAAGGCACTTTTTGCTCTCCCATACACACCGTCAAATTTGATAAGACATAAATTTCACGATAATAGGGCGTGGTTTTCTACCATCATTACTTCATGTGCCTAAACGATGGCACCGATCAATACTATTCAACGAAAAATTGTTGATCTTTAACGTAGTGTTTACAAAATTAACTATTATATTATTGACGTCGATCTTGGAGTTGTCTTCCTTAATACCGTGGAACAGTAAGCAATTATTTCGTGAGTAAGCTTCTAGAGCATCAATTTGTTCACCAATATAAACGATCAGTCCATCGAGGCAACTTTTCATTGTTGACATGCAATCAATAATATCATTTTTGAAACTAATTCCTTACACAAACTTTCTAAGCTAATTGATGTACCGTCGTCTCTGTTGTCTTGGGAATTATTAAAAGATGCAATAAGCAGCTTATTTTCGAAATCGCTCATTTTATTAAGAAATGTACGTTCACATGAACATTTTACAATTCAGAGAACAACTTATAAACAAACTCCTTGATTATGAAGGCACAGAAGTAGAGAATCACCAAAATGTAGAAGAAAACCAAAGAGGGAGAAAAAAGTGAGTCACAAATTGAAGAAGTTTGAGAGAAACGTAAAACAAAATCGTGAAAGGTGTTTTTTATGATATGAGGTAATGCAAAGCGAAAGAGGTGCTAAAGAAGTAAAAGCAAAGACTAAACGAATAATGACCTTCTGTAACAGTTGCGACCGCGATCCGCCAATGTGTTTGGACTATTTCAATATGCAACATATCTAGCTTTTACTTTTGTTTCATAGTATTTGTTAATTTTTATTATTAGTTGAACTAGTTATAAGGCGAATTTCAAATTTGCATAACCTCAATAATTTATGTTTCAATTTACCCTTCAATGATTTCATTTATTCTGAATAAATTTTTATTGAAAAATGTTGTGTTTATAATAATCTAATCTAGTCCCTAAAAAAACTCCGATCTTAAAACTGGTGCGCAACAGATGGCACATTACCTCTACTTCTAGCCGTAATATAATATCAAAGTCCTACATGTAAGCCGTTGAGTTTATATCAAACATTATAACTTGACATAGCGTGTCCCATATGTGGCACATGCCGGCTGATGGTTATAACCGGAATGTACTACCTTTGGTACACAACGTCGCGCTATATGCCTATATTTACTGATCTGTTTCTAATGAAGTAACTAACAATAGGTCTTTCTGACCGATCAACTTGCAATGTCTTTATAACTTGGCTTCAAGGACGTTATAAGAATGGGCCCAGTGATACTTGCGTACGTACGGCTAACATAGTTCATACGTGCGTTTACAGCTACTTGCTTTTCTAACATTCCTAAAAATATACTTTCTATGTTTTATCAAGTCCCCACCAATAAGAAATATTACTTAAAAATGAAATCACCAGTGTTTACTTAAAGCAACATATACAAAAAGTCATATTCTAACCTAACTTCGTTTTGTGCTAAATGCGTAGTGTTTTATAATAAAACACATACGCCAATAGTGGGAACCAAACAAATGAGGTTATATACGGACACACAATATGTTTAACAATGATATCGAGCCAATGCCTGTGTTACATACTCATCCGATGATGCCACGCATACGTTCATCCGGAGGAAAAGCGTTACATCTCAAAACACCTAACTTTTCAGAACAGTCAATTGAAAATATGCCTCAATTTAAATGTCTTGGCATTTTAAAATAAAAATTTTCAGTGCTGTGATTTTAAAAAAATGTACATAAATTTGCAACTATTTAAGAGTATTATGATCGGTTTTTGCCTAGAGCGCATACTATGAAAGACTGAACGATGTAGCTCTCTTCTACAAAATATATCAACGTATTTTTCTATATTTAACTGTTATAAATTTAAAATCTGTAAAAAACCAGCAGTATTTACGGTTAAGATTGTAATAAATCGATTCCATGCAAAAGATATTTGTTTAATTACATGTAGATGATTGCACCTGTAAACAAAACTAAAAAACATTGCACAAAGTGACATAAAACAAACATGTACATGAATAAAAACAAACATATAATAAATCATTAAAGGTTTTTATAATAATCCAAATAGTATGAAGGTACAGGATTCGTTTTACCTTTAGTTTCCTTTTTTTTGAAATAGAGAGAGAAGACTTTTCTTTTTGGCACCAGTGACTCCCGGTTTTTGGGATAAAGCCGGTTTAGGAACAATTTTCTTCACATCTACCTTTCGTCTAGAATTTGATTTGCGCTGTCTGAAAATCATCTTGTTCGTAAGACGTTTTATAAAAGAATGTATACGGATCCTGTTTATGAACTTCAAGTACCTTAATGTCTGTAAACTTAACATTTTTTGTAATGTTGATGAAAAGATCTGTTGCTAAGGCTTTAAAATATATAATATATCTGATAGTTTTAATATTTTTGCTAGAAACAGCATATACATACATGGCTATTATGAATTTGTTCTTATTTTGACCTAAACAATTATCAGAATACAACACTATATTTAAATCATTTCGAATTTGTCCTTCCATTGTTTGAAAATACTTATCGAGGAATGTACCTATTTCGGTAGCTCCACGATGTGCTTCACCCTCATGCCATACAAAGTAAGTGCCCTCGCGACTTTTCATGTCATACAATGTAAAATTTAATCCATTTAATTTTTACACATAATAAAATTTCGACGTTTCTCCCGTTTGACACGGCAACACTGCTTACAAATCAAACACGATTACTTTTGTTTTATCGTCACTATTATTTTTATCTTTGTCTTTTTTTTCCTACTTAGTTCTTTTTGTTTAATGTGATTATTGTATATATCACCAACTGTTGTTTCTGCTCATCTGTCAAATTTGTATATTGTAAGCACAATTCGCATTGATCTTTTTTTGGCATGTGAAATGTCAAATTAAACTCTTCACTGAAAAGTTTACTATACATATCATAGTTAACGGGTCGCAAGTTTTGTTCTTTGCAAATTTCTGTATGATCTGCAATTGTCTTGCTGCCATCAATGTATTCCCTACTGGAATGGGTCCGACAATAATGGCTTTCTACACGAGGTATAGAATTTATGTGATCTTGACACTATTCTTTATCAGTTCACTCCCCCGCATGAGATTCCCATGCTTTCCTCTTTTGTCACTCTCGATTACCTTGCCACTTTCACAAGTTAAATGTTTCTTTAAAACTGTACTTATTACTCTATGATTTATAACTAGGGCTGCTATAGAAAAATACTTGCACACACGAAGTCCATTATGGTCAATTCAAAAATAGTATGTATTGTTTGGTTACCTTGGATGTTTTACATTGGAGTATTTATATTTTGATTTAATAGTTTTCATGTTAAAAGAAATAAACTCTCTTTGTTTTTCAATTTATTCTATTTCCAATAGTCATTAAAGATTGTAGTTCGTTGTTCCTCTGTAATTTTCTCCGAACATTTCAATTTGCATCTTAAACCACACAGAGGTAACAGCATATTTGCTGAACAGGTGATCTTGTCTTTAGTTTTAGTGCCATCTTCATTTCGTATAATGTCTGTTGAAACATAGCTTTGACCAGTGTTTCGCATACTTTTTGCTACTATTTTTCCACGAATGAACAGTCTTCTTTCGCTTTTTGCTTGTTTTTTCTGTTTCACATGGATCTGTTACTATTCACTTTAATTTCTTGAATTCATACGACCTTTTCTTCTTCACCATCGCCATCAGAAGAATCATCGGAGAAACAGAATCTGCAACGCTGTCAACTATCGATAAGGAGATTTTCTGGAACTATCGGAAGTATTACCATTAGATGATGTATCAGAATCAGAATTGGATAATTCAGACGTAGATGTTGAATCAGAATCTGATGCAGTTTTATCAACATTGTAAGAAGTTGTTGCTGGACAGCCGTTTACTAATTTTTGCTCTAAACGAGAAAGGTAGAAGTTGCATAATGTTGAATATTTCTGAGATTTGTTACCGTTAATATTTTTCAATACGTAGTCAGGATTATTTTCAACAAGATTGCTAGTGAAACAACTATCTATTACGTTGGTAATTCCTGTTACGGTAATGTTGGGAGTTACGTTTTCTATAAAACAATACAGTGATAAAAATAGCAACTTTTTTATTTAACAAATAGTTACCTTTATTGGTTTGCATGTCTGCGTTAAATTCGTTACCAGTGCCATATTTTAAATTATGTACATTTGATATCTCTGATATGTTTTTTCAAAACAAAATGCCTGCACAATCAACTATTATAGAAAGTATTTTGAAATTAAACATCTACTGGAATTTCAATAAAACTTGTACAGCATGATAACAAGGACGATCTGTACTTTCTAAAAATGTATATTATCATTTGTTGGGTAAGTAATTATAGGGTGAATAAAATCCTGTATGTCTGAGAGCGAGTAGACGCTTATCAGTATAGGGACCAACTGCATTTTATATAAATAGAGCTGTGTCCTCGGCTTGGTCAGGCGCGCACACTTCAAACATCACATAGTTCTGAGAAGTTTGTGAAGGATTCTTAACCAAGTCCAACATTTGCCTCCTATTTGCATACATGGCTATTACCTACTAAAAAGATCTACTATTAAGCGTGCTTAAAAGATTTTTTAAAGCAAGAATGCAACTTCTTGAAATGTAATTTGTACTAGTTAATAAATTTCGGTGCAAGAGTGCTACATCTTACACAAAACAATGGCATTAATTATACAAGATACTGCGACTTTTTTGTGGAATACGGGTATAAATACAAATACATACAACACTCTTTAAATAAATTTACTGGTAGTGTTAGAGTTACATTTCATTTTGTCACTCTATTGCACATAAAAGCTAGTTAAGCAGATACTTATACCGACAGCGCGTTATATCACTAAATATCACTATATTATTGATAAATGAGACTTTATATACGTTATAAACGGAAATGTACGACTATTCACGGCAAACAATTAACCTGCCTGTATAGAAGTACGGTGCATACATACAAAGATGTATCAGTCTATTAGCGTGTGACCGCAGTAATTTTTCTCTTAACCCTCCTCCCGAGTCTTTACGTTCGAACGAGTCCTCGGTTAGGTTACTCTTAGAAATAGATATTATTAAAAACCACAAAACACAAATCACTTGACACGCATATCAGAACAGTTTGCAAGAGTTTTGGCAACAACTGTTCTGATATGCGTGTTAAGTGATTTGTGTTTTTTAATAATAATATCTATTTCTAACAGTAACCTAACCTCAAAAAGCCTATCGCGGGACTCGTTCGAGCGTAAAGACTCGGGAAGGTGGTTAAGAAAAAAATTACTGTCGATCGTCTGAAGTTGGAGGCAAAGAGTTACAACTGACATCTCTTAAAAAATTAGTGCAAACTCAGTTGCAACATTCTTCCTCTTTAAAGTTCATACAATTCTAGGTCTATTATCATTATAGAACAAAAAAACCGCTATTTTTCGAGATGTAACTCTCTTCCTCCGGATGAATGTAATACCAGTTACATAATATTGCAGCTTGGTGTGTATTGTATTGTTCATAGACTCTCCCACTGTGGTTTTCTCTCACGTTTACCTGCGTGTAAACTTTGGGTTAAAAAGCAATTCTGTAGCAACCTTAGCAGCGAAAGGTTCAACTTGTACATTTTCAATAAAACAGAATTTAGTTGTTCAATACGAGTAGCGTATAATTTTTTATCCCTCTATTGACGCAACATTCGAACCGGGTGAAAATCAGCACATATCAATCAGCTTTTTATGGAAAAATCTGATTCCCCAAGGGTGCTTCGAGAAGTCAATATTAAATCAGAAAAATTAATACATCAACAGCTGAGATACAAGGTCAGTACACATTAATACCTTTAGGCCAACTCATTGTTTGGGTGCGTATATATTTGTTTTTATGTGAGTATTGCTATATTTTGTAAGTTTGTATAATAATAGCCGAATTAGCCCATCTAGTTGCAAAACGTGGTCAATTAAAAGCTAAATTTACGAGATCTGCAACCTACATAAATAACTTTAACATCGAAAGCGGAAATTTCGAACAATTAAAAGCCCGAGAAAGTAGTGTAACGGAATGGTTTAAGGAATTTGAAGAATTGCAATATCATATCGAAGAAATAGCTCCTAAAGATACTAAAATTGCCGACGAAGCAGAGGCGGTCGAATTACAATATTTTAATTTTTTAGCTAATATTCGTAATATCATTAAAAAGCCATCAAATTTAAGTGACATTCAAATTTCTACTTCCAACACAAACAGTGAACCAAAGCCTTGGAGTCACAGTCTAATTGCATGACTTTACCCAATATAAAATTACCAGTTTACGGCGGTGCATTTTTAGAATACATGAAATTTTATAATAATTTAATAACATTGTAAATCTTGACAGTCGTTTAAATGATTGTCATTTTTTTATTTGAAATTTTGCCTAAAAGACGATACATTACGCGCAGTCGAAGCTTTACCGGTAAACAGCGAAAATTACAAGGCAGCTCTAGATGTTCTAGAAAAGCGTTTCAAAAATGAACGTTTAATTGTTCAAGAACACGTTTGCTCAATATTAAATTTTCCCGTTATTACAAAAAATTCTGATACAAATCTAATGCGAGAATTGTTAGATAATTTAACCGTTAACTTGCAAGCCTTGAAAGGTTTGGGAGTGAACATATAAGCTTGGGATGTAATATTAATTCCGATAATTCAATCTAAACTTGATTTTTTTACAAAAAAGGAATATAAAGCAACTTTGAGTTCAGAATGACCAAAACTACAAGAATTAAGAAACTTCTGAGGGAAAAGGTGCCAGTTTTTTGAAGGGGTAAACGCCTTGAATAAATCGGTTTCCACAAAAACTCAGGGTACAACGAAATCTCAAAATTCAAATAATAAGCCGCGAACGTCTGCCTACGTTGTTTCAAAGCTAAACAAAATAAATTGTTGTTGTAACGGTACACACAACATTTATCATTGCTCTAAGTTAAAATCAATGTCCGTGCAAGAACGAAAAGATGAAGTTAATAAACTAAACCTTTGTCTTAACTGCTTAAAGGGCAATAGTAGATAAATAAGGCCGGTCCTAATTCAAAACGCGACAGACGTATTTTCCATGTGTAAAATACGTCTGTCACGTTTTGAATTAGATCGCCTATAATTTCAATGTAAAATAGTTGTGAAAACATTTGAATGTAAAATAGTTGTGAAAACATGAATTCTTCTATACTTTCAATGTAAAATACTTGTGGGCGCGTTTTGAATTAGGATCGGCTTTATATTACTTTCAATGAAACACTCACGTATGTTGAAAAAAATGTAAGTGCAGAGAAGAATGTGTGTAGCTGTTTTGAATTTGGTTTTCTAGCGAGAAGTTACACGTGCACCGTTTTGAATTAGGATCGGCGTTATATACTTTTAATGTAAAATGTGAAAACCTGAATTCTTTTCAAATGTAAAATACTTGTGGGCACGTTTTGAATTAGGATCGGCTTTATATTACTTTCAATGTAACACACGTATGTTGAAAAATGTAAGTGCAGAGAAAATGTGTGTAGATGTTTTGAATTTGGTTTTCTAGCGAGACAGTATGACAGATGCAAAAAATATCGCATTCAAGTCAATTGTGTTTTAATTAAAGTGGATTCTGATTTATGTTTAGAGGCTGCAAATACACATGGGCCGGTTTTAATTCAAAATGAGTTCACTCTTGTGATAGGTTGAAAAGTGGGTTGGCAAAGTACGCAGATGGTGGTAATCTGCTATATAAGGAGATTGCTCCTAATATTAATTTAATTAGTCGAAGTTTACTGCATATATTTACATACAAACATGTATATAATTGATATTCAGGGATTTAAATACAAGAAAAACGAGTTTGTGTGTAAAGAAATTGCTGTTTTGGACTTGTTGAAAGGTGATGTTTGGCATCAAATTTTTAAACTGCCAATACAGTCCAGTTGTTTGAGTCAAGATCATATAAAACGTAACGACTGGGTGACAAGGAATATTCATGGTATTTCTTGGGATGAATCTTCAACGGCTGGAATGGTGTCATCATATATAGCGCTTTATTTGAAGCAAATTATCCGACCCGGTGAAGAAGTATTTGTGAAGGGTCTAGAAAAGAAGAAATTGATTGAAACATATATAATGCAAAACTTTGTAACTGATATGCTTGCACTAGGTTGTCCTAAGCTATCGGAGTTAAAAATCAACAATCGTTTAAAATATAACATTCATTGTTGTAGACACAGCAATAATAATTTGCAATGCACAAAACAAAATATCTTTTTATTAAAAGAATGGCTTGATAATAATAAAAAATAATAGAAAGATTTTGTCTGTATTATTTATTTTAATATAATTTTACAATGTTAGCCTTACAAAATTCCTTTATAATAATAATAAAAAACAATAGAAAGATTTTGTCTGTATTATTTATTTTAATATAATTTTACAATGTTAGCCTTATTAACTATTATTATAACAACTTCTAGCAAACATTATTTTTATCGATCCAGCTATTGTGTACGTTAGAGAAGCCTAACCATTTTACAAATACATTATTTCCACTCTTTCTTAGTACTTTTTCTACCAGGTAAATTCCTGGATGTTTAACCTTTTGCAACTCCGTTTCATAAAATGCACCTTTGATTTCTTTCTCATCTTGATCTTCTAATATATATGTTGTAGGATTGGTTACGTTTACCTTTTAATCTTAAAATTTCATTTGACCAGTTTGGCGTGTAACCTTTCGTAAATGCTTCCTGTGTTTACTAATCCTCACACTGTCTTTTATTGAATATTTTGGTATTTTGGTTGCAAGTTTGATGTGGGTAAATGATGATTTAAGAATAGTTTTTCATTTGATTTATCAACTTTTACAGGTTTGACTCCGATAGTATTGTGAACTGTATTGTTGTATTGTTTCACAATATCGCTTAAATTTTTATCCAATTGTAAGAACCGTTCAGGTTAAACAAGCGCCACATTTTTCCCTTTAAAGTTCTAATTACACGTTCCACAATGCATGCTTTCTTTGTAGAAAAACACTATAATGGTTTATGCCATATGTCTGCATTAAGGATTGAAAGTGTTTGTTATAATATTCTTTACCAAAATCAGACTGCAAATTTCTTGGCGGATTTTTAAATTTATTTAAAATTGTTTTCATTGCAGCAGTAACATCAATACCCGTTTTACTTTTAAGTGGTACAGCCCATACGTATTTGGAGAAACAATCAATAACTACTAAAATGTATTTAAATCCTTTGTTTGTTTGCGAATATGGTAGCATTTCAATCAAATCGGTCTGAAGAAGGTCATTTAAACCTTTTACTATCACTTTGCGTCTCTTGAAATTTATTCTTGCTGGTTTATGAAGTTCATTTACTATATCCTCTTTCACTTTTGATTGAGCAACTATCATAATACTTTTTTATAATCAGGATTTATTAAATACAATTAATGAAATACTTCTATGTTTGAATGTCGTGGGCTCCACTTGCTTTGAAAGAAACTTTTAATATAAAATCAAGAAACATTGTGGTATTGTTTATGATAGCACCGCTGTCACGAAAGCTGATTACATCCATACGTTTAAGCAAAAATCCTTGTAACTGTGCAATTACATAACTTTTTCGTTTATAAGAATTTCAATGTCTTGCGGGTATCCTTTAATATTCTCAATGACTGCTTCCTCATAAGGAAATTCATAATTATGTTTAATGTTGAAAATAAGGAATGTCTTGTCACCGTCGAGAAATGTATTAGAGTAAAACGTTGCTACTACCGTGTAATGTAGCATATGTAACTTGTACTCAATCAAGGTTTCAAAACCTTCACTTTTGTTTTCATATTCCTGTTCAGTTATATCTATTTTACGGTTATGTAAGTGCCTTCCAAATTTGTCAATTGTCATATCATCTAATTACTTTCGCCTCACGCAATTCTTCAATGATCGAATTTATTTCGTTGCCGTGACCTGTGTGTCCAGCAGTCTGAGATGAAACTAAAAGTCGTAATCTATCAACAAGTTCATTGGGATCATTCCAATATAAATAATCTATAGCGTTATTTGATACTCCCATTGTCATACCGTCTCCAAGACGCTTTCTATAGGGTAATGTTCTAGGTATACGGGGTGTTTGGGGAATTTTTGTACTTATATGAAGTATTACCCTGAATTTGTTCTGTTTCAGAATAATATCTTCTATTAGCATTTGTTCTTTTTACAATATCAAGGTACGACTTTAGATCTTGATGACTGTACCCGACAGGATATTTTTTAAACAGTAGTTCGTATAATCCAGGAGTTATATTTCAAATCATTTATTAGAACATTTTCATCATCCAACGCGAAATTCGAATTGCCTATCATAAGACCATTTGAATCAGGGTTAAACCTAATACCATATTTATGATCAAATTCGTTCTTAACATCTTTAAACATATTGTAAATATATTCTCAAGGTAGCGGATGTAGCTGTTCGAGATAATGTGTCATACCAGGTGAATCGGCAAAGCTTTGAATATATTCCTGGGCTTCTTGTGCATTTCGATTAATTTCTGCTTCATATTCATTCTCAACATCGTCATCATCATCATCATCTACCTCTATGGCATCATTTTTATATTTGGTATATGCTGAGCAATAACCGGGGAATCAATATAGTCAACGTTCCTTTCTAGCAATTTAGGTTTAATTTTTTTTACACTGCTATGAGGCAGTTCTTCTTCTTTAAATTTTTCTTTCTTTACCGCACTTTCCCCATCCAGTTTATAAGCAATAGTTTCTAATCGTGATGTTATGGGTAAGATTGATTCCACTTGGACGACTTCATTATCTTTTAACTGACGCAATTTGTTTTTTACAATGTTTCTTTTCTTAATTAAAATTCTTTTAAGTTTTATCGCCTCCTTGTTCATTGCGTAAAAGTTTATTGTAGTAAAAATTCTTCGATACTAACGATACTTGCGTCTCTCAAGGTTTAAATATGTATGAAGTGATCAAAACCTATTCGGTACCTTCCTTGATCTGGATCACTATCTTTGTCTACAACTAAGAAACCGTATTTGTCTTGCCAACAAGCAGCACATATTTCACGGAATTTATCATACTTCATGTCAGTATTGACGTGATCGTCATATATGTGTTTTAAGTTTAAATCATCTTGTTTAAATAAAACTAAAAGATTAGCATTATCACGTAGTAAGTGCTTAGGTATACGAGTATAACTTTGACAAAGGTAAAACTGTCTACTTGTTTATGACGCCCCATACTAAAGTATTCCCTAATGATACCTTGTTTATCGCAAGCTACATCATCAAAAACAAATATAGAATTATTTCGAGCATCAGATGGTGATATAATATTATCAGAACTGGAAAATGTATAATATTTGATCCCTTTATTGGTTGCAGTAGACTTTCAAGGTATTGATACTTTAGTTGATAAAGTGATTTAGAATAAACATATACGTTTTCAAACTTTAAACCATTAGGATGTTCTATCAGCCCAATCATAACGTTGGTTTTACCGCAATTTGATGGACCAACAACTAGACATCGAATAGATGAAGGCAGAAGAACACTATGTTTTTCTTTTTAGCTAAGGATTGCACGCCAATGTCATTATTGTTTATGGTTAAAGGTGTTGATTGTTTCACAACACGCATGTTTGCAAGTACTAAATTCGATTTGTAAAAAAAGTGGAATTATATATATATATGTATATATATATATATATATATAAGAAACGGCGAGTATATAAAGAATCATTAATTCATAATATTTTATTTATTTACTGCACAGCTTGAGAGGATAGTTGTCCGCTAATGATTACACATAATAATAATTCTAAAACTACTGGGAACGGACTATTAAATACTGTAATTAACAATTTACCATTTGAAGCGCATATTCCGGGTTACAAACTTTGCGGTCCGGGTACAAAACTAATCGAACGGTTAGCTCGGGGAGACAAGGGAATAAACAAGTTAGACGAGGCTTGTAAGGAGCACGATATTGCATACACCAAAGAAAAGGATCTATCTAAACGTCATCAAGCAGATTCGAAGTTAGCTCAGTTAGCTACAGAAAGACTAAATTCTGGTGACTCGTCTTTAGGTGAAAAAGTTGCAGCATTTGGAGTAGCTACCGCAATGAAAGCTAAAGTAAAACTTGGTATGGGTGCCTGTGCATCACTGAGAACAAAAAATATCAATAAAATAAGAAAACTGATAAAGAAACGTAAAATAAGAAGTACGCTAGGTATTAAAAGTATTATCAAACAAGCACGTACAGCTTTAAAAAAGACTAAAGGATCTAATATTATGGATACAATCAACATAGCAATTAAGGCCGCCAATACAGCAAAACAAAAGAAGCATATTAAATCAGCTCGTATTATATCAATTCCTAAAACAGGAGGTTTTCTACCACTAATACCAATTTTTGTAGGCCTAAGCGCTCTTGGTACTCTTACTGGAGGTGCAGCTGCTGTTGCAAAAGCAGTTTCAGATACTAAAATAGCTAAGGAACAACTAGCGGATAAACAACGTCATAACAAGGCAATGGAGGACATTGCAGTCGGAAACGGCATGTACATCAAACCTTATGAAAAAGGTTTTGGTCTTTTTTTAGCCCCTGCAAAACCTCAAAGGAACGCAACTTGATTTTACCTAATCGAGCACTAAGCAATGTAGAATTAATAAAGTTTGTTAAGCAATTAGAAGTACCATATTTTCGTGGAGTGTTCATGAGAAACAATCTTCCCAAGAAAGTTAATTTAAAAGAATGTGGTATAATTAATTTAGATGGAATAGAAGGTTTAGGCACGCATTGGACCTCTTACAAAAAGTACGGTAGTAGCGCTATTTACTATGACAGCTACGGAAAACTGCGACCGCCAACAGAGTTGATAAGTTATTTGAATAGCGGGGGTAAATGTAAAATTCTTTATAACATTAACCAAGAATAATCGTACGGTACTGTGTTTTGCGGTCATTTATGCTTACAATTTCTAAGTAGTGCATAGAACTGCGTACGAAGTTGTTATGTCGTACACTTTTACTCTAACGGGAAACACTTCAGTTTTAACAAGCAATTTTAATCCGCCTATAAACTTGGATAATGATTCGGAGTACGTATTAGGATTAACAAATTTTGAGTCTTATAACACAATTCCAAACATAGAAAAAGGAATAAATAATAAATTTTATTATGGATCTAACGGAGAATTCATAGAAATACCTGAAGGTGCTTATGAGATTAGAGAAATTAATAAATATCTTCAAAAAGCTTTAGGTGATAAAAGATGGCGTGGTCGTATGGATTAATCACAAAGCGCTAGAAAGACGCCAGTGTATATAGAAATTACAGCTGACAATAATACACTTAAATGTAGTATTAAATGTAGTCTAGATGTGGATTTTACCAAAAAGGATTCAATTGGTTCTCTACTTGGTTTCAATCCGCGAAAATTGCTAGCATTTGTCACGCATCAAGCAGACTACGCGATCAACATTTGTAAAGTGAATGCAGTTTTAATCGATTGTAATATTGCAAGTGGATCCTATTTAAATAGTAAACCAGCCCATGTAATACACGAATTTTTCCTCAAGTACCTGCAGGTTTTAAAATTGTCGAGTGTCCACCTACGATTATATATCTACCAATCAGGTCACGTATAATAAATGAAATAATAGTTAAAGTGTTAGATCAAGATGGAAATTTAGTTAATTTCAGAGGAGAACTGCTAACTGTAAGGTTGCATTTAAAAAATCTGCAATAGCCATGGGTATTAAGTATAATGCACGCAACATGTCAAGAATTGATATAAATGCTGGAAATTTCAAAGCAATCGACACTCGATTGATTGTTTCAAGACCGCTAACAACACAAAAC
Source organism: Platerodrilus igneus (assembly GCA_036346225.1). Taxonomy (NCBI): domain Eukaryota; kingdom Metazoa; phylum Arthropoda; class Insecta; order Coleoptera; family Lycidae; genus Platerodrilus; species Platerodrilus igneus. The sequence goes on along the minus strand of JARFIW010001433.1, from coordinate 880,979 downwards.
CGGCAGTTTCTACAATCGTTAGGACTGCATTTAATTAAAAAGTAGAATGAATAGTGAAATACTGAACGTGCGTGAAAAAGTTTACTTCGACAATGCAATTGTTAATATTGAAAACATACTCATCAACCTTATGCTAACACATCTTTAAACAATAATGATGAAATTCGAATCCTATACAACAACAAGATGTATACACCTTACCATCAAAGAGCATGCTGTACATAGAAGGCAAATTAATTAAAACAGATGGAACACCGTCTCAGACAGCAAAGTTTGTAAATAATGGAATTTTGCTGCTTTTTGATGAAATTAGATATGAGATTGGTGGTATCATTGTAGATCGTGTTCGGAATCCTGGATTAACGTCTATAATGAAGGGATATGTTTCATATAATAGCAATCAAAGTAAACATTTACAAAACGCTGGGTGGTTTCCTATGGATGATTCACAAATAGTTGATGCTAATGGGAATTTTAATGTTGCAATAAACCTTTCAATGGTTCTCGGATTATGCGAAGATTTTAAAAATTATTTTAAACCTCCGTCATGAGTTAGTCTTACTACGTTCTAGTTTTGATACTAATGCTATAATTAATCCTACACCCGATGAAGAAATAAAAGTTGTTTTAAACAAAGTTTTATGGAAAATGCCGCATGTAGCCGTTGATGATACTCAACGAATTAATTTAATAGAATGCGTTGCACAAAATCAGGATTTGCATATTCCGTTTAGAGGATGGGAGTTGCATGAATATCAACTTCTACAAGAAACGAAACGTCATACATGGAACATTAAAACAACAACACAATTAGAAAAACCAAGATTTGTGATTGTTGGTTTCCAAACCAACCGAAAAATAGATACATGAGCAACTACAGTCGTTTTGATCATTGCTATTTAACCAACATGAAACTATATTTAAATTCAGAAATTTTCCCGTACGATAACTTAAATTTGAGGTTCGAGAATAAACAGACTGCGTTGTTATATGAGATGTATGCTCAGTTTCAGCAATCATACTACGAAAAGGAAAATGAGCCACTTTTTAATCCTGAAGATTTACGAAGTATTGCACCATTAGTAGTCATAGATTGTTCTAGACAAAACGAAGCGTTAAAATCTGGTACTGTCGATATTAGATTAGAATTTGAAACTAGCAGAAACGTTTTGCCAAATACATCTTGTCATTGCCTTATACTTCATGATAAGATAGTCAAATACAATCCACTCTCAAACAGCATAAGAATATTATAATTACTTTATTATTATTATTACTGTACCTTTACAAATTATGAAAAAACAATAAATCATTTAGCAATCACAGTCTATTTATTAATATTTTTTTACATGTTTTTACAATATCTTTTACATGTTTGAATTATTAAGTGATTTAGTAAACAGCCATAAACATTGACAATTTTAAATAAAAGTTTTGTTATACATTTCTCAAATAAACTAACTGGTATGTTAGTAACAAACTGGATTTTTTTAAACAGAACGGTTACTACTACTACTACTATATATAGTTCAAAACTCGGGCAGATTGAAAGGTATCCTATTTTTAGATACATCCAAAAACGAAAATCGGTGTAGTTGTGCAGGTATAAACATAACACTGAAGTTTTATAACTAAAAAATATTATATGTTAATCTAGATAAAATAAATTGCATTCTTTATTTGAGCCAGTGGTTGAAGCTTTACAAGTCATCTCTGTATGTATAGTTATACCCCCAAGGTTTAGTATCAGTGGTTAAGGTACTAAGAATTCTTTTATCATCACTTGGATTAAGAACAATTTTATTTTGTTTAATAGTACAGACATCATGTTTGACTGATCTAATTAAACATTGCTGTTTCTGTACAGTCTGTTTATAAAACAAAACATTCTTATAATCATCAAAAGAAATTTGCTTAATACTTGCTAAGGAAGATCCCTTTGACTTTTTTATTATCCTATCCTGAACTCTATAAGTGTACATTTTAGATCTAAGTCCTACAAACTCTAGCATGATGTCACCATTGTTTTCATCTTTCATAATACCAGGAACTTTTTTTATTTGATAATGGAATATGATATTTGTTATGAGGGTCGTAATCGGAAGTATCAAATCTATGAATATCTTGTTTGATATAAGAGTAAATATCTTCAACGCTAAACTCGTATATCAAACTATCCGTATCTGTGTACAGCAGCTTTGCTTTGTTAGCAAATTGCGATTTTATATAACTATAGTGAAATTCATATAAATAGGTTTTGAAATATCTAGATTAGAGAAACCTACATAAATGGGTTTGTTTAAGTAAACCTCTAATTTATTCATTTCTATTAAGACTAGATCTTTGTCTAACACAGTGCAACTATGAAAATTAGGCTTCGCTATGTAACTACGAGCTCCAAACCGTCCTTCCCATTTGGTCACTAATTTCACATCTTTCCTTTTCCGTACGTTTTCCATCATCTTTCCATAAACCGAATTTATCATATTTTTATAAAAGCATATATCGAAACTGTTTTTGACTGTTGTCTTAATTTCGTATTCAAATCAATGTATTCTTTTAACCAAGGAGCTTGTTTAAACCGAAGAACCTTATGAATCTTTTCAGTTCTAAACCGTAGCTTAAATACATTTTAAATTCTTGTAGTGAATAATATAGTTGAGTTTTGGATATAAAGTTGTAAGTAATTTCTTTAAGTTTGATTTATTAGAAGGTACTGGTGGTATCATATGTTCAGGCGCTAAAGGTAAGTCACTGTGAATTTCATGTAAAGATACTGGATAGTGTAAATCGCATTCAAAAATATATCCTACATCAGAATCATCGGGAATATTAAGTATGTCTGAACGTACTATATCTGGACTGGTACCATCTAAAAATTCAAATTCTCCATATGGAAGATATTCAGACATTGCAGCCCCATATAAATTATTAACATCAAAATACATTAAATATTTAGAATCGAAATTTGGATCATAATCTGCATTCATATATTTGTTATTTGCTTTAGCATATCTATTCGAACATTGAGAAACACCGCCACGAATTCCCCGTTCTAAAAACATTATTTTTCAATATCAGTAAGCAGCTCGAGTTTAACGTTCGTCGTTTTTAACATCGCATCTAGAGCTAAACCAGAAGCCGTAAAGTAGTAAAACGGATCTAACTTATACGTGAACATACAAGTTTTTCTAAAGTTTTCAAATATATCAGTCAAGAGCAGTACATCTGTTTTTAAATATAGGTCTGAATAGTCCCTAGTGTTTTTATATTAAATGTTTGCCAAACGTGTTTAGCATGATTGTAGTCTTCATCTGAGATTTCTTCATTGCGCAAACGATTAAAGAATGCTGTTTTACAGGGTAAATCGGTTTCATTGAGCCTATCCCAAGAGTTAATGTAATCATAGGAAATATACCTTTACGCGTAAGTAACTGAAACTCATTATCGGTGTTACAATTTTCCTGGTGATGGATTTTTATTATCATCTAAGTATGAAGCTAATTTTTCGATGCTAGATGCCATAAACCTGAATGAATCGATAAATCTAAAAGTAACTTTCGTACCATATTTTGTAAAAGATATGTATTTTTCCTTATTTATTGGTAGAATACTTAACAAACCTGAAAACCCTAACGCAATTTTTTTAATAATGAAATGCGAATCGTAGCCTGATAAGTTATGAAAAACTACCGGTATCATATAAAAATTATGATAATTGATGTTGCAATCTTGATGAGCCGCTCCTCGAAATTCACCTGTAAAGTGACAGTGATCGCGAACTCTAATATCATCTATACTAAAAGGTTTATTGCAAATGTGACAGTGAAGGGCAAATTTAAATGCTAACTTTTGTTCTTCTGTTAAAGGATTCATAGGTTTTGGGTTACAGAAAATTTTATTAGTCGTTTCTGAAATCAGTTTCAATTGAGCAACAAACCATTCTATACAATTCTTTCCGCGATACAATTGAAATTTGGAATATTTATTATCATACGAGCATTTCAAATAATACGCTACACTAAAGGGTATATGCCTTTGGTAAGAAACTGTGTTTAGTATTACCTCCGACTCATTGCATGGCTCTAATATACATTCGAGATCTGCATAAACTACAAATGATACTTTTTCTTGATAGTGGAAATGTTTAAACGTTAGATACTTTTCAGATTCTTCGGGTAATCTTATTGAGCAAGTATTCTGTTTTTCGCAATAATTCGAATGACGCTTAAGTAATGCTGCTGTACTAAAATTATTTAAACATCTATAACAAAAAAAATTTCTATGTTCATGTGAAGACAACTGTTTTGCAAATAATTTTGACATATCCTTAATCCAAGTAAAATGAAAGTGATTCTCATCAGCATTTGTCGGACGAGAATATTGTAAGGAATCATTATTTAAAACTAACAGATTAATAGGTTCAATTTTTTTAAAATTTTCAGTTAAACAAAATGGTAGTATTTTAGTATTTTCTATACAATATAGGTTAATTGCGAGATTGTTAAGCTTCTCAATTTTTTTATGTTTTTTAATGCGATTGGAAACTGAATTGAATTGTAGCGTAATACTGTATCAAAATGTGGATAGCTAGATATTCTCTGACTATTTTGTTTAGCAGGATATAAAGCGGAAACCAAGCTCCAAAGAATGCAATGTTGATCGTTATTTATTACATTTACCACAGCTTCTTTCTTTTTTATAAAGTCCAGAACCGGTACAAACGTTGAACACCCTCCTTTAAGTGGATCATGATTGTTTATATTTACCTTCAAGTGTAAAACTTCTTGGATTGCCCAACCAGAATCTTTCTCGCAAAATTCTTCTAATCGCTTCGAAATCTTGTTCAATACGTTCTCCTTATACCACAGCTTGAGATTGGTATTTATATCGATGTGACGATTTGCAGTAGGAAACGTTTTCAAATCTATTTCACCAGTTGTAGGCTTAACAAAGTTAGCGGCAAATATTACATTAACTTTCAACATTGACTTTTTTAAGCAAGCAACAATCTTGCGTTTAAAACTAGCGAACGCCTTGTCTAAGAACACTAGAGGATCTCTATAATTTAAATTGGTAATAAGTCCCGTAATTATTCGACTTCCAAAACATGATTGTACATCATGCCAAATCAAATTTTTCGAGTATGACCTCTAGTAAGCGTTGCATCAACACCTTTACCACGATATTCCAAAGTACGTTTCAAGTGCCTCAATCGTACAAGGTAGCTTTTAAGATTTGCTAAATTAGATTCCAGCCTACTAGGATTTTCTTGTTGATTGTCTTCGTATACCTTATTTTTAATAGCAAGCTTCAATATACTAATATTTGCTTTGATAATTAAAATGTGTTTCGTTATTTCATTCACTGATTTAATTAGATTCACGCATTTTACAGTTAATCTCAAAATTGAGCTACTAATCTCGGATACGGTTTCAGCATTCATGATTCTATATAAAATCAAAATACACTACTTAATAATACAAGTATTTTCTCTATTTATTATTTATATAAAATATCATCTGACGTAAGCAAAACAACTGCAAAAGGTTCATTCATCTGAGTTTACGGAAAACGCGTAAGCAAAACAACTGTAAAAGAAAATAGCATACAAATCGAAATAATTGCATAACGAATTGCTTGAATGCAATTGTTAAAAAATCGCCTTTATTTACGTTTTTTATTCAAGACGATTTTCAAGCTTGAGTTGTGCATGCGGTCTAAAAATTGCAGAGTTGCCTTCAGTACGTGTCTATAACAAATAATTCGCTATGCAAGCGTTTCCAATATTTACGTACTGAATGCAACTCTCAGCAAAACAACTGCAAAAGGAATGCATTCAACATCATTTTTCATTTCCGTATGCGTTTACTACAAAAATGTTTTTATACGACCTTTGATTTATTATGTGTACAGAAAATACATTATCATTACAGCGCTATTTTTTATGATTACATTGAAATATTTTTAAATAAAAACAAAGCAAATTTAAAAAAAAAATGTCTCAGATTAAACCGCCTTGTTTAATAATGTACACGCACTCATGGTTTTTAAAAAACCCAGTATTAAAAAAACATTCTGCAGTTTTATTATATAACACTACCTTTAAAGAATTTTCACACAATTTACCCATATATATGCATGTAAATTGTGTCAGCGGTAATCTAAAAAAACTTATTCTATAAATATTACTACTTAAAGGGATTTATTTGCATTGCATTATTTTTAAACGAAAAATTAATCTGAAGAAAAATATCATAATTTACACGCACTCATGGTTTTTTTTAAAACCCGTTATTAAGAAAAAACATTTTCTAGTGCGTGAATTTTTGTTAATTTTTTTATGGAAAATAAATTATGCTAGCAGTAATATAAAACGAAATTAATCTAATTTAGGTTTTTATTATGCGCCTTCTTGCAATTTTCTGTTTTCAGTCAATGAATGTAATTCATTATTTCTGCTGAGCAGTACCTTTAAAAAAATTTCTTATACAGCATATAAATTATGTCAGCGGTAATCTAAACGAAATTAATCTAATTTAGGTATTTATTATGTGCATTCATTGCAATTTCTTTTTCAGTCAATGAATGTAATTCATTATATCTGCTAAGCAGTACCTTTAAAAAAAATTCTTATACAGCATATAAATTATGTCAGCGGTAATCTAAACCAAATTAATCTAATTTAGGTATTTATTATGTGCATTCATTGCAATTTCTTTTTCAGACAATGAATCTAATTCATTATTTCTGCTGAGCAGTACCTTTAAAAAAATTTCTTATACAGCATATAAATTATGTCAGCGGTAATCTAAAACGAAATTAATTAAATTAGGGTTTTATTATGTGCATTCATTTCAATTTCTTTATCAGACAATGAAACTAATTCATTATTTCTGCTGAGGTATAATTATATTCGCTTACATACTGTTTTGTTCATTAGAATAGATTACAGAGCTGAATTTTTTCAGAAAACGATGCAAATTTTAATTTTTCTAACAGATCAGTTTATTATTTAATATAAATACTTCACGTAGATTTTACCAACAGTATTCAATCAGATCTCTTGTATAATTATTAGTTACTATTACTAGCAACTTTAAAAAAATAAGTAACTTGTCATCAATCAAAATTGTAATAATACCAACGTAAAAGTTCTGGAGCAATTTATATTACATTCTGACGTAGACGTGATTAAAGAAGTTTTGGCTGTTCTTCGCCTCAATTCAACACTGCTGCTATTTTTGATAGTGACGTAATAGATATATCACGGTAAGTGCTTTTTCACATTTATACATGTGTTTTAAAACAGTACTAATTTATAAGTTACATTAGATCAAAAAACCATTCTGGAAATTCTGAGACTATCGTAGGATCGTTGACACACTCTGGCCCTCTCAGAAACATCAGGTAGTATACAAAAGAAAAGGTGAACCTACAATAATCTTTTATGTTATGCTCACAGATCAGGCAAAAACATGTCGACTATGAAAAAGTTATGTACAGAATCTAATATGGCTGTTTGCTGTGAAGATGACAAATCCTACGAAGATGACACAGTAGAGTTGCTTAACGCATTTAAAAAGCGTGGAGAGAAGCTACTGCGTCGTATAGATTTGGAACTAGAAATAATAAAGCAAAAAAGAGAGGAACTAACAGCGAGGGAGCAGCAGATACTTCAAAAACGGGAGTTAATAAATACTTTTCATTTATAAATAGTTAGATCAAAATATTCAACAATTTGTAAAATAAAAAGTATTTTATAAAAGTTTCTCTTTGAAACAAGACTTTCTAAACAAGGTAGTAAACTCAAAGTAAAACGCACATAAATCAGAACCCACTTTAATTTGATACATCATTCTTTATACAATCGACTTAGATGTGTTATAATAATAAACTAATTTCTTAAATTAGTGACATATTATTCTGAAAATTCTATGTTGACAGTTAGACCGATCGATCCCTTACTAGTTATGTATACGTGTTTGTTCGAGCCAATACTTTCATTTAATTGTTTCACTCCATGTGCTTGAAGGTATTCAAAATATCTCAATGGCAATATACTCTTGAACTCTTCTGTTTCCACTAATACTCTTTCTCCATATTTTGTCTTGATTGTTTCCACTTTTAAAACTTCAAACCTCTTATTCACTACAAGATCTTTTGAATTTACATAAGGTTTGCGATATGTGGTTTTATTAAGAGTATTAAAATCCATATTGCTTTTCTTTGACTAATTAAATTAATATTAGAGCAATCTCCTTATATAGCAGATTACCACCATCTGCGTACTTTGCCAACCCACTTTTCAACCTATCACAAGAGTGAACTCATTTTGAATTAAAACCGGCCCATGTGTATTTGCAGCCTCTAAACATAAATCAGAATCCACTTTAATTAAAACACAATTGACTTGAATGCGATATTTTTGCATCTGTCATACTGTCTCGCTAGAAAACCAAATTCAAAACATCTACACACATTTTCTCTGCACTTACATTTTTCAACATACGTGTGTTACATTGAAAGTAATATAAAGCCGATCCTAATTCAAAACGTGCCCACAAGTATTTTACATTTGAAAAGAATTCAGGTTTTCACATTTTACATTAAAAGTATATAACGCCGATCCTAATTCAAAACGGTGCACGTGTAACTTCTCGCTAGAAAACCGAATTCAAAACAGCTACACACATTCTTCTCTGCACTTACATTTTTTCAACATACGTGTGTGTTTCATTGAAAGTAATATAAAGCCGATCCTAATTCAAATCGCGCCCACAAGTATTTTACATTGAAAGTATAGAAGAATTCATGTTTTCACAACTATTTTACATTCAAATGTTTTCACAACTATTTTACATTGAATATATAGGTTGATCCTAATTCAAAACGTGACAGACGTATTTTACACATGGAAAATACGTCTGTCGCGTTTTGAATTAGGACCGGCCTTATTTATCTACTGGCAATCATGCGGAGTCTGAATGTAAATCAACAACTACATGTCAGGTGTGCAACAAAAAACATCACACGCCAGTACACATATAAGAACAAGTTACTCCTAATGAAGTTGTCAATCCCTATCATTGTGCTGCTTCTAATAAAACAGTCGTCTTAGCAACAGCCATTATCCTAGTTAAGGCGTACGCCTCAAGCTCTTTTCAACAATGCCGTGCATTACTTGACGTTGGTTCACAGTCTAATTTTATTTCTATTTCAGCTTGTGTCAGATTAGGCTTGAAACTTAACATAACGAAATTTGCGATCAGTGAAATAAACTAAAAGAATGCAGTTGTACAACATGAGACAAGGGTAACCATAGAATCTTGCTACAAACGTTTTAAAGCTCGCATAAATTATTTAGTGGTGCCATGTATAACGGGAAATGTACCCTATAATACAATAGATGAGTCAACCTTAAAAATACCTGGAAACTTGCAGTTAGCAGACCCGAGTTTCAAAAAATCTTTACCTGTAGACTTATTGTTAGGTGCTTAAATATTCTGGCAATTATTGTTTCCGGTAGCACAAAATAAATTACAAATACTTGAACCGTACCTTCACGAAACTAAATTAGGATGGGTGATAAGCGGGGTCATTGATATACCTACAACCGGTACTTTAAAGATTTATAATTTAAGTGTACATAAATATGAAACAATAGAAAATCAATTATCTAAATTTTGGGAGCTAGAGGAGTTAAACAATTCCAAAACATTATTGTCCGCTGAAAAAAAAGAATGCGAAATGCATTTTCAAGAAACGTTCAAACGCAATACCGACGGCAAATTTATAGTTAAACTGCCTTTTAAAAATAATACTGCACAATTAGGGTAGTCTAGGGAAATTGCACTTCCAAGATTTTACAGTTTAGAGGGTAAATTCAATAAACAACAAAAATTATAAAGGAATATATTGAATTAGGTCACATGCAGTTAACAAACGAACAAGGGCCAAATAGCGGAAGGGAATATTTTTTCCCGCATCGCGCGGTTTTTAAAGAATCCATAACCACACGATTGAGAGTCGTATGTGATGGTTCCGCAAAAACAAGTAACGGATTAAGTTTAAATGACAATATGTTAGTAGGTCCTATATTACAACGCGAACTGTTATCAATTTTGACATGCTTCAGAACCTATCAATACGTTTTTAATGTTGATATCGGCATAATGTACAGACAAATTAAGGTCGATTAGGAAGATGTTGCATATCAGAAAATATTCTGGCAAACTTGCAACGATCAACCGATCCAAATTTTCGAGCTTAATACCGTGACTCACGGTACTCGAGATGCACCATTTTTAGCTGTTAGATGCTTACAAAAATTAGCGCATGAAAATCAAGAACTGTATTCTAAAGCAGCACCGCAATTATTAATAATTTTTATATAGACGATCTGCTATGCGACCACAACACTATTTCAGAAGCCTTAACATTAAACAATCAAATCACTTCGATTTTATTACAATTTGGGTTTAAACTTAGAAAATGGACTTCAAATCATAAAGATTTACTACCTAACGTAAGTCAGTCTTTAGATATTGCAATAGTTAGTTTTGATAAAAATAATAATGCAAAAATTCTTGGGTTGTATCGGAATTGTAAGGATGATTTACTCAAATATGAAGGTATAAAGTTCGAAGTATCAAAAAGGTTAACTAAACGAATAATTTTATCTACGATATGTCAAATTTTTGATCCGCTTGGATTAATTACTGCTGTCATATTAAGGGCGAAATCACTTCTCCAAAAAATTTGGAATTTGAAAATAGGCTGGGACGAATGCGTTCCTCAAAATCTTTTCCTATTATGGGAACAGTTTATAATTGAACTTTCAAATCTGAATTTAACAAGTATTCCCAGAAAGGTTATTTCGAACTTTCCAGTAAAATTAATTGAATTACATGGTTTTTCAGATGCATCTATGCAAGGATATGGGACTGCTGTATATTTAAGAGTTAAAGACAATGATGGTAAATATTTAACACAAATTTTATGTGCTAAAAGACGGGTGGCTCTATTAAAAACCGTAACAATACCTATAGGTTAGAGTTATGCGCAGCGCTACTCCTAGATTGTTTGGTAGAAAAACAATGCAAAAATTAAATTTAAATATATCCCAAAGATATTCTTGGACCGACTCTAACATTGTGCTTACCTGGCTAACCGCAGAGCCAAATACATGGCAAGTGTTTGTTGCAAATCGTGTTGCAGAAATTCAATCACTTACAACTATTGATGAATGGCGTCATATTTCAAATATTGACAATCCCGCTGACTTTATAACGCGTGGTGCTTCACCAAAACAATTAGCAGAATCAAATTCGTGGTGGAACGGACCGCAGTGATTGACATTAGGGAATCTTCACTGGGACAATTCTAGTTCACACATAGGTCAAATAGACGCGCCTGAAAAACGTAAAATTACACTGCTTACTACATCTATAAGGGTTGAAGAATGACATGTTTTTACGCGATTCTCCACCTTCAATAAACTTCAGCGTGTAATGGCATACTGTTTAAGATTTACCTAAATTGTAGAAATAAGTCCAAATTATTAACGGGCGGTCTAACCTGTTCGGGCGTCGCCGTGGATCAATGTAGTAAGCGTAAGACTACGGATGCCAAGGTCCTGGGTTCGAATCCCGACGCGGCCGACAGCTTGAAAAATGGCAGGTGAGCATTTTTCCCAAAAATTACGCCCTCGTGAGGATGAGGGGTTAAATGGAGGTCCCGTGTGTGAGTGTTGTCACGCACGTTAAAGATCCCTACCTTGCCTGGAACGGCAAGGGTTCGGCAAAATTCTAGATTTCCAGGCAACAAAAAACTCGCCTCCTGGCCAATGTAGTACCTTCAGGTGGAGCATTGGAAATGTAAATGCATGGTCTAACCTGTTGCGTGTTATATAACGCTCACATTATAATCATAAAAACTATTCAAACACTAGAATTTAATAACGAAGTAACAAATTTGTCAGCAGGGAAACCAATTTCAAAGGATAGCAAATTATTAACGCTAGATCCGTTTTTAGATGAAAATAATTTACTGCGTGTAGGTGGACGTTTAGAAAATTCAGAGTTTGCTTATGACAAAAAACATCAATTGCTTTTGCCTGCTAAGCATGTCATTAGCAAATTGATCATTAAAAAATATCATAAATCACAGTTACATGCCGGAAACCAAGCTACACCCGCTGCCATGCACAAAAAATACTGGTTAATTTCTGCACGACAAGCAATTCGAAAGCTCCTCCATTCATGTATTAAGTGTTATCGAGTTAATCCAAAACTCATTATTAAAAAAATGGGCGGTTATCCAAAAGAACGACTGGCACCTATACGGCCATTTGTGGACGATGCAGGCCCAATTTGGTTAAAGATTGGGGGTATCAGAAGTAAAAAGAAAACCAAGGCGTGTATTGTTCTATTTATCTGTTTTGCAACAAAAGCAATTAATCTCGAATTAGCTAGTAATCTAACCACGGAATGCTTTTTAAATGCTTTACGGCGTTTTATTGCACGCCGTGGTCATGTGACTGAATTTTTATCAGATAACGCATCCAATTTTGTTGGTGCTAAGCGAAAGTTAGGTGAATTATCAAATTTTTTACTCTCAAAAACATTTAAAACTGAGGTAACCGATCTTATAACTTCTAAAAATATAACTTGGAATTTTATCCCTGCAAGAAGTCCACATATGGGCGGTTTATGGGAAGCAGGGATAAAATCTGTTAATAATCATTTAAAAAAGGTTGTAGGTGATGCTTTACTCACATACAAAGAATTGTATACGTTCCTAACTAGAATTGAGGCAATCCTTAATTCTCGGCCTTTAACTCCGATTACTACGGATATAAACGACCTAAATACACTTACACCTGGCCATTTTCTGATTGGCGAACCATTAACCGCCACATTAGAAGCAGATGTTGTTGATATCTCGATTAATCGTTTAACTCGTTGGGAAAGAATCGAGCAACTTCGACAATATTTCTGGAGGCGCTGGTCCAGAGAATATATATCTCAATTACAAGGCCGTTGTAAATGGCAACAGTCTAACTACAAAATAATCAAGGAAGGGCAAATGGTCTTGCTTATTGAAAACAATTTACCGCCTCTTCGATGGAAGCTGGGCCGAATTGTAAAAATCCATCCTGGAAACGACGGAATAATTCGAGTGGTGACTGTTTGTGCATCCAATGGCGAAGCAAGGCGCGCAGTTGTCAAGGTCTGTGTGTTGCCTAATGAGCAAAATAGTGCGGAATGTGAGAAAGGTAACGACTAGTGTTGTTTGTTCTAATTAATTTTGTTTAGCATTAGTAGTTGTTCCTGTTTATTATGAAATTATGTAAATTTTTAAGCTAATTATTGTATATAATTTACCTTATCATTGAAGCTCTTAAGAACTTCAAAGGGGGCGGTATGTATTGTATTGTGCATAAACCCTCCCGCTGTGGGTTTCTGCGTGTAAACTTTGGGTCACAAAGCCGTTCTGTAGCAACATTAGCAGCGAAAGGTTCAACTTGTACATATTCAAAAAAACAGAATTTAGTTGTTCAATACGAGTAGCGTCTAATTTTTTATCCCTCTATTGACGCAACATGGTCTATTGTTATAACGTCCTTACTTCACTTATGTGTCAAGTTATTGTGCTTATACAATTTTTATTTGCAGGTATCTACTGCAGGCTATACTGCTACGCTCAAAAACATGTGAAGAACATCCGTGCAGTGACACGAACGATTGACATTCCCGGTAATACGGATACGAAAAAAAGTTTAAAGCAGAAGAACAAAGCTTTACATATTCAGTTACATAATCAACACAGTTCTCCTTATCATGTTAGCGACCATAAAGCTGCAGTAACAGTAGGCGTCATTATGGGAGTGTTCCTTATTTGTTGGGTACCATTTTTCTGTATAAATATCGTTGCTGCATTTTGTAAAACTTGTATTCCGGATATAACATTTAAAATACTTACGTGGCTAGGCTATTCTAATTCTGCATTTAATCCAATTATTTATTCCATATTTAATACGGAATTTCGCGAAGCATTCAAACGAATTATAATTTCTTATTATCCAAACTGGTGTAAATGTGGATACCAGTCAGTGTCAGTTAATGGAAACGAAAAATTTATAACAGATCATGGAACTAAAACCGTAATAGTAAATGCACGTGGTAGCGGTTCATTTCGTGAATTTTCAAGTGAGCATTTAAGTACAGAATCTGTGCGACAAACGCGAGTCAATTCTACTGAAAAGAATGGTCTGGATCAGGACATAAGTGCCATTTGACATGACTGTAGTAATATATGCGATACAATGGTATAACTAAAACTAATACGTGACGATGGAGTTTTAAATAACTTACTAAACGATTGAGATCTGCACATTTCAGTCGATTAAGAAATGTGCAAAGTGGCTGTGCATGTAATATACTTAAGTAGTATTTCTGTTATTCTAGCACTTACAAAGTACATTGTGTGTTACGTTTGTTACTTCGTATGGATGCTGCAACCTCATGATAATGTTATACTTATAAGATACGTTAGCTAAAGTATTAACAGAGTGATGAAATCAGCTAATGTTATTAGTTAAATGTACAAATTAAGTAGTTTTCTAGTCAGTACGTGTCTCTTAGACGTCAAGTTTCACCTTTTCTCGGTTCCGAACTCTACAGACACTACATTTATTTGTATGGTTGTGATATATCATTTAGTTCACGTAATTTGGACTGACTTTCTCTTCCATCAAACAGGGTGTATATAAATATTCTAAGAAATCTTTTCAATTAATGCACAAACATGTTTCAATCATTCTATGTACATATCTACTATTAGAAATTTATCAAATGTCGTTCTTAAAGAATCTATTGTAAATAGTTTATTCTATAAATTACTGTTGTCTGTAAAGTCTGTTTATTATGTATATGAGAGTGTTTTATATCCTTAGTGTAAAACTTTAAATTCTGTAAATAGAAGCTATTCAAAAGGAAGATAATTTTCTATTTAGCTTATAGATTAATATGCCCGAAAGTGGTATGATTATTCGTTCAAGTATGAGCACCATTCAGAAAAGTGTTAAGTTTGTAGGTAAGTATCGTTATAACTTTAAATAATCTCTCTGAGTATTGTTTTTATAAGATTTCTTTTAACCCTTCAGTAGTGACGTTAAACTTTAGTACATAAACGGTGACATTGGTCTTAAAGACCGTAATCTATATATATTCTGAATTTGTAAATTTTATAAATAAAAATTCTTATATCTATTTAACGTATTTATTAAAAATTACAAGACGATGGTATACAGAAGAAAACAAAATATTATTCATTTATATTTGATAAGTAACAGTTCGTACAAACAGCATTAACATGATCAAGGCATAAGAATTTTGCACGTCTTGCAATAGTATTTTGTCTTTCGATTCTTCTTTGAACCGCAAGGTGCACATCTTCCCAACGTGCTTCTTTCCTCTTCATAAACATATACGGGCGGTACTATTTTACATATTTCACAAATCGCTAAACGAATTGATTGTGGTATGAACAAAGAATTTGCACGCATTCTAAGGTGAGCATCTAACAAGCTACAGGCTAAATTTTGAAGAAACTGTTTTCTAAGGATCTTTCGGTTGGTGTTTGTGGCATATATTACTTGAGTGTTGATTCCTGAATTATTTCGCAAACTATAAAAGATAACCATCTGCCATCTTCGAGTTGCTCTTGCACAGTTATAATTGGCAGCAAGTTGATCAACAACATCAACTCCGCATTTGGTTTGGTTGTAGTCAATAATCATTTGAGGTTTACCACTTTCAGGATCTATTTGGTCATCGTGACTATTGGAAATAAGAAGAACGTTTTTGTTTCTCTTTGGAATGTACGATACAAGTGTACAATTGTCTCTAAATGAAAACATGCTAGAACCAATTGGTCGAGCATTTTTTTGTACAAGTTCTGGTGTAAGTTCCTTCCTATTGTACATTATTGTTCCTGTGCTTGTAAGTCCGAAGTCTAGAAGTGTGCGCGTCAGGTCAAGGGTGGTAAATCCTCTATCTGTTGTGACATTTCTACTCGAACCATAAATTGGTTTACATGAACGCAAAACGACGGGGAGCATAGTATTACATTTCGAAAATGGTCCTTCAGGTTGAGTTCCCACATACACTTCAAGGTTAGAAGTATAAAAAAGTTTAGCATCGCAAAGGGCATAAATTTTTATGCCATACTTATTAGGTTTTCTTGGCACATATTGTCGAAAACCCCAGCGATCGCGGAATGCCTTAAGTGTTTCGTCCACTGTTACTTGTTGAGATAGATGGAAATTTGCTTGACAGTTCGTAATAAATTTATCAAATAACTGCCGAATTGGAGCAAGTTTGTCAATTTGACATCTTTCGGCCCTAGTTAAGATATCATCAAATCGAAGATAACGTAAGAGAATCCGAAAACGCTGTAAAGACATGGTGGCTCGATAAATTGCTGGAGCTGTTCCATCCGTTTTAAAAATGTCGTCTGCATTCAGATGGTTATTTTTTTAACACCCATAAGAAGCAATAAGCCTAAAAGTGCTTCTATTTCTATACGATTTGTTGGTCTCGTATAAGTTGTACGACCACAATTATCAATAGACGCCAAATTATCATTTGTGTGCATTACCATCATATCTATGATTTGGTCATCAAAATAATGTCTCCAAATTACTAGTGGATCGTCTAAGGCACGCAAATCACGGGTTACTGCCGGTAATTTCATTTTAATAATGTTTTTTGCCCTTGTACTTACAGTTTTCAGAGGCTGATGTTTTCTCCACAATGTTTTCTTATCTTTTCCTCTAAAGTACAGCCCTGCACTTGCAATATCCATATCATTATCTGGTTCAAACTCCTGTTCAGTATCTGAACTTTCGTCATGTACTTCAATTTGATCGATTGCATCCTCTTCATCATCGTCAAATACATTTTCTGTCTGTTCATCCTCATTCAACACTTCATCTAAGAGCATCTGCAATCTTTCTTGCTCCCTCTCATAAATTGCTATCTTTCTGTAAACAATATATGTTTTAAATTTTACAACTATAAACCATCTTCTCAAATTTACCTTAAAACAGTCCTGCTTTTTTAATAATTTATTTTTTACGTTGGAAGTGACGTCGGTCTCCACCACCGAATTTAGTTGTAGAATGAAAACTGCTACATTCACACAACTGCAGCTTTGAGCTAACACTTATGCGAACATTTTAGGAAGGTACGTAGAGCGACAGCCGCCACGTCCCCACTTTTTTAAAGAAATCGTGAATTTAGGGCTCGGCCGGTCTGCCAGACCATGCGTCACTACTGAAGGGTTAACTAATGGCGTTACAACATCAAATTAGGATATTTATCGTAAGTATGTATAATGAGTAGCGCTATTTTGTTTTATTTTTGTAAACATCCTTGCATTAATTTGTTCGGTTTTTTATTTGTATATTTCACTACTTTGTTTTATTTGTTCATTCATTGAAAAACCATCGTATCTGATTCCTCTTCGGATTCTATATCCTCACTATTATTCGCATTCAAACTAGAAATTTGGTATCATTTGTATTCCGTGTTAGTGCTAACATTGTGTAATATTTTCATCCCCTAATAAGCAACTATTATCATACGCTACAAATACACATGGTTCTTTCAAATACTACTTTCTACAGTTTATTGACTGTGAACCGAACCAGGCGGTTAGAAAGAAAAATTTGTATGCTATTGTCAAGTGAATGCACCATTTGTGTTACGTTACTATTAAAGTGTATACACGAGATACAGTTGTAAACCAATTTCAAAAATATGTTTCAGGTTTTAATACTAATACTTCGCATTAAATATTCCTATAAGTGCAGTCGCTAATAACTTGAGTAACTTTCATAGTATGTTTATAGTATATTGCTACCTCACGGCCGAAAGGAATCTTATTTTTATCTTTTCGCAACACATAATTATTTATATTAATTAAGGTGTTCAAAATAACAGAATTTGTAAGTGCTTCTGTAACTGCAAAGACATCAAACGAAGCGTTGGTAGATAATCAGTCAGCATGTGGAGTTTATTTATATGTGACCATATGTTTATATGAGCCACAGTAATGTTCACTACCAGAAATATGTTACGGTATTCTGTGAAGACAAGAAAGAAAGCAGTAAAGTAAGTAAAAAAAACCGCCTACACCAAACACCGCAACAAATCAGGGAAAGGGTGTAACAATTTTATTTTGCAGTAGGAGAATCCATTCATTAAACGTACAATGAATAGTAAAATACCTTTATTAATTAAAATAAATATTCAAGTAACAATCAAACTTTTATAGTATTATAATATCAAGGATTATTAGTCGAGTTGTTTCCGAGTTCGGTGTAATTTCACAGCCACTGGCGCGCGCGTGAGAGGTTCGAGAACTAAAATCCGGAACCTCCCACCATACAAGAAAACAGCGAGCGCACTCGTCGATAGTTAAAAGTAGCGTCAAGATGCATTCTAAGAGAATGGCGAGTGACCTCCGAGTCGCTCTATGTTTGTGAAACACTTCCTGAGTAACGGTTAGTACCTAATCCACATTTTGTATATTCGTTGTCATATTAGCTAATTTACAAAATTTATTTAGCGCAACGACCCATTTGAACTCGCAACGACCCATTTGAACTCGCAACGACCCATTTGAAATCCCAACGAGAAATTAGAAAACTGCATGGATAACGTATATATCGCACACCACGTCGAAAATCGCAACTGTAAAATTTGAGACAACATGATCCCTTTGAAGTTACAATTTAGAAAGCTTAATTTGTTGGCTACGCAATGAAAAATTATTTTAGTAAATAAATTTAGACAACGGAAGATTACGTTACAAAGTAATGCTGCCGTGATCCAAGTAAGGAACCCGCTTTGCTCCTACACCTGTGTTAAAGCATGGAAAGCAAGTATAATTAGTTGCTGTTCCCGCGCTGCGAGGTAATTTCCATTACATCAAGGGACAACTGCTGCTCTTGGGTTCGTAATAGAATTAAGATTTCCTGAGTACTTTCCTTCTGAAAGTACATTATTTCATTTTGTTTGATAGACGTACAAAATTGTTATTCAGTTTACCTGTAAATAAGCTGGTTTTCCCCAGTATTAAATTTGCTTTCACTTAGCTTCGTAAATACGTGATCACACGTGGCTTCAACGTAATTTAACAGCTGCTATTACATCACCTGTTTGTTTGTTCACTATTGTCAACAATTGCCCAATGGCTAACACATGTTTAGCATTTTAGTACAACCACTATTGATAACATTAGAGAATATCTTGGTGATTATTTTGACTTCAAACTAAATTTAAGTTTGTTAAACTAAAGAGAAAATTTCGTATATTCATTTGTAAATGACTCACACAGATCTGATTGGGTTATAAAGAAACTCTAGCATTTTTAGTTACATAGAATTATAAAATATTTGAGTAAGGATTAGTTGATAACCTTTACTACCAGTTTTGCAAGTACTTCAAATTTTTATTTTATTTAATTACAATGATACTTTATTTACTGAAACCAAGAAAATTCTTATTAGTAAATTAATATTCTTCATTTAAAGTTTTTTATTCTGATCTAGTCTGATCAGACTTGGTAAACAAAAAGCAATAAGAACTAAAATTTTATGATCCCATTATGCAGAAAATATTCTCTATACTTTTAGGTATACTTGAGGGACGCAAATAGTGTTCCCATTTTTATGTGACTTAATTATTATTCTCTCTTACAGGAACAGCGTCTTATTCTGTTAAGACAAGTTTGTGTATCAACGAAGGCGATCTCTTTTTTGGGTCTCCAAGTCCGCCCTTAAAAAATAGCTATGCCCCTAAAATAAATCAATTTGGACTTGGTGGCGCCTGTTTGTTTTTTGTTAAGTGTAACCTCCATAGATTTCGACTTACCCCCATTGCTCATAGCTCTACCCAAGGAATAGACCCTAGTTACGTCGGAAGACTTTGTTTTGCTGACCCCAACTTCTAGAGTCAGATTTATGAATTGAGTAGAGAGCATTAGTTAAGCTCAATTTAGGAAAGAATGTGACCGTTTGGGGTTAGCGATCAAGAAAATATAATACGTTTCACTAGCGCCCAACGCTTGGGGCTTCGAAATTTGTTTGATCAAAATTTATTTGGGGCTCGAAATTTATTTGTTCAACGAGTAATTTGTTGAAATTCGTTCGTTCATAATTTAATTTAGCTCGAAAGTTGTTTGTTCATAATTTGATTTACCTTAAAATTTATTTGTTAAAATTAATTTGCTTCGAAATTTATTTGTTCTAAATTTAATTTGATTCGAAGTTTGTTAGCTCTAAATTTATTTTCCTTTGAAGTCCATTTGTCCAAAATTATTTTGCTCGAAATTTGTTTGCTTAAGGTTTATTTGACACTTAGATTCGTTTGTTTGCTTTTGATAAAAGATTGGTTGTAACGGTAATCCCCATACACTCAATTCGTTAATTTGGTCAAATTTACTTTTGACTTTAGTTCTGTTTTGACCCCTTAAATTTTTGATATTGTTTTGGCAAAAATAATTTTACCAAAAACATTTTTGATTTTTACCTTTAGTAGTACGAATTTGTTTTGATAGCTTTTGTAAGATTCGGATTAGTTAGATTTATCGGTTTGATTCCATTAGGTTGTAGTAACCATGTCGGAAAAATTCCAAATTGTTTGTCTACTTAAAGAAGAATTGGAGTATGAACTAAGAATCAGAGGAGTGGTAAGTGAGAGGCCAGTGTTGGAGAAACGGAAAATTTTAGGTAGATTGTTAGCTAAAGAAATAGATAAGCCTGGTTGTTTGGTTGACCTTTCGTGTTATGAAGTAGATTTTGCAACGGAAAGTAAAGAAATTTCAGTTTCAGTCGAGTCAGTTCGTAATATTGTGTCCGAGTTTGAGGGCGACTCATCAGACTCAATTTTTAGAAGAGCTTGTTCAAGGATAAACCACCTTTCGGGACGAGCTAAGCGTATGAAAATCCTTCAATAAATCCCGATGATGCAATTAAGTTTAGAAATGAGACCGTAGCAACGATATTAACTCTTGAAGCTGAGTTGTACGATAAAATCAATAAAAGTACAGAGTCCACCTATTTAGATCGGTCCGTTGTAGTATCTCCTTTAGTTACTGCACCTATCCATTCGACTTCGTATGTAACACCTTCAGTACCTATAGGTTCATGGCCTGTAAAATTCTCAGGTGACCCGGAGCATCTACCACCCCTTTACGTTAATTAACCAGGTTCGTCTAATTGAGCTCAAAGACATACCCAAATTTTCATCATATTCCCGAACATCAAAACAAAATACCCTTTTACTTAAACAAGCAAATTTCATCTTAAAATTAAACTTTTATGGTTAGAACAATTTCACTAATGTCCATTTAAAGTAAATCAATTATAAAGTCATTCAATACACACAAAATGTCAAACAAAATAGTATAATTTACCTGCAGGTTACTGTCCTCGTAGCTTCAAAGTATCGTTTCTTTTGTTAATCACACCATTCAACAGGACTATATTTACGGCTTCTGATTCTCTACGCTTTTAAATTTTCTCCATCACCATCCATTCAAAGTCGTTTCTGGGCCTTTCCGGAACTCATCTGTGTTTATCTGACCCTTGTTTCATGGATCCAGACACGTATTTGAACCATTTAATTATTAACACCCCAAAATAGCAAAGAAATTCATGCTTCTGAGCTTCTGTCACCAATATACACCAAAACTGCCTACTTTTGTGTATACATTCGTCGTTGTAAATTTTGCTAATTGGTACAGTGAAACTAAATTTTATTACCTTGTATCTAAGTGCACTGAAGTACATTCATGTTTAGCACGTAAATAACAAGCTGTGTTGAATCACTAAATTATACTAGCAAACTTTAAATTATTTAATCAAACTAAAATGCACGGTTTAACATCTTCAATCAAGTCGCGTATGTACGAGCTTTTAACGCATCGAATCGTCAAAAGTCTAAGAGAGTTTGTTTACATTCATCTCGGTATATATAGCAAAAAGCCTGTCTATCGGTCTGTTCTCTAAAACGGCCAGTTTCTAGAATTTCTCATGCTCTGTTCCCAGTCTGTCGCCCGCACGTCGATTTTTACGAATTTTCACTCGCCCCATTCAAATCTCAGAAAATTTCTACACGGTACGCACGCATGTCCGAGAAAAACTAATTGATTTTGTACAGAAATTGTTGTTTCTACCTCTCATATATGCATCCTATTTTTAACCAATCGCCACCCCATGACGTTGCTTAAATCCCGCCTTTTACAATATGTGTCTTTGCTTGACGCATTTTCTCTTTCCTTCTCTACCGTGTTCTTATTGGTGCAACTTGATATTCTTCATTATCGATTATTTCAGTCCACGCGGACTGTTATCTGGGTTTAATAAACCCGTATCGCACATTCTCGTGAATACTAAGCCCCGGTTTCTCCAAGATTCTTTGAAAACATTAATTATCTGCAAACTTTTCGCCGTATTTGACATTTAAACTACGCAGGTGTTCAAAATATAATATTAATTCTCAGAGCTTTATTCCTTGGTATTTTAATCTTGGGTTTTCAAGTTTCTATAGGCCTTAAATTTTAGGTTTAATAACTCCAATTAAATTGATTTATCCTTTATTTTAGCGAAAAACTTAAATATTAATATTATTACACTTTGTTTTACTAACCGGTTACTTAAAATACGCTTAATTAGTTTAAACTTTGCACGTAATTTCCTTTGGTTTGGAATCCTTACATTACACGCAGAGTTTTAATACTGCTTCTCCTGATATAAAGCGTCTTATGAATAATTTAAATTTCTTAAATTTTCTGAAACAACCGCATTATTTTATGTTTCAGCTTTTAATAAAGCTTTTTTAATGAAGATTCCTTATACACCGGATTAAAATTATAAGTTGAATTGATTAATTAAATTTGGTCTGAATATGAGTATTTTCCCTTATTTGAATACAAATAATCCCACTTATTTGACCTAAATTTGAAAAATTTAGAAGAATTTTTAAAAAAATTGCCTATCTCTTCTGGCCTTCTCTATCTAACTTACCTACTTTGTACCAATCAAAACATTATTTAGAACAAACCTATATCCGGTTGAAGAGTCAAGTTTCCTTAAGTTAAATGAACTTATCCTAACTTCATCCTACTTATCCATCAATCCTATATACATCCTATAAGCCTATCCTATTCCTAACTTTTAATTCTTTTCACTAAATTATTTTCTTTGCTTAATCCTATATGCCTATCCTATTTTTAGTGATTCCTAACTCTCCAAAATCTTATATGAAATATTGTTAACCTGTTTATTTTCTTCCTACATTTAATCTTTATTCTAATCCTAAACGTGTTCTAATTATCTCACATATGTACCTATACCTAGCTTCTTTCTATAAAGCACCTTTACTCTTCTATATACAACAATACTTTATAATCGATTATCGAAGTTTACATAAAATTTTTCGCTGTGAAGCTAGTATACTATGGCATTAGTAGGTTGACGTGAAATCGTCCCTCTTATGGTGAACCTACATCTTAATAAATATGTGCGTCTTCTACTAGTCACCTATCTCAAAAGGTCCCTCATTTGCAAGTGTAGTTTAGCATTGACTTAAAATCTTTCTTCCTACTCAAAGGTTATACTACTAGCTGGTCTCAACTTTAAATTTTGGGCTTTCTAGATTTGCGTTCTCTTCCTTGTATATTTTTCAGCTCTCTTCCTTAAGCGTTCCGTCACATCTACCGCAACTTTTGGAATTCGTCGTCCCTTTGCAACAATTTGCCATGGTCTTTCGGGATACTGTTGCTTGATTAGCATGATGAATTGGTTTCTGTTGGGAACTACTTATCGTTAATCCTTATTACCTTCCCTTTATATCTATCAAAGACCCTAATGTGGTTCATACAGTCAACACCTCAAATGCTCTGAAACATAGTCCAGGTACAATTACAATTCGTGTTAGCAGCTTAAACTCCTATATGATCCTAAGCACCACAATCAATTGGACTACAGCAAACTTCATTAACCCTTGCCACTAAAAGCCTATGTTGTCATAGCATATTATGGGAAACCTTATCCCTAAATTTTGCTGACGAATGCTTCCGATATTAAACTCGCCTCTGCCCCTGTATCAAGTCATAGTTTTGTTGGTTAAGAAGGATTTGGAAATTAAAATTGGATTTGATTGTAGAACAGTTTCTGGCTACTTCCTCTTCAATTTTGAACCATTCACGTGGATGTTCGTCAATATTTAGAGGAAATCTAGTTTCTGTCTGGTTCTAAAAATCCTGTCTCTCTGAATTCCTGCTTGTCTGGTTCCTTCTACAACCTGTGCGTACGTCCTCCTCGGTAATATCCGTGTCCCTGTCTCTATTCGGCGTGCTGGTCACAGTCCTGTTTACTTCCGGTAAACTGTTCTGTCGCGTGTAACTAGGTCTTGGCGTCGGTCCCTAGTCGCACTATTGCACCTGTATTCCTGTCCTCGTCGTTCCCAATTCGGTCGAAAATTTCTGTTGTAGTCAGGCCGTCTCGGATAATTCGGTGTCCTGTTGTCAAACCTAACTGTGTTAACGTTTAGTTCTCGTATCTCTTTACCGTCCTACACATACATCGTCATATCTCTGCAAATACTCTAAAATTGTCTCCGTTCTATGATGTTTTGTAAGGCCACGTGTTGTCTAATTTCCGTTCAAAATGTCGTGATAGGTACTTGATAATCTGTCTGTCCGTCAATGGTGGATTCAGTTGTTTGGCCACACTGTACTTGCGGATGGCATATTGCTCCTTAGAACCTGCAAACTCTCCCTTAAATTTTCCTGTAATCAAGTCGTCCCTAATCTGATCCTGTTTGTGATCACTCCAGTAATGTTGTAAATTTGTCTTCAAAGTCCTGATACGTGTCTATGTCCTGTCCTACTAAATTGTACCATGCTTCCGCGTTGTCCTTTAATAAAGCCTTTATCGTATTCAGTTTAGTCTGTTCGTCAAATAAATTTCCCACTAGATTTCTTACACTATTAATAAAAATTTGTGGATTTACCCTGTTATCGCCATAAAACTTCATGTGTTGGTCCAATGATACTCCACCTGTATAAAATCTGGGACCATCCCCGTTAAATTTGACATGTTGTATTTAATACTACTAACTTCCGTTCTACCCTGCCTAACTGATCCCTACATGAGTCCGTTACTTCAGTCAATTTTACGTTTATTTTCTTCACAGAAAATGCGTACTTCGGACCTTAAATGTCCCATTTCCTGTCGAAGACCTGTAATATCACGCTCATTTTTTCAACCCTATTTTCTACTTCCCCAGTTTCACGGTAAGACTATCTTTAAATTCTGTAAATTCTTTAGTATTTTGTTCAATTTTCCCGCTTATCTGCTCTAATTTTCGGTTGACCTCCTCGCTCTATTCGATTCTTCCGTAGCTCTATTGGCTTCTTCGTTCATCCTCTTAGCATTCTCATTATCATCTCGTTTCCTTGATCCCTGATTCCGTCCTCGACTGATCTCTACTGACTCCAGCTTCTTCCATTTTCGTATTTTTTCACCCAATGCACTATCGTTACTTCCAATTTCCACTCCTTGACTCCTTAACCACTTTTCTCTGCATACGTTCTAATCATTCACACACACTCTAAAAATACTCTTAAATTTATACACACAGAAACTCTCTTTCTCAGATCGCCAGTTTCCTGGAATAAAATAACAAAATTTTATTTGGAACTCGAGCCTCACTTTTGGGTCGCCAAATTATGCTGTGAAACCTCTTGAATCACCTGGTCCGTTGATTTTCTTCTGTTAATCGCCTCGGCTGCTCCTCTAGATAGCTTTCATCCTCATACATAAAAAACACATTCCTACCACAAACATCAACGTTAACTCTATTTACATCAATATTCAGAATACATTAAATTTTCAAATTAAATTTCAGCATAAATTTTAATATCAGAAAATTTCAAAATTAAATTTATTCTCATTTTAATGTGCATCCAGAATTAAAGTCCTTGTTGGATGCCTACTAATTAATATAACAATATAAGCAGACCGGAGTCTGAGTATAAAGGAGCATCTACCACCCTTTACGTTAATTAACCAGGTTCGTCTAATTGAGCTCAAAGACATACCCAAATTTTCATCATATTCCGAACATCAAAACAAAATACCCTTTTTACTTAAACAAGCAAATTTCATCTTAAAATTAAACTTTTATGGTTAGAACAATTTCACTAATGTCCATTTAAAGTAAATCAATTATAAAGTCATTCAATACACACAAAAATGTCAAACAAAATAGTATAATTTACCTGAAGGTTACTGTCCTCGTAGCTTCAAAGTATCGTTTCTTTAGTTAATCACACCATTCAACAGGACTATATTTACGGCTTTTGATTCTCTACGCTTTTAAATTTTCTCCATCACCATCCATTCAAAGTCGTTTCTGGGCCTTTCCGGAACTCATCTGTGTTTATCTGACCCTTGTTTCATGGATCCAGACACGTATTTGAACCATTTAATTATTAACACCCCAAAATAGCAAAGAAATTCATGCTTGAGCTTCTGTCACCAATATACTGAAAACTGCCTACTTTTGTGTATACATTGTCGTTGTAAATTTTGCTAATTGGTACAGTGAAACTAAATTTTATTACCTTGTATCTAAGTGCACTGAAGTACATTCATGTTTAGCACGTAAATAAAAGCTTGTTTGAATCACTAAATATACTAGCAAACTTTAAATTATTTAATCAAACTAAAATGCACGGTTTAACATCTTCAATCAAGTCGCGGATGTACGAGCTTTTAACGCATCGAATCGTCAAAAGTCTAAGAGAGTTTGTTTACATTCATCTCGGTATATATAGCTAAAAGCCTGTCTATCGGTCTGTTCTCTTAAAGCAGTTAAAATTTTCTCATGCTCTGTTCCCAGTCTGTCGCCCGCACGTCGACTTTTACGAATTTTCACTCGCCCCATTAAATCTCAGAAATTTTTATTACGGTTAGCAGTCCGAGAAAAACTAATTGATTTTGTACAGAAATTGTTGTTTCTACCTTAATATTTGCATCCTATTTTTAACCAATCGCCACCCCATGACGTTGCTTAAATCGCCTTTTACAATATGTGTCTTTGCTTGACGCATTTTCTTTTTTAAACCGTGTTCTTATTGGTGCAATTTGATATTCTTCATTATCGATTATTTAGTCCACGCGGACTGTTATCTGGGTTTAATAAACCCGTATCGCACATTCTCGTGAATACTAAGACCCGGTTTCTCCAAGATTCTTTGAAACATTAATTATCTGCAAACTTTACGCCGTATTTGACATTTAAACTACGCAGGTGTTCAAAATAAATTTAATTCTCAGAGCTTTATTCCGTGGTATTTTAATCTTGGGTTTTACAAGTTTCTATAGGTATTATGTTATTAACGGTTTAATTAACTCCAATTAAATTGATTTCTATCCTTTCATTTTTAGCGAATACAACTTAAATATTAATTATTATATGTACACTTTGTTTTACTACCGGTTACTTAAAATAGGGTTAATTAATATAAACTTTGCACGTAATTTCCCTTTGTTTAGAATAATTACATTACACGCAGAGCTTTTCAATACTGCTTCTTTTGATATAAAGCGTCTTATAAATAATTTAAATTTCTTATTTTACTGAAACAACCGCATTTATTTATGCTTCAAGGTTTTAATAAAGCGTATTATTTAATGAAATTCCTTATACACGGTGATTAAAATTATTTGATGTGATTATTTAATTTTCTACCCTGGTCTAAATATGAGTATTTTCCCCCTATTTGAATACAAATAATCCCACTTATTTGACTTCAAATATAAAACATTTAGACAAAAAAAAATTACAAAAAAAATTGCCTATCTCTCTCTACCCTTATCTATCTAACTTACCTACTTTGTCTCCAATCAAAAAAATTATTTACACCTATCCTATATCCCTATCCTACTCCTAACTCTCACCTAATTCTATAAACTGAACTTATCCCTAACTTCATCCTACTTATCCATCCAATCCTATATACATCCTATATACCTATCCTATTCCTAACTTTTAACTAATCTTCACTATACTTTACTTCCCCCTACCTAATCCTATATGCCTATCCTATTTTTACTCTATCCCTAACTCTCCACTAATCTTATATGAAATATCTATACTTAACCTATCTTATTTTCTTCCTACATTTAATCTTTATTCTCATCCTAAACCTATTTCTAATTATCTCCCATATTTATCCTATACCTAGCTTTATTTTCTATAAACACCTACTTCTACTCTTCTATATACACCTATTCTATCCCTATTCTATTTAAATCTAACTCTCTTCTACACCTATTTCTCCTGTGGTGCTGGTTCTCCGGTATAAGGAATAGTAGGTTGACGTGAAACCGTCCTCTCATTTCCCGTACCTACTTCCCTTAATAAATATGTGCACTCCCTACTACTTCCCCTATCTCAAAAGGTCCCTCATATGGCAAGTGTAGTTTAGCACATGTCATCCTATCTCTTCCCTACTCTCAAGCTTTTACTACTACCTGGTCTCCCACTTTAAATTTTACCTCTTTCTAATTCTTGCGTTCATCTTCCTTGTATATTTTCAGCTCTCTTCCTTAACCTCTCCCTCACATCTACCAAAAGTTGTTGGAATTCATCGTCCCTAGGCACAATTTGCCATGGTCTTTCGGGATACTGTTGCTTGATCAGCATGATGGGACTGGTTTCTGTCACGGTACTACCTTATCCTTAATCCTTATTACCTTCCTTTTCATATCTATCAAAACCCCTAACTTCATCATACAGTCAACACCTAAAATGCTCTGAAACTTCAGTCCAGGTACAATTACAAACTCCTGTTCACAGCTTAAATCTCCTATATCTATCCTAAGCACCACAACACTATTTACTACAGCAAACTTCTTTTTATTTGGAGCTACTAAATGGCTACGTTTTATAGGCATAATTCTATCACAAACCTTATCCCTAATTTTGCTGACGAATTCCTCCGATATTAAACTCGCCTCTGCCCCTGTATCAAGTAATACTTCTACATTATTTTCAAAAATTTCTAAATTAATAATTGGCAAACATAATTTTTCTACAGTTTCTGGCTCTACTTCCTCCTCAATTTTGAAAAATTCACGTGGATGTTCGTATACATTTACACAGAAATCTAGTGGTCTGTCACGTTCTAAAAATCCTGTCTCATCCTGTTTTCCGTGCTTGGTCCTGGTTGTCCTTCTACAACCTGTGCGTACGTCCTCCTCGTGTTAATATCCGTGTCCCTGTCTCTATTCGGCGTGCTGGTCACAGTCCTGTTTACTTCCGGTAAACTGTTCTGTCGCGTGTAACTAGGTCTTGGCGTCGGTCCCCTAGTCGCACTATTGCACCTGTATTCCTGTCCTCGTCGTTCCCAATTCGGTCGAAAATTTCTGTTGTAGTCAGGCCGTCTCGGATAATTCGGTGTCCTGTTGTCAAACCTAACTGTGTTAACGTTTCGTTCTCGTATCTCTTGTCCGTCCTACACATACATCGTCATATCTCTGCAAATACTCTAAAATGTCTCCCGTTCTATGATGTTTTGTAAGGCCACGTGTTGTCTAATTTCCTGTTCAAAATGTCGTGATAGGTACTTGATAATCTGTCTGTCCGTCAATGGTGGATTCAGTTGTTTGGCCACACTGTACTTGCGGATGGCATATTGCTCCCTAGAACCTGCAAACTCTCCTTAAATTTTCCTGTAATCAAGTCGTCCCTAATCTGATCCTGTTTGTGATCACTCCAGTAATGTTGTAAAATTTGTCTTCAAAGTCCTGATACGTGTCTATGTCCTGTCCTACTAAATTGTACCATGCTTCCGCGTTGTCCTTTAATAAAGCCTTTATCGTATTCAGTTTAGTCTGTTCGTCAAATAAATTTCCCACTAGATTTCTTACACTATTAATAAAAATTTGTGGATTTACCCTGTTATCGCCATAAAACTTCATGTGTTGGTCCAATGATACTCCACCTGTATAAAATCTGGGACCATCCCCCGTTAAATTTGACATGTTGTATTTAATACTACTAACTTCACGTTCTACCCTGCCTAACTGATCCCTACATGAGTCCGTTACTTCAGTCATTTTTACGTTTATTTCTTCTTCACAGAAAATGCGTACTTCGGACCTTAAATGTCCCATTTCCTGTCGAAGACCTGTAATATCACGCTCATTTTTTTCAACCCTATTTTCTACTTCCCCCAGTTTCACGGTAAGACTATCTTTAAATTCTGTAAATTCTTTAGTATTTTGTTCAATTTTCCCGCTTATCTGCTCTAATTTTTGGTTGGACTCCTCCCTCGCTCTATTCGATTCTTCCCTAGCTCTATTGGCTTCTTCGTTCATCCTCTCTAGCATTCTCATTATCATCTCGTTTCCTTGATCCCCTGATTCCGTCCTCGACTGATCTCTACTGCCTCCAGCTTCTTCCATTTTCGTATTTTTTTCACCCAATGCACTATCGTTACTTCCAATTTCCACTCCTTGACTCCTTAACCACTCTTTTCTCTGCATACGTTCTAATCATTCACACACACTCTAAAAATACTCTTAAATTTATACACACACAGAAACTCTCTTTCTCAGATCGCCAGTTTCCTGGAATAAAATAACAAAAATTTTATTTGGAACTCGAGCCTCACTTTTGGGTCGCCAAATTATGCTGTGAAACCTCTTGAATCACCTGGTCCGTTGATTTTCTTCTGTTAATCGCCTCGGCTGCTCCTCTAGATAGCTTTCATCCTCATACATAAAAAAAACACATTCCTACCACAAACATCAACGTTAACTCTATTTACATCAATATTCAGAGTACATTAAATTTTCAAATTAAATTTCAGCATAAATTTTTAATATCAGAAAATTTCAAAATTAAATTTATTCTCATTTTAATGTGCATCCAGAATTAAAGTCCTTGTTGGATGCCTACTAATTAATATAACAATATAAGCAGACCGAGTCTGAGTATAAAGGAGCATCTACCACCCCTTTACGTTAATTAACCAGGTTCGTCTAATTGAGCTCAAAGACATACCCAAATTTTCATCATATTCCGAACATCAAAACAAAATACCCCTTTTACTTAAACAAGCAAATTTCATCTTAAAATTAAACTTTTATGGTTAGAACAATTTCACTAATGTCCATTTAAAGTAAATCAATTATAAAGTCATTCAATACACACAAAAATGTCAAACAAAATAGTATAATTTACCTGCAGGTTACTGTCCTCGTAGCTTCAAAGTATCGTTTCTTTTGTTAATCACACCATTCAACAGGACTATATTTACGGCTTCTGATTCTCTACGCTTTTAAATTTTCTCCATCACCATCCATTCAAAGTCGTTTCTGGGCCTTTCCGGAACTCATCTGTGTTTATCTGACCCTTGTTTCATGGATCCAGACACGTATTTGAACCATTTAATTATTAACACCCCCAAAATAGCAAAGAAATTCATGCTTCTGAGCTTCTGTCACCAATATACACCAAAACTGCATACTTTTGTGTATACATTCTTCGTTGTAAATTTTGCTAATTGGTACAGTGAAACTAAATTTTATTACCTTGTATCTAAGTGCACTGAAGTACATTCATGTTTAGCACGTAAATAACAAGCTGTGTTGAATCACTAAATTATACTAGCAAACTTTAAATTATTTAATCAAACTAAAATGCACGGTTTAACATCTTCAATCAAGTCGCGTATGTACGAGCTTTTAACGCATCGAATCGTCAAAAGTCTAAGAGAGTTTGTTTACATTCATCTCGGTATATATAGCAAAAAGCCTGTCTATCGGTCTGTTCTCTAAAACGGCCAGTTTCTAGAATTTCTCATGCTCTGTTCCCAGTCTGTCGCCCGCACGTCGATTTTTACGAATTTTCACTCGCCCCATTCAAATCTCAGAAAATTTCTACACGGTACGCACGCATGTCCGAGAAAAACTAATTGATTTTGTACAGAAATTGTTGTTTCTACCTCTCATATATGCATCCTATTTTTAACCAATCGCCAGTTACATAGAATTATAAAATATTTGAGTAAGGATTAGTTGATAACCTTTACTACCAGTTTTGCAAGTACTTCAAATTTTTATTTTTATTTAATTACAATGATACTTTATTTACTGAAACCAAGAAAATTCTTATTAGTAAATTAATATTCTTCATTTAAAGTTTTTATTCTGATCTAGTCTGATCAGACTTGGTAAACAAAAAGCAATAAGAACTAAAATTTTATGATCCCATTATGCAGAAAATATTCTCTATACTTTTAGGTATACTTGAGGGACGCAAATAGTGTTCCCATTTTTATGTGACTTAATTATTATTCTCTCTTACAGGAACAGCGTCTTATTCTGTTAAGACAAGTTTGTGTATCAACGAAGGCGATCTCTTTTTGGGTCTCCAAGTCCGCCCTTAAAAATAGCTATGCCCTAAAATAAATCAATTTGGACTTGGTGGCGCCTGTTTGTTTTTTGTTAAGTGTAACCTCCATAGATTTCGACTTACCCCCATTGCTCATAGCTCTACCCAAGGAATAGACCCCTAGTTACGTCGGAAGACTTTGTTTTGCTGACCCCCAACTTCTAGAGTCAGATTTATGTATTGAGTAGAGAGCATTAGTTAAGCTCAATTTAGGAAAAAATGTGACCGTTTGGGGTTAGCGATCAAGAAAATATAATACGTTTCAAGGGTAGAATAGAAATCCAAAAGAATCAGATTTCGGGTTAGCTCAAAATGTCGTAGAGTGGGGTAGGTTATACAGAAAGAAAAATTGTATACCTTAGTTAATGAATTTATTTATAAGCCGTTGGTTAAACAGTACAGAAGAATATTTACAGAGACCAGAAAAACACACATTTACGTAGTCGTGCTGTTAACATAAGGTAAATAAAAGCATCACTCGCATATAACACAATATAAACATATAGAATAAAATATAAAATGTTAGAATCTAAATAATATGTACATGTATTACTCACTTAATACGTCAAACCCTAAATATACACAAGAAGGAAAATTAGATATAATGTATACATTAATTCTACCTGCTTTGGGAAGTGCACTTTGTAAATTAAAAACGTAACACTAAATTTAAATAACGTAACTCTAATTTAAATGAACCTAGTGCTAACTAATTTGGTACGCAAGTTGTTAACGTTAATATTAATGTATAAAGAGCACTGATTTAGCTAATTGTGACTAGAAAACAGTCACGCAATCACATGTACACTGAGAAAGAGGAAGTACGTAGTCTGTTATTTAGTGCGTTAGAACCACGAGTACGACAGATACACCATTTACGTGTTTAACACCCAGCATTAAAGAAAAAAACAAACAAAGTAACAATACCTTAAGAAGTGTAGTTGTTTGCCTCGGGTACCATTGTAGCGGATCTGAAAAGTGCGTATGCACTTTCCGTCGGACTGAATACTCGACGACAGATAACAAACCCACTACAAGTGTTCATTTACATGCAAGTGGTTAAGGTGGACCTTTTAATCTTTAAAGAAAACCATCTATATACTGTGCAGCGGTGGTTGAAACGTATTTCAAAGCATTTGTATTAGGCAAAGTTATTTTAATCTTCCATAGAGTACAATTACGTATTTACTGCAGGTATTAGAACATATTTCAGCAAATTTGTAAAGCAACGTAGATGGTAGATGTTTGCATTATTCTACACACTTATAATGCTACTAACAAAGCAAAATGTTATAGAATAAAAACTTAATGAAATTTTATAGAATGTTATAAATAGCCTTTATTTCAATTGGGAGGAAGTCGAGCTTGTTGATCGATAACTTTTACGATTTAAAATAACATAGAAAGCACGTATAAATTTTAGAGCGTTTTAAATAACATTTGCTTAAATTAATATTCATGCAGAAAAAGACTATTTGCACGTAACAAATAGTTAAAATGTTTGAGAAAAAAATTAAAAAATAGAAATTTTTTTACCAGGATACAAGAATATATATAGTTAACCTTCGTTAAAATTACTATCTAATATATATATATATATATATATATAAATAAATATATATATATATATATATATATATATATATATATATATATTGATATGATAACGCCGTACTCGGTGTCAATGGCGTATTCTTATATAACTCCACCTCTCTGTGTTTTCCTAATCAAATTTCACTCCCACTAATTTTATTATTATTCTGCCACGGCTAGCTTTTATTATTCTACACAGAGTGCACAACGTTACGATGATCAATTTTTTCTTCCTCACCCCTTTCTGATTACCTTTGATTTGAATTATAAAATGAAGTCAATTAATTCCATATAATGAAAAGAAATATTATGTACAAGTTTTGAAAATTATTAAAATACACTCCTTGATCAATCAATATCATAGGTCTTATTTATCCCAAAATTTATATGCTTTGCAAACAATCTAAAGTCACCAAAAACTACTCTTTTTGCCAAAAAAGCCTGGAACGTTCTAAACCCTTTTATAATATTACGTACTTTTAACGTATGCAAAGTTTGTTGTTGACTCTGTTACACAAGTTTATATAATTGAATAAATTCAGTAATGAAATTTAAAAATAGAAAAAAAAATATCTTAAAACTAATAAGATCTGACCTGTTCTGCTTTGTTGCACCCCTTGTTTTCCCATAAATTATTTCTTGCTTCTTTATTTTCTCGCAACTCAAAATTATATCAAAATCGTCGACGCTGCTTCGACGTATCACATTAATCAATTTAAAACATCTCCATATTCGAAATATTCATACATTTGAAATATTGTACCCTCAATTAGAATCTTCCATGCATTTAAATTATTATACCATCCATTATCAACCAACATCAATTCAGAATTATTATCATCCAATTAGGATTAGAATTATACACACATTTGGATCATTGTCATCACATTCGAATCAGGATTATACACCCATTTGGAATTGGGATTATACACCCATTTGGATCATTAACATCGTATACTCATTTGGATCATTAACATCGTATACTCATTTGGAGCCCTATTATTATCTTATTAGTTTAAATAAATTACCCCCAAATTCTACTCACGTTAATCGGCAAAATAAACTTTCATATTCGTCGCACTTACTTGTCACTATCTAATTTCACTATTATATTGTTACGCGTGACTTATAGGTTCAGAGTATCGCAGCTTGACCTTCTTGAGTTAAAACTGCACTCCGTTATCATTGTCGCTGTTAATATAGGCTCAACCCACTTGGATGTGGGTTGGGTTTCGACCACGTCCGTCGCTATCTTAACCAATGAGGTCTTTGTATTTCCTGCACTTGAAGTGGTTTTCTGATGTAATATATTTGTTTCCTATGTAATGGTTGTTTGCTTATAGATACCTCGTTATCACCATACGTTGTTTTTAGTAAATAATCGCGTTTTCCATATTATACAAAAATACATGATGTAATTTGAATTTTACTTTCGTCTATTTTTATTATTTACACATCTTGAAACTGCATTTTCTTATCAAAAATGTTGATTGTTTCTACGCACTTACACAAAGCTTTGTTAAGTTTTATCTCTTATTTCCGTATTATGTTATAACTAATTAGAACCCTTTTCAATGCGTGTTTAATTACCTTTATTATCATTCCTCTAAATACGCGTAACTTTTTACTGAAAAATATCGTTATTTGCATTACTTAAAATTAATGAAGCTCTATATACCGGGTGTTAAACACTTGTTATTCACCTAATGTGTGAATTACCTATTTCTATGCTAAATATGCGTCCTATTGTTATAAGATGTGTTTATTTGCGTCGTTTAAAACTAATTATGCTCTATTTTCAGGGTGTTAAATGCTTACTATTTACATAATATAAGAATTATTAAATTTTCTACTAAATAAATGCAGTTTTCTGCTTCCTATCGTAATTTATGGTTTCTGCACGACCTTTGCTATACAATACACCCTTGAACAACCTCTTATCACAGCAATATATATAGTGAATAAGATGAAATTAGATTTTCATGCATAGAC
The DNA here is from genome assembly GCA_036346225.1 of Platerodrilus igneus. NCBI lineage: Eukaryota > Metazoa > Arthropoda > Insecta > Coleoptera > Lycidae > Platerodrilus > Platerodrilus igneus. The sequence continues at coordinate 844,845 of JARFIW010001433.1, read as the reverse complement.
CAACTGATCATTTCAAATCGAGCTAGTAATTGAAAGATGGAAATTATAAGTCCTTGGAAGGGACTTGAACCTGTGTCTTGGTTTTGCCGGAATCCTGCGTTTACCAATTATGCCACCGAGACCGTTGACGACAATTGGGAAATTTACAAATTTAAATCGTGTACAGAACTATATATAAACCTAACTTTCAATTACGTTTGGCATTTTTGCCAATCATATCTAACATTGTCAAGTTTTTGACTTATGTCAGTTATAGACAGTAAGCTACGCTCAAATGTACTGCTATAAGCCAAGTATTAAATATATAAATATTTTAGGTAGTTAATTACACAAGGTAAGTTGATAAATGATCATTTGGGCTTTGCATAAAAGTCTAAGTTATTATTTCACCTTATTCACTGTAATACGATAGTATTTACCAACTTACCTTGTGTAACTAACTACCTGAAATTTTTATACATTTAATACTTGGCTTACAGCCGTAAATTTATGCGTAGCTTCCTGTCTATAACTGACATAAGTCAAAAAATTGACAATGTCAGATATGATTGACAAAAATGCCAAACGCAACTTTTCACTTTAACGTTTATGGATTACTCCTTCTAAATAGAAAGTGGTGCCAAAGTATTCTAATATTAATATTAAACGTCAAGAAATAGAGTTTTATACAGGTTTTTCAGCAACTGTTTTTCCATGCGCTTCTTAAGTAATATTAATGAAACAATACACACTTATTATCAGTATAAATAGTAGCTCAACTTTGATGTTAACTAAAGAAATCTATAGCACTGCGCTTTAATACCATTTTTAGCATATCTATCTATTATACTTGAGGAACTCAGATATAAAACAGAATTATTTTTAAAACTTCATTGGTACTTGATAGATATACAAACATTTAAAATTACTTTTCTGCGTAATTTCATGATCTCGTGACACATTTATCCCAACGCATGGACAATGTGAATATCCTGCTTTCGTAAATCAAGGGTGGTTGTGCCATAAGCCAATTGCGCAAAAAATTTTCAACTGCAACATCGTCTTCAAAACGATACCTTCCAGGAGCTTGTATCATCGAAACAGGTGGTAGTCACTGAGCGGTAAGTCCGGAATGTAGGGAGTGTGTTCCATTGTAGTCCACGACAGTGTCTCAATTTTTTTCCTAGTTGCAGCTGTATGGGACTGAGCAATGTCTTGCAGCGGAATAACATCTCTGATGAGAAAGCCGTGTTTTTTCCGATGATAAGCAGTTTTGGAGCATCTAAAAGTCGGCAGTAGTACGCGACATTTACAGTTCGACGTTGGTGGGGACAATCAATAAATCGTCTTCTCTTGAACTGAAAATATAGGTCGCCAAAACCTTTCCAACCGAGAGCTCAGTTTTGGTTTTGACAGGGGCAGATTCGCTCTTCCCTCGCCATACCACACCTGCTTGTTTAGATTCAAAGCGTAAACGTGCACCCAAGTTTTGTCACAAGTCACTATCCGGTACAAAAAAACTTTTCCCTTCAATCTCATAGTGGTTCAAATGCAGTCCGTATATGATTCCGTTTTTGATTTTCATTGAGAAGATGATGTGCCCACCTTACAGACTCCTTACGAAACTCGATTTTGTCAGTAATGAGCGTTTGAGCACTGGCATAACTTAATACCACTTCACAAGCAATTTAAGCAACTGTCAATAGTTGATCGTTTTCTAAAAATCGACGTACAGTACGAAGGTTCTCCTCTGTCACTCTGGTTCTTGGTCGACATTGGTGACGTTCATTTTTCACTGCTTCTCGCTTTTCTAAAAATCGTTTGTGCCATAAATACACTTGCGTCCTTCTAAGTGTATTATCTTAGAACTGTGCCCGAAGTCCTCTAAATTTCTGAAAGTTTTATGCCTTTTTTCGTAAGACATTTAATTATAATAACTTACGTAATGGACGACGATTCTTCTCGCTGGGACATCGCGTTAGTTACTGAGCATGTGCTAGTGTGGCGTTCTATAGCGGTGCAATGTCCTCTAGGCATCCACACCAGTGGAACTCAGACGCCGGGCTCTTCTTTGTTCATGCCACTATCGGTGCAAAAGGAATTCCAGTTTATGTTTGATTCGCCCACATACAATTTAAATCTAGCATATATCTTTATTTATTTATAATTGCCAAATTTAAAAGTCGTTGCTCTGTCATTGTCTCTCTAAATAGTTTTTAATAATTTGTTAATTTCGATAAAGATCTCTCTGAAGAGGCAACAGTAACATGTAGTATTAAAAATAAACGCAGTGTAAAACAGACGTCGGGTTGGTAGGAAGCTGTACACTGGTTTTCAATTACTGAAAAACCTGCAAGCTATCTAATAGATGATAATTTATATAGTTCATTGTTCAACCAATTTTTCAAAGTTATGACTTGAAATGATAACTCATCTCATGAGTATAGTTCTTGCAAAAATTTACATTTAATAATTAATTCTTTATCTTCCGCAGCCGCAATATTTGAAAATGAAAGAAAATGTAAATTCTGGTAAATTTGGCGGTTACCTTTAAATCTTCTGTTTAACTGGCTTATGAAAATATCAGACCCTGCATTAAAGATCTCAATTTCAAGCGTTTTTTAACGTTTTTCAATCTCTTATCTATTACCAATTTGACGAAAATTGTTTAATCCTTCACGGTCGTCTTCGTTAAAACTGTATCTATATGCCAAGGACTTGCCAGAGTTTATGCTTTTATAACTGCTACACTGCATCTCATAGAAGTGGTTGCTTCCAATGTTAATCCAAGTATTATAGTTGCACTTTTGAAATCGAGTTCTATTTGTTGTAAACATTTAGATGTCGATATTACTTTTTCTAGAAATTCAGTTTGAAATGTTAACATAAAAACAAATTCAAAGGTCACCATTTTAATTTTTATGAATGCATCTCTACCTTTATGTTGGGCAAATCACACTTCCAGAATGCATTGCTATAGTCGGTATTGATTGTAAAATGGCGAAGGAAGCTTACAGAAAGTCTACAAAGCAGTTGCCGCCTTTTATTTAATAACATTTTATTAAAGCACATTTATTGGGGTAACAGAAACACAAAAAGTTGACTGGATTACAGCTTAAATTACCTGACAAAATAGAAAAGAGTAACACTACAATAAATTATGCAATTTTCGCATATCGTATGGATCGTTAACCCAGTAATTACATAGAAGTTACGGAAGGTACTAGTATGTAAAAGAGGGGTAAATAAGTCAGAAACAAGAATACAAATAGGATACCAGAACTTGCAAGGAATCAAGGCTTTCTGCTACCTATGAAGTTAAATAGCGCAAAATGGAAAGCAAGAGCTATTAAACAAACATTGGCACTAGACTGTGCTGCATATAACAAGAAAAAGCAACTACTATGTTCAAACACAACATAGAAACCCGAAAAAGATTACTGAAAACACACAGCACTGTACGGCTGTGAAAGGACGACAGAGGACAGGAAAAAGATAAAAGCCTTTGAAATGAGATGCTACAGACGTATGATGAAGATATCGTGCACATACAAAGTTACGAATAAAGAGGTTCTCAAAATCATAGGGGGAAGAAAGAAATATGTAGAAAACAATAAAAAATAGGAGAGATAGAATGATAGGATACATTCTAAGGAACGACGGAATAGTGTGGGGTTATGAGAAGCAGAGAAAGGAAAATGAGAGGTAAGAGTAGACCGTTGGTAGACTATTGTACACACATAGTGAAAGATGTAGGCCGTGGGAATTTCAGGAAAATGTGTAAGTTAGCTCAAAACTGTAGGTACGCGTAGGTATGTGTTATAGTACGGAAACCTAATGATGCGAAAAGTATTGGTATTTAAACCTGATGATTATTGTAAACAACTGCAGGTTTTGCTTTTCCATATTCTCAGCAAATGTTGATTGTGCTATAAGAGTAATTAGAAAACTATAGATTCGGCAAGTGTGCAAGTGGTGGGGGACCTTGGTAGCCATCAGGCTGCTTAACGCCCCTTCACGTACCATCGAATGTCGTCGAAATAAGGTATACTTTTAGAAAGCAATAAAAAGAGTAAAGTGCGAAAGACAAAATAAAAAAATTGATTTGCACAAACCGGACTGCATTTAAAGAGATAACGCAGCTGCTATGTCCGAAAACAACCAGCTTAGCAACAAGGAAACAATTGTTGGAAGCATTCGCGTGAAACACAGCATTGCATGGCTGTGAAACGTGGACAGTAGGAGAAGCGGACAGGAAAAACATAGAAGCCTTTGAAATGCGATGCTACACACGTATGAATAAGATATCATGGGCAGACAAAGTTAAGAACAAAGAGCTTAGGGGAAGAATAAAATATATAGAAAACTGTAAAACATAAGAGAGATACAATGATAAGACACCTACTAAGGCAAAAGGGAATAACGTGGCACATGTTTTATATGAAAGATGTAGAGTAAAAATTTGAGAAAAACGTGTAGGTTAGTTCAAAACAGATAACAATACAGGTACACTTCTAACCATTTCTAGGACTGAACACCTAATGATAATAGACCCATCACAATCAAGAGATCACCAAGAACGACATCTTGAAATACTGTCCCAACCGGATTTTTATTCTCGCTACGTTGGCAACTTACATTTTTGGTTAGGTGTTTGTTCTACTGTTTCTCAGCATCGTTAACGATATTAGTATTTCTGGTTTATTTATAGTAATTGAAGTTGAAGCAACATTCAATCGCCATAAAGTATTTTATCACTTTCAATTTCGTAAATAAGATATTGATCAGTAGGTCCTATGCAGGAGGTTAAAATAGTGAAGAATTACCGTAGTTAATGTTAATTCCCATCTAGCACCCATTCATTTGACACCCGTGTGTAAGACAAAGACAGACATATCTCACAACGAGTGTATGGTTACCAACTGTTAATTTCGATCAAGGCAGTTACCTGAGTAACCATTTAAACCCTAACAAAGACATAATTTATTTACGATAGGTTATCGACCAAAGACACGTTTTTTCACAATACCAGCCCATATATATTTTCTAATTAACAATATTGCAAATTCCTTTCTTCCTTCCATAAGAAGCAAATCCTTTTACAGTATTATCACACACACACACGCGCGCGCGCGCAGGCACGCATATACACATAAACATATGTATATATATATATATATATATATTCTATATATATATATATATATATATATATATATATATATATATATTGCTATGGATTTAGGGCCACCATACAACTTTCAAAAAAAAATAAAAAAAAAAATTCTGATCTTTTATTTCGGACGCCTTCGGATTCCTCTGCTCACCCTGGCTAGCTCAGCAATCGGCCTCTTCTTGAATACCTATCTTTACGTACATACCTCTCTCACACATACACCATCAAATGAAATTACCAAAATAATACCACAACCATACAACCTTTTATTTACACTTGTTAACGGATAAAATATTTACACATGTGTACAAACGATTTGGTACAATTGTTACCAGCTCAATTATTAAATGTTTTCAAGTCCTTGGTTTTAAATTATTTTTACAAAAATTCTACATGATATGAGTAGATGAGCCCCACATGCAGCCCTAGTTAGACTTCATACTGGTCCCTTGTGAGCTCATTATAACCCAGTTTTTGTAAATGCTTTTTAAACTTTGCATTATTGAAAACATATTTACAGACCCGTTTACTCCTTACAACCACAATTTATAGCCTGAATAAACCTTTATTTATTATCAATAAACCCTTTTTTAATAATCAAAATTAAATGTCCAGCACATTTACCTTTTTAAACAAGTTTTAAAAATAATAAATACGCCAGCAATAAGTCAAGCACACAAACACCAGAATATTACAACAAATGTTTATACAAAGACAGAAATTTAAAGTTCGTTACCTGGAATCACCTACGTTGCTCGTCACCGCTGCAGATGGCTACCAGAAACCCTCGTCGATGTGTCCATCTACTACGATGAAGTCTGGATTCACAGATCCTCACCATCCAATATCTCCGCTACCACTCCGGTTCTTCTTCCCAAATATCAGCTTCGTCTCAAAGGTAACATTCCATACCAATATTTCATGCATACAAATTGCTTTCAGTTTTGCTTACCCCAAAATACATCCATTTAATAACTTTGTCGTAGTAACGGCACCTTTTATTTAAACAAGCACCAACTCGTGCAAACACTTTAATAACTTGCGGTTCGCTACTACAGCTTTTATATATTTAACAGGATATTTAATGTAACTTTACCGAATACAATAATTGCTAACCGGAAGCTTTTGCTATTATACGTTGTAGATCTGAACCCGTATTCAAATCTAAATGGAAAGAAAAGAAAGCTTTAATATATTCGTTCGTGTATTTATATTATTCTCAACCCCCCTAGTGGAACCTGTTTCCTATGAAAAGCTTGTTTTCGAAGCGGCTTCTTAAAATTTTTAACGTAACCAACTATTATTTCTGAAAAGTTTCTCCCGTCCGTCGTGCTGTTTACATAAAATTTCGTTTCTTACCTTACCGTACGAGCACTTCTCGAAAACTGCTCTATATCAACCAATGATATAATTTCCTGTAGTCACAACGCTCCACCTATCAGATATCCATCTCTATTCTACGCATATCTGTTGTCTCCTTTAGAACCCGTTTTAAGTTACAGAAAATCGATATTGTATTTGGCCTTCGCCTTTGCACGTGTATATCTTACGTGACTTCTATAGAACGCTTCATTTATACTTTCTCTGTCTGTTTTATATTATCGATCGTTTATTCCACTCACTCCTTACGGTACTGATTATTGTAGCACCTTATTTAAATTGACCGTTGAAAACAATTTCTATGGAATTTTGTCTTAACGTTCGTTTTATATTCTACGAACCTGACATATAACAACAAGTGTTTTTTTCAACAACCATCCGTTGAAAATAACAATTCTCGGTTTCTTCGCTTTGTAGTATTTGTATAACCGAACGTTGACTTTTAAAATGAATACCATTTGCGTTTGAAAGTATAGATTTTTTATGCAAGCACGCTCCCTTCTTGCTTCCATGCGTTTGATTAAGAGTTGTTATAATTACTTATGCGTATCCTTGAGTTGTTTATTTACTCTAAAACTTTTTTCCCTTATATAATTTTCACATTCCAATCTAAATATAGAAATACTTTAATACCCGTCCGTTCTCACTATATAAATTAACTAATTCGGCGCGTAAATAATTTGCTCATTACATATATATGTATATATATATATATATATATATATATATATATATATTATGATAAGAATGTTGCTTAGGTGTATATTGAGTCATAATGGTCACACAATACATGTAAATAGTACTAGGATTTCGAAAACTACATTTATTTAGCATGAAAAATACGTCATTTGCAAATTATGCAAAGAGCAAACATTTAACACCCTGTATAAGGATCGCAATTGACTTTAATTAATGCCGGAAAGCAAATCATTCAGCAATAAGCAAACATTCAGCAAAAGAAATAACTCTACACGCAATCAAACTTGTCTTAAAACAAAAAGCATTTATAAATTGTAAATTGATACGCGTTAAATGCAGTAAAGGTTAGAAAATCATCATACAATTCACATTAACATTAAACATGCGATAGTGAAAGGAGATAGCATAGCGTCCTAAAAGAAACGCATCTTTCGGAGTAAATACGTTTTGGAAACGCAGATGTAAACAGAAATATGTTAATTTACATCATTTCGTCTACGTGATTTTCTACATGGAGTTAATACAAATCCCAAAGTATTATCTAAACAAACAAAAGCCATAAGTTAAATTACGTGCCAAGGCGAATTAGAAATTCCTGTAATAACATCAAAACAGGCGGTGTATAGTATATACAGAATAGAGATCCATTGGTATCCTACGTGATCAAGATATCGTCCGGCAAGTTATTATCAGAGATATACCTGTAAAAGTCCAAAATATCCAAAACATCATACGGCTGGTCGTAAACTTTGAACAAACAGGGCCGATAACCAATGAATTTTTAGATGGGGCGTAACTTAAATAACACGCGAATTTAATAAGCAGACGGTCTTGATTCGAACCGAGCACAATTCACGTCACTTATACACAAGAATCTACGCAACGAGTGAATATTAAATTGAAACAATCAAATTTTGTGAAAAATGGTGTTAGAAAATTTTAAACTAAATAATAGTAAAAAATATATGAGACAAGTTTCGCCGTTTGCTGGAAAACGGCTCTAAGAAAGACTACAAAATTTGAAGTAAAATCTAAGCAACTATAAGGGAAATTAATAAAACTACTAGATTGTTAATTAAACGGGGTAAAATTTGGAAACTAAATATATCAATAATATTGGGAGGAAGTCCGAATGAAAATATTGGCAAAAGCGCACAATACAGAAGATTGTTTTAAGCATCGAAAGTAATATTGGTGTGCTGATCCACAGCACGCAGTAGCAGATCCAGAAAGATGCACAAGGAAAACTACAGATCAGAACTATCTAGCATAAGGCATTATTTTCTCTTTATTTTTTGAAAATTGATTATATTTATTATACCTGAATATCTTATGTAAAGAGTCATCAACAATTTCATTTATACGTGAAAAATTTAGTAAAAAAGGAAAAAGCCTTGAACGTTCAAAGAAATTCCAGTAGAGTACAGAGTCATTTTTGCTGGCTTTAAAATAAGGAAAGGGAGCTTTAAGTTTTGGGGATAAACAATTTAAAAATTATTGTTATTTGATTCAGGGGTTCATTTTTGCCATACAGTAAAACAGATTAAGCTGTGGAGTGTATATGATTTTTTTCTTTCACATTATACAAATATTAGTCGACTTCGTTTTATCATTCATAGCAAGAAACGTATTAGGGAAGAGGGGGTGAATTATTTGATTATCGTAACGTTGTGCACTCTGTATGAATTAAACTGTGCTAGCCGAGGCATATTTAAATTTTAGGATATTAAAAAACCCAGAGCGGTGGTAATCAGCAGGAGACTAAAAGTATAATTACTTCGGCGTGCAGCGTTATCATATATATATATATATATATATATATATATATATATATATATATATATATCGTTAATGGACTGGTTAGCTTAATTATTTTGATAACAAGATGGTAGTATACTGGGTATGAAGTCCAAATAATAGTACTTTATGTAAAATTCAAAATTTAATTTCTTCTGCTTAACGTTTCGGCAAAACTTGTTGCCTTTGTCAAAAGCATCTACAATTGGAAGTGTTGTAATATAAAGCTAACATAATACAATAGATAAGTTCCTTACTGTATAAAATCAATTTTTGTCAAATTTGAAAAATAGTAAAATTGTCAAAATTTAAAATTAACGTATGATTACGTTGATCAAAAATTATTAATAAAATTCATTTAATAGAAAACAGGATGTAGATCTAGTAACAAATTGACTCTTAAAAACTAATATGTTGGGAGATTAGTATGGTTGAAGTAGATGATGTAGATTGAATGTTTATGTGATTATCATGAAAAAAAGGGTCTTAATGAAGCGTATTAGATTTAAAGTGATTTAAACTGTAGAGAGTAGAATAAAATCTATGTGAGTCTTCTATATCTTGTTTATTATTCAAACATTGTTCTTCTTTGTTAATATAGTAGGATTCTAGAAAGAGTCTGGTTTTGTAATTGGACTCTGTCTAATATTTTAATTTCTTCATATGCGGGAGTATGTTTGGTTGTATAAACATGTTTAGCTAATGCACATTTGTTAGAATTGATCCTGCAGTCACTTCTATGTTACGTCAGACGATTCCTCAACCATTGGGAAGTTTGACCAGTGTAGGTTGCCTGACAGCTACAGACAATCTTGTAAATTAGATTACTGTTTAATAATTTAGGGTTAGGGTTCTTTATTCTAGTAAATGGGTTGTTAATGGTATTGTTGTATTCGAATTCAATGGCAATACCAGGTTGTTTAAGAACTCTTACTAGTAACGGAGCTAAACTCTTTTTTTCCATGATAATCACATAAACATTCAATCTACATCATCTACTTCAACCATACTAATCTCCCAACATATTAGTTTTTAAGACTCAATTTGTTACTAGATTTACATCCTGTTTTCTATTAAATGAATTTTATTAATAATTTTTGATCAACGTAATCATACGTTAATTTTAAATTTTGACAATTTTACTATTTTTCAAATTTGACAAATATTGATTTTATACAGTAAGGAACTTATCTATTGTATTATGTTAGTTTTATATTACAATACTTCTAATTGTAGATGCTTTTGACAAAGGTAAAAAGTTTTGCCGAAACGTTAAGCAGAAGAAATTAAATTTTGAATTTTACATAAAGTATTATTATTTGGACTTCATACCCAGTATACTACCATCTTGTTACCAATATATATATATATATATATATATATATATATATTATTATATATATATATATATATATATAATGCTATAATTATAGGGTAGTTTAGGGGTAGGTTAAGTCACAGGGGTCGTAGAATAAATAAAAGAAACTTTCAGTTAACAAAAGCATAAAATTACAGATATTATAAGAGTAAATAGGTCACTATACATATTGTTAGTTAAGAGCACACTGTACGTAGAAGTACAATAGATTAAACGCATAAGTAATAGAAAGTAATAGAAATATCCAAGAGTAGTTACGAGCAAAGATAAGATTTAAAAACGTAACGAAATGCATCAAAATTAAATCAACGGAAAACCTGTATGAATTGGCTGGATAAATAATTAACAAGTGCGGTAAATATTTGCACACGCAGCTAAAATTATACATTATTTGAATAAATCGTACGTGACATAAAAGTATTACATTTGTTCAAAAATCCAATTTAACTAAAAATCAACAAACACCAAATTTATTTCGATTTAGATTAGAATAAGCAAATAACAATGAGCACGTGACAATTTACTCAGAAATTCGTGGGATTTCTTAATTGAACATCATGGTATATAAATGAATACGTGACAATTTAAGCGTTCTTCCAAGTACTTGAACTATACACTTGGTAAAATTTCCTGGTGTACACAAAAGATAATCGCAGAAGGTGTCGACCCAACACGTGAAACAACGAATAGAAAACAAGAGGCAAGGCCTATAAATTCGATAACATTTGAGCGACGAGTTTAGTATACTTTTAAACTGGGTTATCACGATACTCAGAAGTGCTAGACTTACGTAACCACTCATACAAAAATAAATGAAAATCATTTTATAAAAGTGTAAAAATTGTGCAAGTGAGCCGATCTATTATAGACCTAAGTAAACAACAATTTTGTAAAACTATACAATTTCTAACATAAATAAAACAGGGCTCTGGAGACGATGTTATAGACGATTCTAGAGATTACTCTGGTTAATCACCTCCTGTTAAACTAATTTTGGTAATCACTGACATGGTAAATGTTCTATTACTGTTTTGTTAATTACGGAGATGGAAAACCTTTTATTTACTAATATACAATTTAAATCTTAAATTGGATAGTATTTTGGTTGATGTCGACTTCCAAATTCAACTCTAAATATTCAGACTGGACACGAAAACTCATGGGAAATGCAGAGAAGCTACTAAACCATTCCAGGTTAGCTATATTGATAATTTATTTCTGTAAAACTGTTTTAATTCAATATTATCGCAAATGTAAGAGCCAACAAAACTGGGGTCTTTTTGATCAATTTACGAAAGGTAGTAGGCATTTTGATACGTTTTAAAAGGTCTCTAAATATAGCAAAAGGCTCGTTTTGCTGGCTTCAATTTCTTAAATCTGGTATATGTAAATATTCTGAAAAGAGGAGATTTTAAAAGGGTTATAAATATTTAATCATTATATTGTGTATTATAGAATTGCTTTATTTAATTTAATCAGCTAGTTGAGGCGAAGAAAATTCATAACTTAATATTTCACATAATAAGTGCTTGATTAATAAAAAGGAGATAACATAGCATTTTATGATAGACCTAATCACAGGGGCTAAATATAATAAAGAAAGTATCACAGCATTTGATGGTCTGCTCAACCGCAGGGCCTAATATAGGGGTATATCACAGCATTTTATAACATGCCCAACTTTGGGGCTAAAAATAAATAAAACCATCGTAGGGGATGGTGAAATATCACAGCATTTTATGTACACACAATCGTGGGGCTAAAATATCACAGCATTTTATGGTGCCCATCGTAGGGGCTCGTTAACCCTAAATAAAATAACACAGCAATATATATATATATATATATATATATATATATATATATATGCGGCGGCACGTAACAATCCTCCCCGAAAGAGATGGTAGGTTTAATTACCCCGAAAAAGAATGTCGTGATTGGTGATTGTGATTGAGTCAATATCCTAACGCTTGGATATTTTTACAAATTTGACTAACCATTTTCGTAATTGTCGGTGGTGGAGAACCTGTTTTCCTTAAATTGAAATTCATTAAAGCTTGCTTAAGATTTATAATCCGTTAGAGCAGATCTACAATATTTATAACTGTCAATAGAGAATACTATTACATAAAATTTAGATTTTATCCATATTGACTAAAGATTTTGCAAAGGGAAAGCTGAAAAAGCAAATATCCGTTCATCAAATCTTCTTGCACTTTTAAAAAGAAATTACATTTGGATTATATACGTTTTAATTGATTTGAGTTTTGTAAATCATTGGATACTCGTTGAATATTAATTGTGGTGTGCGTATTATAACAGTGTCTCCGTGCATGTGCTAGTAACTGTAATGTGCTTAGTGTTATGAAAGTATTATTTTGAAACGGTTTACGGATACGAGTTGTTCGTGAAAGTGCTTTTCAAACCACCACCGGCATAGAAAGTTGTATTGGTGCCATTGTTATTGTGTTTCTGCAATCATATATCACATGGTACAAAAGACAAAACCACCTTGCATCTCATCTGTGCACAGTAAAAGATAAGTGTGATAAGTCAAAATTTCATTAAAGGTTTTCCTTTTGCTACTATTGATTTGAAGGAGCGCTATTAAATATCTTGCTCAAGGCGCCATGAAAATACTCTATTAGCATTTGAATTAAAATATGAAAAATAGATTATGATAGGAAAAGGCGAGTTTATTTAAGAAGTTTTAATAGAAACTAACTTCTCTTTTAAATATGTTGCCAACATCATTGTAAAACAATTTAATTTAGAAAAAATTACAGTCTTGAACAAAATGGAGTTGTATGTAAACTATGGAAATAAATTGCTTTCAGAGTCCAGGATGCTGGGGTTGGAACTATACATAGTTGTTGAAATATTCGCTTCCGTTTTGAATAAATACGTAATTAATTTTACGTAAAGTATGCAATAATCCAGAACGGCCAATGTGAGCTGGCAAGCGGCAATAAAGCAACACAAATTATGATGCTTTAAATTTCATACAAACTTTCATAAACACTGTTATAGATGCAGGATTGCGTTTTTAAGCTCGCGTTACAAAAGTAATCTGACATTCTTGAATCTAAGCGGCTTCACCCATAAATATTTCGAATAGCAATCGATTACGGTTAAAAAATATTCATCGCCTTTGTTATATTTCGAATACGGAATAAATTACGCAATATTGGCTTGGAATAAGTCGTGATAGTGTTTGATAATCGTTCTTCGACATGGGAATTTTTCTTTACTACTCTGTGCAACTCGTCAATTAGTATTTCCTTATCATTATCTCTCTTAGCAGGTTTGGCAGAAAGACGTGGATGTGTAGAAGGATGTGGATTAGACGATAAAACTTTATCTTGCCCCAATAGCACGTACAGATGTCGTACAACGTCGGCGTAAATCTTGTGTATATGTAAATCGTGTCCAGCAGATGTCTTAAACCCACATAATCTCAAGTGATTGAAAATCATGAAGTTCGTGTTTAAAATAACTTCGCCCAAGGCATGAACAACCGATTGCAATACATCTCGAATGAGCACGTTGTCAAGATCAATTGCGGCAATTTCGGTAACATTCTGTATTTTCATGTTGACAATTCCTAAGCCTCGAGACTCAAAGTTCTTCCATTTTCCGTCGTCGACAATGGAGTGTTTAATGAAATTCTGAACTTTTTAGAAGAACGTTGCTTGCATCCACGTATCTTTTGTAACATCTCATAGTTTAGCGGGGTCGCAACTTAGCATCAAATTTAAATTTCTTAGCTTGCTGCCCTCAAGATGAAACTGCCTAACATCTTTCCAATACTTCCCTGTACGCAACGTGAGTTCTTTGTTGTAACATTCTAGGTTTACACCGTCGTTTGATGTTTCGGATCAGCCAATTTACACATTCTAAAAGCTTACAAGTTAACTATTTTCTCGGTCCCATCTAATACTAATGCGCGTCGTTTATCTATCGCTTCGTTCCGGCCTTACATGTGATTTTCCAATGCTCCACCCGAAGGTACTACATTGGCCAGAAAGCGAGTTTTTTTTTACCTGGAAAATTTGGAATTTTGAAGAATCCTTGCTGTTCCAAGCAAGGTAGGAATCTTTAACGTGCGTGACAACACTCACACACGGGACCTCCATTTTACCTCTCATCCGAACGAAGGTGTATTTTTGTGAAAAATGCTCGCCTAACATTTTTCAAGCGGACCGTGTCGGGATTCGAACCCGAGACCTTGGGCGTAGTAGTCACACACATACCACTACGCCACGGAGCCGCCTTCTCTCCTGCTTCGTTCCGGCCACGGGATTGCTTACGTTGCGAAGTTTTTTTGTTTTTGATGTTGATGTTGAAATTTCATTTGGAAGTTAGTTTAAAGCCCACATCTGGAGGACTATGCGCAGCAGTATTAGCAAAATCGCCACCCCCGAACTGGCTAACAAGCGGTCTTCCATATTTATCGACAACCATTTAATTTTTGATACGATTCTTTAAGACGTGTATATTTTATTAAGCGAACGATTGTGCTTCCCTTAATTCGGAAATAATAGTAGGAAATTTGTTTTGATTTTGAGAGCAATTGTTACCTTCTGAACACTCCGTCAGTAACAAACCAAGCTGGCACACCAGCTGGGAGAGTTAACGTATTCGATCATATTAGAATTGCCGAATTTCTTGTATTTTCAAATCCTGCTTGCATTACTCAATCGTTGTTTCTTCAATAAATTCGGCTCAGCGAAGTCTTTTTTCTTCGTTATTTTGGGTAGTAATTGCATGGGAATCGTAATATTCACAGCTGCAACCGCCTCTCTTGTCGAGGCACGCGGAGAGAGAAGAGGTGTAGATATTGTAGGGCAATCTTATCTTATAAATAGGTGTTTTATGCAAATCCTTGCAAAACAGTTTATTATACGTCTTGGGTTTTTTTTTTCAAAATATCGATGCTATTTTTTAGATATAGCCCGAAAGAATCGCCAGTAAGTAATTGCTTGCTCGAAGGGATTTTCTTGTAAGTTAACAATAGATGCAATCCCTCGATAATAGGATATATTTTATTTCTAGGAGGTATTAATCGTGGATCCGTCGTCTGCAATAGTTAACTGAATTACCCATAGACCATTTATTACAAAGGCCATCATATTGAATACCGTTTCCGGTATTGTTTATATTGGAGTCTTCGCTTTTGGACAGGCAGTTTCAGCATGGTATTCCGAATAGTTCTGCTGTATATAATTAGGTTTACTTGCAGAAGCTTCAGCTAAGGTTTTTAACGGTTCTTGTAAGTGTGAATGTTTCATTCCGTACTTTATTTGTCCGACTTTGATTTCATTTAATATCTATAAACTTTTTTCTTATTATTTTAGTAGTCTGCACTACGGCTCGATTTAAATTCGTGTATCGTCTCATAATCGCCGCAGACATTGTGCCGATAAAAGTTCGTTCGGGCGTGATGATTATAAATACATATACAATGATCGAAGTCTTTACGGTAACGACTTTAGTTTATAGCTATTTCTTTGTCTATCACTAAGAACCCGTATCCGCACTTAACACCATTACCGCCTTTTCACGCTACACGACACATCTTTTTGAAATCTTTGAAACTCATGTCATTATTATTGTGATCCGAATTGATATACCTTAAGTTTATTTTGTCTTGCGTAAAACTATAATTCAATTTCTATTGTTACGAAAAAGGTGCTTCGGAATTCTCGCAAACGGTTGGAACGCATCTATATTCTTATGACGGCTCATTGAAAAATACTGACGGATTACGTTTTGCTCTTGACATTGAATGTTGTCGAAAATAAAAATCGAATTACTTTTAGCGTCTTGCGGAGCGATTATTTCGGAATTTTCGTTGAATTCGTAATAACCTAGCCCCTTGATCCGTTTAAAGAATTGATTCAAAAATTCGTATTTAGATCTAAAGAGCAGCTTGGAATAAATATAAACGTTCACAAATTTCAGTCTATTCGGTGCCAAAACAGGCTCAAAATCAGGTTTGTTTGGCCGCACGTAGGTCCTCACACATGTTCACTATATCACCGCACCCGAGCTGAACACAGAACAAATTAAAGAATCGCTCTAAACTATATCAACGTACACGTGCTGAATACAGAACAAACAAAGAATCGCGAGAATTTCCAAGTCATTTTTTGTGGTACCCAAAAATCAGCACGGTCATGGGTCAAACTAAATTTGGAGATTCTTTTACACTTAAAAATCGATATACACACTTCCATTGGTTAAAGACATCATTAACGTTTTTCAACACAGGAAGCATAGGAAATAGAAGCCTTCCGAAGAGTACCGAAGACGACCGAAGACTTCTGAACCCTCTATGCTCTTATATATTGTAAATTAGTAGTTTTTAATTTCCTATCATAATTCTTTGTAACTTAACGTTGTTCCATAAAAAAAACACGAAGCCTTCCGAAGAGTTCCAAAGACCGCAGAAGACGTCTGGACCTCTTCAAACTGTAAATATTTTCTAACTACCGTTACTGAAGTTCCCACTCGGCCTCACAAACAAATTCCGAAGCCTTCCGAGTAAATCCGAAGACTACCGAAACCTTTTTCGCCGTCTTTAAGCTGAATATACATTCATTTAATAAGTGTTTAAGTTTATTTTGGTTCCACAATCAAGCACGAAGCCTTCCGAAGATTAACGAAGACTTCCGAACTACTTCAACTGTTAAAATCAGTCAATTTCAACTATTTCACTTTTGTATTCAGGTATTTATGAAACTTATAATTATTTTTGGTTATATTTATTATACAAATAATCAAACCAAGCCTACATGCTTTCAGACGCCGCCCACCCGAACGATAACACATGACGATTCTTATGCTGGACGGTAGAAGTTCTCCGTACTTTTTACGCGCGCAAGTATAAAAATAAGAAGCATGCTGTTCGACTGTTGAATCCGTATTTGTAATTGGTTGCGATATTGTTTCTGTTTAATAACCTTAAAGTCTATTATTCGCTAATATAGCGCGCGACGATTTCCATAAACTGATCATATTCGAGTATAGAGTCGTGCAAAATTAAGCAGTGTGCTTTAGCTGTTTGATCGAAAATGTCGGCAGATTCGATTTAGAAACGTATATCAGCGCGAAATTTTTAATAGATTCTTCACAACTGCAAACGATTACGAAAGCGGGACAATTGCAAAACTGCTGATAGCTATTCAAACAAGCTAAATTACTTGAACACTTTCTTGGGTTTAAAACTCATGTGACAGTCTTTAAAGCCCGGTTCAATTAGGGCATAAGTAATGTTTAGTTAAGTAAGGTTTATAAATAATGCTCAGCTTAAATTTGTAGTTGTTGTTCGATGTTAAACTTAATAAAGTCTTTAATTACAAAACTATGTTCTAAATGCGTTTAGTGTACGCCTTGGAGTTGTGACATTAAACAGCTGCCTTTCAAAGCGTCTCACTTGAAAACAGAATTTTTGGTTTAAATTTCATTTACAATGAATAATAGAAGTTTATAAACCATTATTTGTGTAAACCATACGTGATATTCATATTAATTAGAAAAATCTTGATTCATTAAAATGATAGCATTTAAATAATGAAAATATTTTTTTCTGAAATCGATCAAGAATGTTTGTCAGCTCAAAATCAAGTGTCAAAGTACAC
Organism: Platerodrilus igneus; assembly: GCA_036346225.1. Taxonomy (NCBI): domain Eukaryota; kingdom Metazoa; phylum Arthropoda; class Insecta; order Coleoptera; family Lycidae; genus Platerodrilus; species Platerodrilus igneus. Next base: position 826,793 of record JARFIW010001433.1, on the reverse strand, counting down.
TATTACAGTATACGTCAAAAAACGGTACGGGAATATACCTTCACGGCCTAGCAGGAAAATATTTTCCCGTAGAGTTTTTATCCTCATTTTAAGCAATATAATGCACTCCAAGAAGCGATCTCACAAGGTAAACATAGGTGAATTTTTTTATTACAATTATTACACCTATACTACTAACATGTATATTACAACAACTATGATTTATTTATATCTACAGTAATGTTGCAATTTGTACAACCATGAAATAGTGGCTGAACTATTACAGAGAAGCTGGAGGCATTACTGCTGTCTATTGTTAGCAGTTCTTCTGCACACTTGTTGGTGTATGTTTCTTTAAATATTTTATTTGCTATGCCTACTTTGTTTATATAAGATTCATTTATATATCCTTCAGCAACGTTTGAGAATCTCCACCCTTCATGCCGCTTTAATGCAATTTAATCTGCTCCAGCCAACAATTTGCATTATCTGGGAATGTATTGCGTTTACTACTAGGTACACAATATACTATTACGCAAATCGTTCCGAAATATTCACATTTCTGATCAAATTTTTTGAAGAAAATGTTTATATTTTTATACTAATCGTCGGCAAGCAACGAAAAATAACTATAAGGAAATGTTCAATTCAGTACTGTAAGGAAATTATTTGCGCACTCGCATTTTTATTCTAACTATAGTTCATAAAACGATTGTAGGCTGCATATTTGTATTTCTGTCTTGATCTTTTTGTCTAATGCGGCATTATTTACTACCTTTGCTAGTTCAGGATAAGTTCCAAGAATGGACAATTCATCATCACTCATCATCATTTTGCACTGGTAATTTCAATAGTTTCGAAAATACCACAAAGCGTCAAGTTTAACAATTAAATATCATGATACATTTCCATAGTTATAGGTCTTTCAAAATCTCATGGGCTGTAAGATGCGCAATGAAGGAAGCGAGAGGTATCGTATAAAAAGAAAGAACAAAACAATATAAGTAAAATCTAAAAACATTTCCGGATGCGTATTCTGAACTAACTCAACTGCTGTGCTATGTGGATTGCATAACCAATAATAATTTATCAACATAATATAAACTATAAAACTACAATGTTTGTATGCGGAGCCTGTAACTTTTTTATTGTATTGTTTATTGTGCTTTTCGTGTGTCATGTTTCTGTACGTGTGTGGATAAAAATAGACAGCCTGAATTTTTTAAAACTCTTGGCAACAAAAATACTGTCCGCTTATTATTTTTCAAGAATGCATATTTTATACAATCATAAAATTACCACTACAATCCTCAAATTGGCCCGCATTAGATTTAGGTCTTCTCTTATTAATTTTCTTCCTTCTGAAATAATTCGCTCGACTGTGTTTAGTCCAACTCCAGTTCCTGTTGCTACTCGTTCTTGTAAATTATTCATAGAGATGACAGGTATTCCATTCTTTTCTTTTCTCATAAACTTTACACACTATAAATAATTTCTCTTCCTTGACTGTGAACTGTTTTCTTGCGGTTACTCATTGTAAAATTAAAAGCTTAGAAATAACAAAATAATATGTAAAATCAAACATTATTCTTCTAATTGAATTGATACCTTCATTATACCTACAAATAAAAAACTAGACCGAGTTGCAGTAGTTTTGAAAAAACTGGTTGAAGTTGAATCAAGGCTGAAATGTCATAAATAATAATCAAAAACAATAATAATGAACCTCAAATCTTAATATGCAAATAAATGACAGATGAATTAAAAATCAACAGCTGAGTTGTTAATGTTTTTAGGATGCACTTTAACGTAAATAACGTAAATTGGTGTTCTACGCAACAGCCCATGAGATTTTGTAAGACCTATACACAACAAATTTTGCAAAGAATTTTACGGCATCATTTATTTAGAAATAAAATTATTCATTCTTCTAAATTAAATAATGTTTTAATTTCTGTCGTTCTTTAACGGTTGGCAGAAAAATAGTATGTATATTACGTAGGAAAAACATTACTAGACTCCGTGTTGCTGTCTCAGCTTGCGCCTCGACAAGCAATCTTCATGTCGTATGGGAATGTTAAACTTTTCCTACTAGTATACAATTTATTATTATTTTAACGTCCCTTAATCTGTTAATTTGTATGTACATACTTGCTTTTATTTTAAAAACCAATTTCCATTTAAGTACTTACAAAATATAGCAAACGTATTCTTCTGATCTTTTAGGTAAAGAATATTTCTTAAGCTTTCAGTAAATCCGTGACAATTAGGGTTTAAACTAAACGAAGCTTTGACGATTTAAACCGATATGGAACAGTATATAAGCCAGGTTTAAGTTAAACTTTGCATAAACGGCTATTGAGAAACCAGCCATGATAGATTTGCAATTATACGAAAGAAGCACGTAAGTCTATATATAAGGGGTACTATGCTTGTATCAGTGGTATCTATAGAGGGATTCATTAGATTCTTGTAGACCAGCGCGGAAAGTCATTATGTATTCAAAGTCCATATTTATTCTGAAGAGCAGCCAAGCGCTTTTGCATATTACCATCATCGTGACTTTAAATTAAGTTTTGTATTGTGTCGAGTCGTTTTGAAATTGAATCGCTTTAATAAAATTTTGCAGTGCAATATTAATTTCTAAAACGCAAATATAGTCACAATTAATGGATTTAATTTGTTAATACAACTATGAGAGGATTTTTAGTACAATCCTGATATGATACGTCTATATGACATCCTCTAATTATAAAAAATTTGAAGAATGCTCATCATTATGCCATTTGTAATAACAAACTTTTTATTCCGTTTTACCTACCAATGCCCGAAAAATTTGCTAATCATAAAACCTTTTTTTATGATAGAATAACTACAAACCGTCATTCAATGCGGATATTTTGAATTAAAGCAAAACATGGTTCTCTTACTGCTATAGCACAAACTTCTGATATTAAGAAACCTAATTATTATAATTTGTATGAAAAGGTTTCCTCTTTGAAATCTAAACCTACAATGCTAAATGAATTGGTTGCTCGCCGCTGGGTTGCGCAAATCCTGTATTAAGGGTGGTTTTTGAACAGATACGGCATGTTTGAATAGACAAAAACTTTTGATAAAACAAATCTCTAAAATATGTTTTTTTTTTATAAAATAATTTTAACTAAAAGCTCAAGGCTCAACATATATTCGGTGTAAAAGCTCTGACATAATGGTAATAAGAATCCATTTATAAAAAGATTAAGATGTCTTCTTGTTGGGGTAGGTTGCAAATTGCAGATACAGAATTTAATAGGTATCCCGTGAACTATAAAATTAGTTGAACCGTTACGTTGGCTATTTTTAGTGGGACACTACAGGAATTATTTGCTTCTCTTGTCACATTTATTGTTCTTTGGTTGTTTGTCCAAGAGTTGTTTGGTGTTTATGTTCGAGTTGTTATAGGATGCAGAAGGAGACTAGAACCGGAAATGAATAAATACTAATGAATAAATTTTATAATGTACATTTAAAAATTGACCGCAAAGTTTTCTTCAAGAATTAGTTTGATATCTTTACATTCATAGATCTTATTCCTATGATACGATAATACAATTTACAAGCTTCTCAGAACGTTAGTAAATTTAAACAAGTTTGTCAATTTTAATACCTGCTTACTGCTTTTAACCTGCACATTTACTGTATTTTAGTTCCAATACCTTTGATAATGTTATTTTATTCGTGACCGAATAGGCCTTTATAACTACAATACCTCTGTAACGCGAGTTATGTTTCCTCCAATTGATATGTATAAAGAAATAGAATAATTATGAAATTATTAGAAAGTGTTAAGAATACGCCAAGTGAAGTGCAACATTGTAACACAAGGACAATTTGTAAAGTTTATTAACGTTTATGAGACGATAGTGACACTGCAGATGTCAGGTCACAAACGGTCACAGACGGTCAAGTACCGTGATTACTTAGAAATTAAGATTACAACATTGTATTTATGAATAGTATTAAGAATAAGCAGACATGAGATCTGCAAGTTCCCACAGCCATATGAAAAGGTTAGAACATTATAAAAAGCCCGGGAGCTCAATGACCCGGCAGTCAGTCAAAGTATTCAGCTTTAACATTGCAGTTGCTTAGGCTACTCACCATAGTACAATTAACTAGTGTAATTTCGATTTAGTGTAATTTTAAATTTACTTGTCAAAATTCCATAAATAAATTCTGTATCAATAAATAAATTTGTTAAGAAGTTTTTGAACTGGTTTTTAAAAAGGCAGCTCCCAAGGCCCGAACCTTAACTGGCGCAGCAAGTAGGATGTCAAAAGGTTACTAGGGAACCCAAATTCGAACAACTGGTGATCTGAAATTTTAATTCCGAATTTGATAGAACCAAACAGAAACTGGAGGCGAAACAAAAATCGTTTAAATTCAACAAACCAAAGCAGAAGACTTGGAAGAGATACGAAAATAGATCGAATACAAAACCAACGTGGAGGACGTACAAAATCGACAAAATCCATGAAATCAACGAAACAATTAGTGTAAGTTTGTAACGATTTTTCCTCTCTCTAATTGGCTCCGCTAGCCTCACGCATGGGCGCTAGTGAAACGCTTTTCTATACTTCTGGCCGACAATACTTTATAATCACCATGCTCCAAGTTAGGTGTCTGCAAAACAAAGTCTTCCGACGTAACTAGGGGTCTATTCCTTGGGTAGAGCTATGAGCAATGGGGGTAAGTCGAAATCTGTGGGGGTCACACTCAAACTAAAACAAACAGGCGCCACCAAGTCCAGATTGATTCATGTAAATGGCATGGCTAATTTCTAAGGGCGGACGTGGAGACCCAAAGAAAAAAAGATCGCCTTCGGTGACAAAAACCTGTCTTAACAGAATAAGACGCTGTTCCTGTAAGGAAAATAATAATTAAGTCACATAAAAATGGGAACACTATTTGTGTCCCTCAAATATATCTAAAATGCAAAAGAATGTTTCCTACATAAGGGTACCATAAAATTGAACTCTTATTGCTTTTTGTTTATCAGGTCCGATCAAACTAGATCAGAATAAAAGACTTTAAGCGTGGATTATAAATTTACTAGAAAGAATTTTTCTGTTTCTGTAAATAAAATTTAATGCAATAAAATAAAATGAATACTTGAATTACTTGAAGAATTATTGTAAAGTTTATCAACTTGATTCTTACTTAAATATATTACAACCCAGTGTAACTGGTTATACTAAGGTTTTCTAACCCAATCAGATCTGTGTAGGTCATTTACAAATTAATATACAAAACTTTCTTTTAAGTTAACAGTATTAAAATCGATTTGAAGTCAAAATATTCACAAAGATATTCTCTAATTTTATCAAAGGTGGTAGTAATGTAATACTAAACATCTGCTTGCAATTGTGCAATTGTTGACGGCATATTTCAAACAAACAAGTAACGTAGCCGCAGCTGTTAATTTATGCTGAAGCCACGTGTAGTCACATATCTACGAAACTAAGTGAAATTTAAATTTGATACTGGAGAAAACCAGCTTAGCTACAGATAAACTGAATAACAAATTTGTGCTTCTATAAAACAAAACGAAATAACGTGCTTTTAGAAGGAAGCACTGAGGAAATCTTAAAGCTATTACGAACCAAACCCCAGGCTGCTGTCCTTGGCTAGATTGGGAACTGCATCGCCGTGCGGAGTCTGCAGCTAATTATTCCTGCTTTCCATGCTTTAAATACAGGTGTCGAAGCGAAGTGGGTTTCTTACATTGATTCAAAGTTGCATAAATTTTGTAGCGTAATCTTCCATGGTCTAATCTTAGTTATAAATATAATTTTCGTTGCGTAGTTTGTAAGTCGTAGTTTGTAAGTCGTAGTTGCGCTAAACAAATTTTTAAATTAGATACTATGATAACGAATATACAATACCAACCGTTACTCAGGAAGTGTGTTACACAATTAATGCGACCCGGAGGTCACTCGCCATTCTCTTCGAATGCATGCTGTCGCTGCTTTTACCTATCGACGAGTGCCCCTGCCGCGTTCTTGCATGGTGGGAGGGTCCCGAGGGGAGTTGTCAATCCTCTCACGCGCGTGTCTGTGGCTGTGGAATACACCGACCTCCGAAACAAATAGACTAACGACTCTAGATACTGTATTAATGCAAAAATTTGATTGTTACACGTATTATTACTTTAGTTAATAAAGGTGTTTTAACATTCGTTATACCTTTAATGCAGAGATTTTTAATGCGAAAATAAAATTGTTACAAGTTCATTTCCTTAAACCAATTGATTTTTTTTACAAATATTTGATATTGCTAGTATTAGAAAATTTTATTATTTATGTAGGTACAATTGACTACATTGACTACTATTACTATTATTTTATGCAATTTAATTGACTTATACACTAAGAGAATTATTTTCAAATTTATTTCTGTTTAAAAGAGATTTTTTTTTTTAAAACTAGAGGACTAAAAAGACGCATTACATCCGCAAATAAGCCAAAATTATTACGAATTAACTGGCGCAAGAATTATAGAAACAAAACAAAAACGAATTTTTAATTACCAATACAAAAGTTAACTAACGCACGAATACCAAAAATAAAACAAAATTAAATTACAATTTAATACCGAAATCTTTGTATATAACGCAACTAAATATCGAAACGAATTATTTAAACATAACATTATCGCATTTTATAAATAATAGAAACACCTTACAATTAGTAATAGAATTAACAAAGCGCAAATCCAAACGCAAAATCTCATCATTAAAAGTGAACGATTTAAAACTTAACCTTGAACGCAACGAATACAAAGCTATTTTAATACGAATATACATATTTAATATTCAAAAATGCATCACAATCGCAACATTATAAAAAGTTATTTCAGTATAAAATCATAGTAAAACAGTTACTGAAAGATTCATTCCAAAAATAAAACGCGCATTGCAACCTCATAAAAGGAATAATTACATTCATTCCAAACGTGACATTCTATAATTAAAATACATCAGTAATTAACAAAGTACAGACCCAGAATTTATTCTCATACCAACTGAAAACAACACCTTTCAGACAAGTAGCAATTTGCATATTAAATTATAACAAAAACACTTGCACATTAAAATTATCACGCGACTGAAAATTACACTACAGTAGATTTAAAAAACCTTGTAATTAAAGTATAAAAGAGACGTTAATGCAGCACAATTAACTGAAAAGCAACAATTCTTCCAAAAATTAAAACACTGTAATTAAAACAATTTATTGTATTAATTATAAAAGGAGATTTTTATGCAACATTGAACAAAGCAATTTACGGTAAATTGCAATTCTATATTTAACACCTAAGTTTACGAAACAGAAAGCATCGTAGACACAGTTATCAATCACCATACCCACGGATAAGAAATAATTACAACAGACAGGATTAAATCAGCAAAAATTAAAAATAAGTTTTAACTGGCGCAAACAAAGTAGTTAAATTACCACGAAAAGCTATTCAGTCCCATTAAAACTTTCAGGAATTAAACCAACCATAAAATTAACGTCAGCGAAGTAAAAATAAACGTAATCAAGACATACTAAGCATAAAACCCATAAATTAATTACAGCAACGTACAATTAAGTACAATACAAGCAACTCAATTCTTTAAATAATCTAAAACGACTCAAGCTAAAAATAACAAGTAACCCGACGCAATCTAAACTGGAAATTAATAAACCCAAGCAAGTAATAACAATACAAATCACAAAATAAAATTTTTCCAAAAATTTAAAAATAATTCAAATCAAAACTAAATATTAATTATTAGAACAACCCTACACCTCCCCCCCCCAACAGCCACAATGAGTGTAGATATGAAGATTTACCTGGAAACAATTCTAATGTATAATAGATACCAAGCACTTCTTGGATATTTTGTAACAGATTGCGGTATATTTTTGAAAACCTTTCGCAAACCCGGCGACAACGAAAGAAATGTATTACTCCTACGCCCGGTTATTAGCAAACCAACCGGACGGGCACTGACATTAATTGCCAGCCGTGATGACTTAGAACGAATATTGATTGCATATTTTGGCGATCAACGTAACCAAAAATGCATAGTACGCGACTTAATAAACCTGAAAATGAAAAATAACCAATCCCCGTACGAATTCGGAATGAAATGCCAAGATGTAAGAAGTTTAATCTTGACAAAACTAAAAATTGAAGAATCCGATCAAAATATCACACTTTTAAAAACAAGGATGTATGATGAAATGGCATTAGACACATATCTAAGTAGAGCATAATTGGCAATACTGGGCCCTCAATTGCTCCAGAATCCCTCATTTGCTCCCTCATCTGGACCAAAAAGTTTTCTTTGACTAACCATTTTTCATCTTTCGAGATAAATATATCTTAAATTTTTCATCTTTCGAGATACACGAGATAAACCTATTTTTTAAGATTTTTTTTACCGCTAACATTCTGGACCAAATAGTTTTCTTCGACTAACCATTTTTCATCTTTCGAGATAAACCTATCTTGTTTGGTATCAATTAATATTAGAATTTTCTCAGCTACCCAAATTTCTAGGAATTTTTCAGATAGCACCATCCCCAAGGGAGCTACCCCAATTTTAAGATTTCTTACCTGTAGCGACTTTTGAGCGTTCTTATAAATTTTTTTATACATGCGATACATCTTGTTAGCTTAGAATTTTACGCACATCCCGAATTTGTAAACAGATTTGGAATAGGACCACGCCCTGCAAATTTATACCCCTTTAAAGTCCGGAACCTCTAAATTTTGCTCTTTGCTTTATAAGCAAACCTAACAAATAGTTTTCTTCGTCTAACCAATGCATCTTTCGAGATAAACCTATCTTGTTTGGTATCAATTAATATTAGAATTTTCTCAGCTACCCGAATCTCTAGGAATTTTTTAGATTGCGCCATCCCCAAGGGAACTACCCTCATTTTAAGATTTCTTACCTGTAGCGACTTTTGAACGTTCTTATAATTTTTTTTAGTCATGCGATACATCTTGTTAGTCTAGAATTTTAAGCAGAATTCGAATCTGAAAACAGATTTGAAATCGGACCACGCCCTGCAAAATTATACTTTAAGCTCTCAAACCTCTTTAAAATTTTTGCTCGTATATATTTAACTCCATTTTTAAAACCTCTTTCGCTACCCAAAACATATCCTTTAACCAATACATAGAAATAAGCACACAAAATTTTAATAATTTATTTACAGTTTAATAAACTAATCATTCCAATGTAATGGGTTTTAAATATATAAATGGGAAGGTCGACTTTTGGTGTAATGATCGTGTGGTTAATAATTAAGAAAGCGCATTTTGCTGGTATGAAATCTATGGAATTTCTCTTGTAATAAAGGAAGAATGCATTCGTAATTGAAAATGCGTGTCACTTACCTTCGCTAGATACCAACCATGTTAATTAGTGAATTCATAGTACCGATTTAGATTCTAATAAATAGAAATTTTGTGTATGACATCATTAACTACCTAAATTTCAGAATTATCAAAATGTAATAAACCACATTAAGTACTGTTCAATAATAATCATAAAACAATATTAGAGTGAAAGTAAATGGGTCTTATTACATATTGATATCCTACATCAATTACCTAAATTATCTTACGTGACGCTGTAGAAGCATTATAATTCAATATTTTCGAAACTTCCAATGTAGCATTAATTCATTTGTAACTCGTAATCCAGCAAATATTCTAGATTCTTAACGAACATGTGAATCACATTTGAAAGCTGTTTATAATTTCTTCTCCAAACAAATGCGGTTATTACAATAGGAAAGTACGCTAAATGCAAGTCAATTAACAGCAATTAAATATTGCTTACTGACCTACCTTAATTAGGTTGCTGTGCTATTAGGACCAGGGTTTGCAGACTTTAACACCTCCATCTCGCACGCTTTACACGGATGTTGGTTGTTTCGTACAAGACCCTTTAACAACTGGCGGAGCTGAACGTTTACTGCTTAATGACATACCGTGCTGTTTTTCCTTGTGTCGCTGTGAGCTATTCTTGTAAAAGCGATACTGCAAGACCCAGACTTTAAGTACTTTGCTGCCGACGGATGTATAAGCAACCGTGGACGATGTTACACCACGACATTAAATGGCAGGCTAGAATATTTTTTGGAAACAATCGAAGATTGCCGAAGACACTCGAAGAGTGCACAAACGCGGTCACTAAACCACAATTAATAATCGCCTTTATAGGTTTAACATTTCTACCATTACCCAATAACTGGTGCTACGTACATGGAAACTTTAATTTCTTATTGGAGAGAATTCTTATTCTCCCACGCACTGCTGCGTAGTTGCATACCCACCCCTTTTGGGGATATATGCTCGTTATAGGTTGTAAGACCCTCGGTTTTACTTAACTACACTTCGTGAGATCCCTTTAATCTTTTTAATCGTGTCCTTCTCGCGTACAATACAGTAGGACTTAGCTTTACTACCTACAAAATCTAACACCAAGTCACCGTTAAACTTGTCTTTAAATTTCCCCACAACTTTTTGTTAACATGCGGTAAATTGTGTTTATTATTTGCGGGGTACACCACTTTAAACCTAAAAATAAAAACAGGATAGTTTAATACGTCTATTAATAATTTATGGTAATGTTGGCGATACAAATATGTAAAAACAAACTTTATCAAGAAAATATAATGTTTTAATAGAATACATACATGTATTGATAACATCTATAAACCGCTGTGGTAACCAGAGTCTGGCGAATCTGGGATAGCCAAATCTCTAAACATTTGCGCAAGCGATTGCCTTGCTGTTGCATCTTTTAAGTACTGAATGGGGAAACATTTAATAAGTTCCAACACTGTCAAGTAATTTAAATTGCTGCAATCATTAGACAGAGAAATACTGGCACTGCTCTCCCCCTCTAATAACGTTTGAACCCTTTCTTCCTCCGTCGTATTTCCACATACTTTTTATATATTACCAACAAATTTTTCGTAAAATTCTGGATAGTTTCTACACCTTAACTCAGCCATTTTAAAACAGATCAATTCTCGCAAATTTAATAGCTTGATGCACTCGTACGCAGGCAGCACAATAACATTCCCATCTTTCGTAATCTCCATATTATATAAATTCTCTTTTTCAAAATTGTTCAACAACCATATACTTGTATTAAAGGCTGTGCTCAGCTGCAATTTGAAATCTTGATCCAATTGTATGTCAACAACATCGTTTCCAGTAGTCAGACCATTTAATCGTACTTGTTTTGAGTCTTGAGCAAATTGGCGAATTTGAAATTCCACTTGAAAAGTACACAATTTCTTCCAATCGAAGTAAGAGAATGTTATCGTAGAATCAGCACACATACCACTACAGCAAATAACTTGGATGGCAGGTTGAAGACCACCATATAAATCAAAACCAACTTCTAATATATGGTGGTGATAATTTGGAGGAAATTCGCCTAACCTGTAGGTTGACTTACCAACTAGATGGTTGATATTTAATTGTGGTACTCGCACATCACTTGTAACGTCAACACAAGAAAAATCCATCTTTAATTTATAATTTTAATCAAACTCGACGATACTTTGACGACTAATGCACTGGAACATGGCTCTCGCCTTTTATGCCGATGGTCGAGCGTGCGCAGCTCCTTATTATATTAGTTGGCGTTATATGCAAGTCTTGACTGGAAAAGAGACGCGTATAATTGTTTTATAGTGGGTTTTACCTGTATCTATTTAACCACCAACGCCATTTTTAGAATTATTAAACAAAATTACTCTTAGCAGTATTTTTAATATACCATCGTGTAAGATTTCAATTATTATTGTGTTTTTCCTCAGGTTCTCAAATCTCTCGGAATTTTTTTCAAATCGAATGACCCCTTACTGATTTGCAGAATAACCTTTTGCAAGCACCGTATATAATTCATCTTTAATCTATTTCTAAACCGTATCGCTCTGTCTTTTGAGATAAACCCCTGGTGTAACCTATAAATTAGTATAGAATTTTCCTGGGGAATTGAAATTAATTATCACGTCTTTTAAAATTAGTTCCAACAAAGACCCGTATATATTGTATTAATATTCAAAACCTATCAGCGAAACATCTTTGCATTTTTATTTAGATTTAGCTCGATAATAGAGTTAAACTCCAAAAATATTTATTAGTGGCTACAATTGTTAACATTTTCAATTAGTGAATCCACATACAAATGATTAAACCAAAAGGTATAATACATATATTAATTCTTTACGGTGACCTAGAAAGTGGTTCGATAATCTATTTTAAATGTAGTTCAACATAAGACGTATATTCTAAATAAATTTAGTGAAATGTATGATCATTAGCCTTGCATTGTTTGTCGATGACGTCTGACTATTAATTTAATAAAAGCACTTTCCACAATTCTAGTTAATATACGGGAATACACATTTTATAATTTGATTTAAATTGGGTTAATGTAAGGACAAATTATACTTATACTTTCTCTATGTACATAAATACGGGGGAAATGATACCAAAAGTTTATTTTAAGTTTATTTTGTAAAACGTAAAGTCGTTTATAGTGTAATTAATAGTAATACTGAATTTTCAGTCTTTGGTTTAAAATTTCGTGTGAGGACTATCGACAAAGAAGAGTAAGTCTTAGTTTGAATTTTGCAAACGTAGAAGAAATTAATATTTACATGTATAATTCAAAACTGTTAATCAATAATTTTTCTAGAATGAACATCTTAAGTATTGCGTGCAGTGTGTGCGAAAATGTTTTTACTGGATGTGATGCCATAAAAACACAACGAAAGGCACATCGAGATGGTTTATTTCAGGAGGAACTAAAATTACAGCCAATGAGTGGGAACAAATTAAGGATTTGGAAAACCAATCGACCGCAACACATAAAGAACGTATAAACGCCGCAATTCAGTTAGAACGAACCAAGTTACTATTTGAAAACCATACACCATAACAAAATCTTTTTCCAAAATCATAATTGTAGGCCTGAACCCGTTCGACGATTACAAAATAATTTTAGATTTGTTGACACCATTTCGCAGAGCGTACTTGATGTATCCTCAACGTATTTAGGAAGTTTATATCAAATCTTCCACACATTATACGCACTATGGAAGTTGGCATGCAAAATCAGATATGCAAATTCGACAACTTGCGTTTTATTTAAATAAGAATTGTTTAGTGAAGATGATGACATTTGATGGGAATTATATGATATTTACCAAAGGAACTTTAGAGCACTTTTTAGGGTATCTCAGATCGTTCTCAACCATGCTAATACTTTAAAGAACTAACGGAAAAGGGTACTCCTAATATAGATCTGTTTCTGTTAGATGTCGCAATGGAAAGATATAATAGAATGATATCCCACAGAATCTCGCACATGATGTAATTAAAGCAAATACAGTAATACTGATATTGGGGTCATATTATACGAATTTATAAGAACCTACCCAAGATTGTTTGAAAACAGTATTTGTAAACAAGTTGAGTATATGGAAGAATACAACAGGTTTCCATTCCACGCATTTACGAGCGATGTTTAAATTTTAAGCTGAAGACTGAAAATTTTGTAACACTATTAATTACACTTTTGTTTTCTTATACGTTTCTAAATTGTTGTATTTCAACTACAGATATTAAAAGATGTCAATAAAATTATGTTATAGTTTTAAATAAAACGATTCTGATTAATAATTTTGTAAAACGTTTATAACACCCTTTTAAAAAATAATACACATCTTTGTTATAATTCTTTTCATAATTACTTAGATACCCATTTCAGTTACGTGAACATTTGAAAAATTAAACAATACCAATGTATGCTTTATATTTTAAAACGTAAACAAGCTAATATATACAAAAATAATTTCTAAATTCACATCATTCATTTCTTATGATAACAGTTGTGGTGGTTAAATTGTTATTTTAAAACTTAAAATTTAGTATATATTCCATTTGAATATCTGCCAACAGTTTTATAAACCCCATCTCCTCGATTATTTCTATAAAATCATCCAGATCCTCGGGCATTGATAACACTGCAGTACAGTGCTGTATTGCTTCCTCGTATGACTGACACATAAGACATTTTTCTCCTTCTATCGAAAAGCGTTGCCCACATTCTGCTTTTTTTACTCGTAGAGCATTGCGAAATCTTCGAATAACCTCTCCAAAGTCTTTATACATATTTATTATATTGTCTCTTTAAACCGTACAATCAACAAATAATAACTTCTACGCGAACAGTCCTTTATATGAGCTACTCCTATTCGGATATGTACCGATTGCACCCGATTTGTGTACACGTACGAAGCAACAGGTAGGGAATGTATTCTATGAATTAATCTATTACATTCCTTAACAAAATGCTAAGGACTTTAAAAATAAAAACACATTAGCACTAATTGCTTTTTAATGAGTTTTTCCATTAAAAACCAAATGTGGACCTAGGTTAGATAAAAGGAAAAATTAATAGGTTAGGTCAGCGCCGCGGCGCTGACCTAACCTATTAATTTTTTCCTTTTATCTAACCTAGGTCCACACTTGGTTTTTAATGAGTTTTCTCATTAAAAAGCAATTAGTGCTAATGGGTTTTTAATGAGAAAACTCATTAAAAAGCAATTACCCTCCACCCTACTTTGTCCTTCTCCCTCCTTTCGCATCCGTACGACATACATCCAAACTATATCCAACATACACCTGAGAAATCTCCATTTTGAATATTTTGGGGCTTGACAAAATTTTTAGTAGTTCGGACTTAGGAAAATTTTAACATAAAATTGTAAATTTTATACCAAGGCCTCTAACTCGAAACTGATATAGCTACCAAAATTTACAAAGACAGTTATTACGACTACTCTGCGGTCAGACAGCCCCAACCCCACTTACTGGGAGTCCGAGCTACACCAATTCGCATCGATTCATCAACTTAATTGCACTGTTTCTCGGTTCAACCAGATATGGTACCACTGTAATGATAAAACTTAGTCATAACATCCATTTTAAGTTTCAAAGACAATTTTTTTAAAATTGGTTGTTACGTATAACTTTTGTGATATTGCAATAATATTAAACTATTTTTTTTATTTGCATAATCGGATTTAGGTCTGATTGTGGGGTGCATTAATGGCAAAGTTGCTTGAATTTATCTGCATCAGAATAGGGTGAAATTACCCCATAGGGTGAAATTGCCCCATAGGGTGAAATTGCCCCATAGAGTGAAATTGCCCCATAAAGTGAAAGTGTCTCCGACATAAGACCATTGATTTCCTTTTACTTATGTCAAACTTACGCTAGGACCTTAAAACATAGACTCTGAGATGACGCCAATGTAATCGCATTATGGAAACAGAGTCACACAAACTTTCGCCATATCTTTCTTGACCATATAAGTGGCGCCATGTCATATCCAAAATTTAAAGAAATGTGCTTGCAGTGTTGGGGTGACTCGATACATAGTTTTATTACTATTGTAAAAGATTTTGATTTGGATAAGGGGCGATATAGTAAAATTTTTGAGGAGTATATAAATATAGAAGAAGGCGTTCAATGTTTAGCCCCAATCCGAAGTTTCATGGTGACGAACGTTAAAGATTTAATTGTAAATAAACGTAAGCTTCATTTTATGCAGGATTCCGTACGAAAGAACTTTGTGGTATACAAAAAGGGAGACACTACATCTCTACAAAAATTCGAAGAGGTGTACAAACAATTGATTAAACCCTTGCAAATCACCGATTCCTAGTCACAAGGAATAGCGGAAAGAATCCCCACACGTACAACAAGGGTTAAACTTGAAAACAAAGGCTAGTTTTTTAAAAAAAGATTAAGTCACCAGTTGACGACGAGTCTGTACAATCTTTATTATACGGACGTGATAGCTAGAGACTAATACGAACATATATACAAGTCGTAAAGAGTAAAGTGTAACCCCCAATTGATACGCATAGTTTAGGAAAAGTGTGTAGGAAGTTGATTCAGAAAACAGTGACACAACCTAAAATATTAACGTTTATCCGGAGGCTAGAGGTCTAACAAGAGTTATAATTATATTTAAAGTCCTTAGCATTTTGTTAAGGAATGTAATAGATTAATTCATAGAATACATTCCCTACCTGTTGCTTCGTAGGTGTACACAAATCGGGTGCAATCGGTACATATCCGAATAGGAGTAGCTCATATAAAAGGACTGTTCGCGTAGAAGTTATTATTTGTTGATTGTACGGTTTAAAGAGACAATATAATAAATATGTATAAAGACTTTGGAGAGGTTATTCGAAGATTTCGCAATGCTCTACGAGTAAAAAAAGCAGAATGTGGGCAACGCTTTTCGATAGAAGGAGAAAAATGTCTTATGTGTCAGTCATACGAGGAAGCAATACAGCACTGTACTGCAGTGTTATCAATGCCCGAGGATCTGGATGATTTTATGGAAATAATCGAGGAGATGGGGTTTATAAAACTGTTGGCAGATATTCAAATAGAATATATACTAAATTGTAAGTTTTAAAATAACAATTTAACCACCACAACTGTTATCATAAGAAATGAATGATGTGAATTTAGAAATTATTTTTGTATATATTAGCTTATTTATGTTTTAAAATATAAAGCATACATTGGTATTGTTTAATTTTTCAAATGTTCACTAACTGAAATAGGTATCTAAGTAATTATGAAAAGAATTATAACAAAGATGTGTATTATTTTTTAAAAGGGTGTTATAAACGTTTTACAAAATTATTAATCAGAATCGTTTTATTTAAAACTATAACATAATTTTATTGACATCTATTAATATCTGTAGTTGAAATACAACAATTTAGAAACGTATAAGAAAACAAAAGTGTAATTAATAGTGTTACAAAATTTTCAGTCTTCAGCTTAAAATTTAAACATCGCTCGTAAATGCGTGGAATGGAAACCTGTTGTATTCTTCCATATACTCAACTTGTTTACAAATACTGTTTTCAAACAATCTTGGGTAGGTTCTTATAAATTCGTATAATATGACCCCAATATCAGTATTACTGTATTTGCTTTTAATTACATCATGTGCGAGATTCTGTGGGATATCATTCCTATTATATCTTTCCATTGCGACATCTAACAGAAACAGATCTATATTAGAGTACCCTTTTCCGTTAGTTCTTTTAAAGTATTAGCATGGTTGAGAACGATCTGAGATACCCTAAAAGTGCTCTAAAGTTCCTTTGGTAAATATCATATAATTCCCATCAAATGTCATCATCTTCACTAAACAATTCTTATTTAAATAAAAACGCAAGTTGTCGAATTTGCATATCTGATTTTGCATGCCAACTTCCATAGTGCGTATAATGTGTGGAAGATTTGATATAAACTTCCTAAATACGTTGAGGATACATCAAGTACGCTCTGCGAAATGGTGTCAACAAATCTAAAAATTATTTTGTAATCGTCGAACGGGTTCAGGCCTACAATTATGATTTTGGAAGAAGATTTTGTTATGGTGTATGGTTTTCAAATAGTAACTTGGTTCGTTCTAACTGAATTGCGGCGTTTATACGTTCTTTATGTGTTGCGGTCGATTGGTTTTCCAAATCCTTAATTTGTTCCCACTCATTGGCTGTAATTTTTAGTTCCTCCTGAAATAAACCATCTCGATGTGCCTTTCGTTGTGTTTTTTATGGCATCACATCCAGTAAAACATTTTCGCACACACTGCACGCAATACTTAAGATTTTCATTCTAGAAAAATTATTGATTAACAGTTTTGAATTATACATGTAAATATTAATTTCTTCTACGTTTGCAAAATTCAAACTAAGATTTACTCTTCTTTGTCGATAGTCCTCACACGAAATTTTAAACCAAAGACTGAAAATTCAGTATTACTATTAATTACACTATAAACGACTTTACGTTTTACAAAATAAACTTAAAATGAACTTTTGGTATCATTTCCCCCGTATTTATGTACATAGAGAAAGTATAAGTATAATTTGTCCTTACATTAACCCAATTTAAATCAAATTATAAAATGTGTATTCCCGTATATTAACTAGAATTGTGGAAAGTGCTTTTATTAAATTAATAGTCAGACGTCATCGACAAACAATGCAAGGCTAATGATCATACATTTCACTAAATTTATTTAGAATATACGTCTTATGTTGAACTACATTTAAAATAGATTATCGAACCACTTTCTAGGTCACCGTGCAGAATTAATATATGTATTATACCTTTTGGTTTAATCATTTGTATGTGGATTCACTAATTGAAAATTTTAACAATTCTAGCCACTAATAAATATTTTTGGAGTTTAACTCTATTATCGAGCTAAATCTAAATAAAAATGCAAAGGTGTTTTGCTGATAGGTTTTTGAATATTAATACAATATATACAGGTCTTTGTTGGAACTAATTTTAAAAGACCTGATAATTAATTTCAATTCCCCAGGAAAATTCTATACTAATTTATAGGTTACACCAGGGGTTTATCTCAAAAGACAGAGCGATACGGTTTAGAAATAGATTAAAGATGAATTATATACGGTGCTTGCAAAAGGTTATTCTGCAAATCAGTAAGGGGTCATTCGATTTGAAAAAAATTCCGAGGGATTTGAGAACCTGAGGAAAAACACAATAATAATTGAAATCTTACACGATGGTATATTAAAAATACTGCTAAGAGTAATTTTGTTTAATAATTCTAAAAATGGCGTTGGTGGTTAAATACATACAGGTAAAACCCACTATAAAATAATTATACGCGTCACTTTTCCAGTCAAGACTTGCATATAACGCCAACTAATATAATAAGGAGCTGCGCACGCTCGACCATCGGCATAAAAGGCGAGAGCCATGTTTCAGTGCATTAGTCGTCAAAGTATCGTCGAGTTTGAATAAAATTATAAATTAAAGATGGATTTTTCTTGTGTTGACGTTACAAGTGATGTGCGAGTACCACAATTAAATATCAACCATCTAGTTGGTAAGTCAACCTATAGGTTAGGCGAATTTCCTCCAAATTATCACCACCATATATTAGAAGTTGGTTTTGATTTATATGGTGGTCTTCAACCTGCCATCCAAGTTATTTGCTGTAGTGGTATGTGTGCTGATTCTACCATAACATTCTCTTACTTCGATTGGAAGAAATTGTGTACTTTTCAAGTGGAATTTCAAATTCGCCAATTTGCTCAAGACTCAAAACAAGTACGATTAAATGGTCTGATTACTGGAAACGATGTTGTTGACATACAATTGGATCAAGATTTCAAATTGCAACTGAGCACAGCCTTTAATACAAGTATATGGTTGTTGAACAATTTTGAAAAAGAGAATTTATATAACATGGAGATTACGAAAGATGGGAATGTTATTGTGCTGCCTGCGTACGAGTGCATCAAGCTATTAAATTTGCGAGAATTGATCTGTTTTAAAATGGCTGAGTTAAGGTGTAGAAACTTTCCAGAATTTTACGAAAAATTTATTGGTGATATAAAAAAAGTATGTGGAAATACGACGGAGGAAGAAAGGGTTCAAACGTTATTAGAGGGGGAGAGCAGTGCCAGTATTTCTCTGTCTAATAGCAATTTAAATTACTTGACAGTGTTGGAACTTATTAAATGTTTCCCCATTCAGTACTTAAAAGATGCAACAGCAAGGCAATCGCTTGCGCAAATGTTTAGAGATTTGGCTATCCCAGATTCGCCAGACTCTGGTTACCACAGCGGTTTATAGATGTTATCAATACATGTATGTATTCTATTAAAACATTATATTTTCTTGATAAAGTTTGTTTTTACATATTTGTATCGCCAACATTACCATAAATTATTAATAGACGTATTAAACTATCCTGTTTTTATTTTTAGGTTTAAAGTGGTGTACCCGCAAATAATAAACACAATTTACCGCATGTTAACAAAAAGTTGTGGGGAAATTTAAAGACAAGTTTAACGGTGACTTGGTGTTAGATTTTGTAGGTAGTAAGGCTAAGTCCTACTGTATTGTACGCGAGAAGGACACGATTAAAAGATTAAAGGGATCTCACGAAGTGTAGTTAAGTAAAACCGAGGGTCTTACAACCTATAACGAGCATATATCCCCAAAAGGGTGGGTATGCAACTACGCAGCAGTGCGTGGGAGAATAAGAATTCCTCAATAAGAAATTAAAGTTTCCATGTACGTAGCACCAGTTATTAGGTAATGGTAGAAATGTTAAACCTATAAAGGCGATTATTAATTGTGGTTTAGTGACCGCGTTTGTGCACTCTTCGAGTGTCTTCGGCAATCTTCGATTGTTTCCAAAAAAAAAAATTCTAGCCTGCCATTTAATGTCGTGGTGTAACATCGTCCACGGTTAAGCTTATACATCCGTCGGCAGCAAAGTACTTAAAGTCTGGGTCTTGCAGTATCGCTTTTACAAGAATAGCTCACAGCGACACAAGGAAAACAGCACGGTATGTCATTAAGCAGTAAACGTTCAGCTCCGCCAGTTGTTAAAGGGTCTTGTACGAAACAACCAACATCCGTGTAAAGCGTGCGAGATGGAGGTGTTAAAGTTTGCAAACCCTGGTCCTAATAGCACAGCAACTTAATTAAAGTAGGTCAGTAAGCAATATTTAATTGCTGTTAATTGACTTGCATTTAGCGTACTTTCCTATTGTAATAACCGCATTTGTTTGGAGAAGAAATTATAAACAGCTTTCAAATGTGATTCACATGTTCGTTAAGAATCTAGAATATTTGCTGGATTACGAGTTACAAATGAATTAATGCTACATTGGAAGTTTCGAAAATATTGAATTATAATGCTTCTACAGCGTCACGTAAGATAATTTAGGTAATTGATGTAGGATATCAATATGTAATAAGACCCATTTACTTTCACTCTAATATTGTTTTATGATTATTATTGAACAGTACTTAATGTGGTTTATTACATTTTGATAATTCTGAAATTTAGGTAGTTAATGATGTCATACACAAAATTTCTAATTATTAGAATCTAAATCGGTACTATGAATTCACTAATTAACATGGTTGGTATCTAGCGATGGTAAGTGACACGCATTTTCAATTACGAATGCATTCTTCTTTTATTACAGGAGAAATTCCATAGATTTCATACCAGCAAAATGCGCTTTCTTAATTATTAACCACACGATCATTACACCAAAAGTCGACCTTCCCATTATTTATTTAAAACCCATTACATTGGAATGATTAGTTTATTAAACTGTAAATAAATTATTAAAATTTGGTGTGCTTATTTCTATGTATTGGTTAAAGGATATGTCTTGGATAGCGAAAAAGGTTTTAAAAATGGAGTTAAATATATACGAGCAAAAATTTTAAAGAGGTTTGAGAGCTTAAAGTATAATTTTGCAGGGCGTGGTCCGATTGCAAATCTGTTTGCAGATTCGAATTTTGCTTAAAATTCTAGACTAACAAGATGTATCGCATGACTAAAAAAAAATTATAAGAACGCTCAAAAGTCGCTACAGGTAAGAAATCTTAAAATGAGGGTAGCTCCCTTGGGGATGGCGCAATCTAAAAAATTCCTAGAGATTCGGGTAGCTGAAAAAATTCTAATATTAATTGATACCAAACAAGATAGGTTTATCTCGAAAGATGAAAAATGGTTAGTCGAAGAAAACTATTTGGTCCAGAATGTTAGCGGTAAAAAAATCTTAAAAAATAGGTTTATCTCGTGTATCTCGAAAGATGAAAAATTTAAGATATATTTATCTCGAAAGATGAAAAATGGTTAGTCGAAGAAAACTTTTTGGTCCAGATGAGGGAGCAAATGAGGGATTCTGGAGCAAATGAGTGCCCAGTATTGCCAATTATGCTCTACTTATCTAAATGCACTACCAGAACGACTATCAACCAAATCAAATTTCAACATCATCAAAACTTAGAGGACGCCATAAATATAATAATAGAAGAAGGAAACGTAATATACTACCAAAACAAATTATTCAACCCCAACGCAAATAAAAGTTATTCACCAATAAAAACCATACAAGCTGCGAGACAAACAATTCCCCAACAAAAATGTACACCATTCAATGCACAAACAAACCAACCACGAAGTAACAACTCAAATTTTAATAACACCAATTTTAGTAATCATTATAAACAATTTCCAAAACCAACGTTTAACCCGAATTTCACGAAACCCGCATCATACCACGATTCAGCCAAAACGTAAATTAACAAAGACCAGCATTCAGCGCGAACCCTATTAGAAATCCACCAATGATAAACAATAATAACAATCCTAATAACTATTATAAACCCACACTTATGGATACCTCATCTAGTAACACCAGACCCAATACAAAAATAACACACATCCGACCAAACCCTAATCAAAAACGCACTTTTACATCGGAAGAACTATTTCATCAAGAACTAGAGGAATTTGATAATGACCAGAATAATTACATTCACCCAAGTACAAACAATGAACCAAACCATTCAAACAATTATGAACGCGAAGAAGCATGCGAAACTTATGAAGAGGACAACGAAGAAAACGCGTGCTCAAATTTTCAGTAAGACCGCTTTATAAACGACCAACCAAACCTAATAAATTTAAATAACATAAATCACTTAGTACTACCCTATACAGAAATACCCTATGCCGACTTTAAACTATTAATCGATAACGGATCCTCGAAAACATTACTTAGCCCCCGAACCGTAAAGAAACGCTATTTAAACTATGTAGAAAGAGAACCATTTAAAATTAAAAGAGCCCATCAAATAACTCTACACCAATTCGTAGCTAACATACCCTTACCGAAAACATTCAACGTGAAAATAAAGCATAAATTTTGTATTTTCGAATTCAATGACAAATATGACGGACTAATAGGAATGGACCTTCTAAAAAAATTAGGAGCCAACGTTGACATAAAGAACTGCTTACTAAGAACGAAATATGGACGAATCCCTATTAAATTTTAAAATACCCAAGTCGAACAAAAATACACAATAGAACCCCGAACAGAAAGAAAATACAAATCTCAGTAAATTCAAATAACAAATTAGGAATAATAAATCATATAACATTTCAACAAAGAGTAGAGGACCTCAACCGCATTAGTACAAATAAAAGATAACTATGCCACAACGACGATCTTAAACTCAAATCACTACCCCGTAGAACTATCATTAACAAACCCAATTAACGTAGAAGAAATAAATTTTAACGAGATGGAAATAGACGAAAATTTAGACAAGTGCAACCCCGTAGAAACGACGAAATGTTAAGAGAAAATTTAAGTAACATTCGCTTTAATACTGACATCAACCCAGAAAGGCAGAGAGCAATAAAAAATTTATGTTTTGTTTTTGTAACATATTTCATTGCAAAAGAATACCCCTAACATTTACAAATACAGTCAAACATAGTATTAGACCAAGATATCATACAACACTCTAACTCACCATGGAGCAGCCCCGTATTAATAGCACTCAAGAAATTGGACGCATCAGGAAAGAGCAAATATAGAATAGTAATAGCACTCAAGAAATTGGACGCATCAGGAAAGAGCAAATATAGAATAGTAATAGACTATAGAAAACTAAATGAAAAAACGGTAGACGATAAATACCCACTACCAAATAGAACCAAAATTTTAGACAAATTAGGCAAGTGCCAATATTTTTCAACATTAGACCTCGCCTCAGGATACCATCAAGTAGAAATTGATGAAAAGGATACACCAAAAACAGCCTTCAGCACACCTAAAGGACATTATGAGTATAGAAGAATGCCATTTGGACTAAAAACTCACCCGCAACTTTTCAACGAGTTATGGACAATATACTACGTGGGATACACAACGAAAAATGTCTTGTGTACCTAGACGGCATCATAGTTTACGCAACATCATTAGTAGAACAGATAGAAAGATTAAGAGAGGTATTTAAAAGATCAAGGAAAGCGCATTTCAAAGTACAATTAGACAAGAGCGAATTTTTACAGAAAAAAGTAGCATTTCTAGGACATATAATAACACCCCAAGGAGTTATGCCGAACCCCGATAAAACAAATGCAGTATTAAATTGCCCCTACCAAAAACAAACAAAGAAATTAAAGGATTTCTAGGACTTAATGGTTACTACAGCAAATTTATTAAAGGTTATGCTCAAATAACCAAGCCCCTGACACATTGTTTAAAGAAAGGAAATAAAATTGAACACACCCCAGAATTTATTAGAGGCGTAGATAAAATTAAAAGTATATTAACAAATCACCCAGTATTAGAATACCCGGACTTTTCGAAGCCATTCATATTAACGACAGACGCATCAAATCTAGCATTAGTCGCAGTATTAAGACAGGGAAAAGTAGGTAGCGATAAACCCATCAGCTACGCATCCAGAACCCTAAATGAAACCGAACAGAAATATAGCACCATAGAGAAAGAATTGTTAGCCATAATTTGGGCAACAAAGTATTTTAGAGCATATTGATTTTCAGAATTATAAGTTAAATTATTCAATAATTCTGGCCCTAAACTTATAAGATGCACAAGAAAATTAATAACATTAGACAACCCTGACGAAATAAATGATGAAATCCGAGACCAGCACGAAGGAAAAACCAACCATCGCGGAATTAATGAAACCCTAAAGCAAATCATGAGACGATATTATTTCAATGACACGAAAGAACTAACTACAGACTTTATTAACCAATGTAAACTATTAGACAAAGCAAAATACGACAGGAAACCCCCAAAAATACTCTTAATGTAACCTAAAACACCTGACAAACCCTTTCAAAAATTACATGCCGATTCTCTAGTAGTAGAAGCACAAAGTTATTTGACAATTTTAGACGCATTCACAAAAATAGGCCAAGCAATACCAATCACCTCTAAAAATAGTATTGACGTAACCCAAGGACTTTTACAGTGCTTTACATTTTATGGAACGCCCGAAACAATAGCGTTAGATAAAGGCAGCGAATTTAAAAATGAAACGATACAAAACACTTTAGAACTCCACAAAATAAAAAATTCATTTTATAACTAAAAACCACCTTGAATCAAATGGACTAATTGAAAGACTACATTCGACGTTGTTAGAACAAATCAGATTACTAAGAATAACCTTCAAAAAAGAACACATTACTAATTTAATGTCATACGCACTAATCGCCTATAATAACACAATTCACTCATCAACCAATTTGACGCCATTAGAATTAATTTTAGGACATTCAGATTCACACAGCCCTTATGATATACATTATAACAAAGAAGTATATCAATAATATGCCAAGAATCATAAAGAAAAACTAAAAATAACTTATGGCAGAGTAAAGTATAAATTAGCTAACGACAAGGAACGTATCACCACAACCCGTTATAAAAATACCGATGCAAACAAATTTTCAGTAGGACAAACCGTATACAAGAAAAATTTTCAAAGCAAGCGACACAAAACGGCACCCAGAAATTTATGTCTTTTTAAAATTAAAAGAATATCGGACAAAAACATAGCCGTAGTAGACGACGGCAAAATAACATAATATATCCACTTGAAAAACTTAAGACACCCTGTACATTTAGATGGATAATTAACACCCTTACCGTCAATCTCCACCCAGGTAGAACGGACACCGAAATAATAATTAAAGACATAAAAAACAACCCCGGAATACTACTAATAAAATTAGGCAGTATGCAGAATACCATAGACTATTGGACCTTTGCACAAAAATTCGACCTAACAGAATTAAAACAAGAATTTCAAATAATCAAAAACAATTATTACCGATTAAAACAATCAACGGATTAGGAAACATAATAAAAGTAATCACAGGCAATTTAGATAATCAAGACGCAGAACGTTATGATAACGCAATACAACAATTAATTGAAAACCAAAACGATATAAAAACCATAATTAGTAACCAAATATCATTGGCTCAATCAACTATTATAAAATTCAACGAAACATTAAGAAAACTAGTAAGAAACCAAGATAGTATAGCCAACCGAATATAAACCCTTGAAAATAGCATGCAAACTACCATGTTAGGCATGCGAGATTTAATTATACACCCAAATAATATCAACCCTTACCTTAATTCAACAAATTTTATCCACGTTAGAAAACGCAGAAACATTTGCAAAATTAAATACCCTACATTTTAATATCATAGAACCAATTGATTTATTAAAGGAATTAATAAGAATCAGATCATTTATAACCAACAGTAAATTACCCTTTGATGTAGTAGAAGCAAACATTCTAATATTTGAAAAAATAGCTATAGTTAAAGGCTATGTAAAGAATAACGACATAACATTTTTAATAGAAATCCCGATAGTAGAAAATAACATTTATAATTATTATCACTTATTTGTTTTTTCAATGAAAATGACTAGCACATATCAAGTTATTATACCCAAAACCAAATTCTTATCCTTAAATGAACTAAGATATGGTTATACAAACGAAAAATGCAAGGAAGTCACACCAAATCAATATTTATGCCAATCGTTGACAACTACAACTATTCAAGAAGACAGCCCTTGCGAAGTACAATTATTAAAATTTTCAAATCATTACAAGAACTGTAAAGCCGAACCCGTACAAATCACCAATATGAAAATTCAAATAGTTAGAGAAAATAAATGGATAGTCATTTTCCCCACAGAAGTAATAGCAACAGTCCACTGCAATTAAGACGAAAACAACTTAGCACTAGCCGGAAATAAATTAATCACCCTCAAAGAAGACTTATTTAAAATTAAAAAATGAAATAATCAAAGTTTACCAAGATCCCGTAGCAACCAAGAAGCTAGCAAACTTACCAAAATTACAAATCAAGATAACGCAAGCCGAAGACGAAAAAATACTTCAAAAACCCATGCAACTGAAACATCTAGAATTAGACGACCTCAACCACGCCATGAAAATTTATGGAAAACTATAAGGAACATATAAGCGAATTAAAAACGCCCAAAGTACATTACGATAACATAGTGTATGGACAATTGTATTAATTATTTGGACTATTTTATTGATCATGTTTGTAATGTACAAAAATATATTAGGTATAAAAATAAAGAAAACAGTTTTAGATTTAAGGTAACCAAAGGAACAAATGTACCATTAGAAACTATGAATTTTAAGCAATGAAATTAAATAAATTTAATGAATTTTAATTTAAAAATCAAGACAAGGAAAACTCTTAATTTTTAATGTACCTCGGAAGGAGTTATGTATCCCCCAATTGATATATGTATAAAGAAATAGAATAATCAGGAAATTATTAGAAAGTGTTAAGAATACGCCAAGTGAAGTGCAACATTGTAACACAAGGACAATTTGTAAAGTTTATTAACAGTTCATGAGAACGCATGCGCTACTTTGTATCGCAGACGATAGTGACACTGCAGATGTCAGGTCACAGGCGGTAGGGTACCGTGACTACTTAGAAATTAGGATTACAACATTGTATTTATGAATAGTATTAAGAATAAGCAGACATGAGATCTGCAAGTTCCCACAGCCATATGAAAAGGTTAGAACATTATAAAAAGCCCGGGAGCTCAAGGACCCGGCAGTCAGTCAAAGTATTCAGCTTTAACATTGCAGTTGCTTAGGCTACTCACCATAGTACAATTAACTAGTGTAATTTCGATTTAGAGTAATTTTAAATTTACTTGTCAAAATTCCATAAGTAAATTCTGTATCAATAAATAAATTTGTAAAGAAGTTTTGGAACTGGTTTTTAAAAAGGCAGCTCCCAAGGACCGAACCTTAACTCGCGTTCTTAAATAATTAACTGTGTGACACTTGTTCGTTCAGCTTGCAACATTTTCAACATTTTTAATATAGTATGATTTTGCAAAGAATTGTGAGTATACATATCGTCTCTTTAATTTTACAACACTAAGCGCAATAAGGTTTCAAAATTTTGAACCAACATCGAAGAAAATCGTGGTATGTAAAATTTATATTTTTATTTACACCAGCCTTATAAAGAAATAGATGCTAAATAAAAGTGTGTAGTGTATCATAAAACTGAACACGCCAAAATAATAGAAATACACAAATATGCTACTGAGATTTCTGGAACTTTTGAGTAACCAAAGTATCATTTCCCTAAGAACCGACTACTGTTTTATTTAGGGCCGATTGTACAATTAAAGCTTAAGCTTGGTTTAAAGATAAACCGAGGATAAACTAGGTTCAAAGAATATGGTGATTGTACATTGTCAGTTTAATGCTTGAGCGGTAGTTAATCTAACGTTTAACTTAAACCACCAAAATAGATGGTTTAAGCCTGGCTCAGGTAGTAACATCAATAGTTATCATTCTAACCTCAAATATCTTTATTTATTTGGAAAATTTTGGGAAGTGTTTTTTCAATTATATTTGATATATTATCATGGATAAGTATATTGGCATTTTAACAGATGATGAGGATATGATACAATTAGTAGTGATATACTCCCTGTATGTTTTTGTGGTTTGCTTAGCATTCTTCTTAATTTTCTTTGGGAATTAAACCACTTATAGTTTTTAAAATCAACTTTATTTACGTTTATTTTGACAACGATCCTAGGTCATGGATCGAAACGTAAATAAAGTTGATTTTAAAAACTATGAGTGGTTTAATTTCCAAAGAAAATTAAAAAGAATAGTAGTGATAGTCGGCCGTAGGCGGGCAAGGAAGGTGTATCGCCCCCGAGAGGATCATTTTAGGAAATGGAATGATACAGAATTTTTTAAAAGATTTCGTCTGTCAAAAAATGCAGTTCGGTTTGTGCTACGAAATATAGAAGGGAAAATTTCGCATACAACACAAAGGTAAAATCGAATTGGAGTAATGAAATATTCAATGTGTGTATACTTTCAAAAATAACGCAGTATCTGCAGATATAATGTTATTCGTAACCTGAAGATTTGTTGCTACTGGTTCATTTCTACGAGTTGTGGGCGACTTTACTGGAATTGACACATCAACAGTTTGTCGAATTGTATGTGATGCGAATTGTAAAATCCAAAACATTGTGTGTAGACGGCCTTGCTCTGCATATGACAGTACAATTTTTAATAACTCTCGGTTAAGAGCACATTCTAAAAATAATCAGTACAATAGGTATTTGTTAATTGGAGACAGTGGATATGGAATTAAACCATATTTAATTACACCATTAAGTTGAATTGTCATACAATATTTAGTTGTATTTACTAATCTTCATACTTGCAGCCAATCTTGTAACACCAGCGGAACATCTTTTCAATGAGTCACAAATAAGTACTCGATATCCTGTCGAACGAACGTTTGGTATTTGGAAAAGAAAATTCCCAATTCTTGCACTAGGAATTAGACAGCAACTACACAAAGTTGAAGCAATTGTTATTGCTACAGCGGTACTTCATAATATTGCAATGTTATTACACGAAGAAGTACCACCAGTAAATGAAGAGATAGAGGCACAAATGGGATTTGTTAACGATGTCGAGGTGGAAAACTTGAGGGATGTTGTTGGTGGTGTAAATAATGTAATACGATATCAGCTCATCAATGAATATTTTAATGCATTATTAACTAATAATTAGAGAAACATTAATTTTATGTAGAATATCTGAATGCAGCTATAAAATGTTTCTATCACTTTAATAGGCTATATGTACAAACTTAATCTAACTTACACATTGTGTTCAATATATACCATACAATTCTATTTTTTCATTTTATTTTTTGCACACAGTTTTTCTAATTCCAATATTTCCATTCTAAGTTCATGTTCTTTTTAAGCCACTCTATTTCTAACTTGCCCTTGTTCATTTCTTGCTCATGCCGTTCTCTCATTTATTCTAATTTTAAGTCAAATTCCTCTTTCAGAAAAGCAGTCCTAGATTTTTGTACTTGGCTTTTAGCATCTGCAAATTGAGAAATTCGCTCGCTTGTAGAGCTTTCGACATATTCTTTCCTTTTATCTTTAAATATAATAATACTCAACATTTTTCTAACATTTTTTTCTTACCTTTGGATTTTCCAGTATTTAATGGGTGGGCTTTCTTGACCGTAACGTGCTGAGTGCGTATTTTGTTTAATCATCTGTTTCTATTGCATTATCTATACATTATTTATGCAGTATAAATTTTCTAAAATTAATATACCTGTCTCTTCTTTTCCAATTTTGGAAGTCGAGGGTATGCATATACCAACATTGCATATATTATAATTATGTTCGACACGATGAGCTCTTTCTTCATTTTGGGGTTGTTCTAAAAGATAGTTATTTTATAACATGATAAAGTAGTTTAATTTAAATTATCATCTCCAATAAAGTCAGTTACCTCCACAGTGACTGCAACATTACAAACAGTATATAAAATATACATACAATTTTAAAGATTTACCTTCAGCGTCATAATCAAATTCTGAAAGCAATCCATCTATTCTCGCTCCTAAAACATCCTTTATCTCCTCGTCTACATATGTAAATATAATATCTGGAGGAGGTCCTCCCCCCACCTGTTCCCTTCCTATAACACTTTTCATCAGCAAACTTCTTTTTAACCCTCTTCTTGATATTATTATATTTCTTCCTCAACACTTCCACAGGACGATGTACTTCACCAGCGGCTGAATTAAATTCTTTTTCAATTGACAGCCAACAGTCCGTTTTCTGGTGATGAGTTTTTGTATCTGTCAGCTTCCATTCAAGCACCCCTTTATATTCTTTTGCGAGGGAAACTAAAACCATTTCCTCTTTAGCGCTGAAGTTTAATGCCCTCTTTTTCGTGCTCATAATGTTCATAATAAAAATAAAATACTACTATAAAGAAATACACAGCTTTTCAGGCTACGTTGACAAAAGCATACCTTGACACGGATAAACAGTTATAATGCGCCGGAGTCGTTATTGCCAACATCGAAATTTTAGTTGTTCATGTGATTCAGTTCAATTTGTCTTGTACAATCATTCACGAAGTTAAACGTTGGCTTAAGTTGAACTCGAGTTCAGTAAAGCTAAGCTTAAGCCCATATATGTACAATCGGGCCTTATTCGGGCATCGTTATGCTACAAATTGTGGTCAGGTATTATCTGTATCGTCTAGTATGAACGCAACCTATTTACGATGTTAACGTAACGTTAGGACTCCATTATTGTAGTTGTCGGTTGTGCAAAAACGCGAATTTTACGCTGGAACCCGAGTTATGAGTTTCGTCAGTCATGTTGTTAGCGAGACTGTTGTTATTTCACTGTTATTAGTGTTATTAATTTCAATTTTATTAGGTGTACTGTGAGTAAACTTTAAACAATAATTCACAATATCGAAAACATTTTCAACACAATAAAAGGCATAATGGATAAATGTGTATTGAAAAAACCACTGTTGGAAACTAAAACAGACATAAAGATAGAATCAGTGTCTTCTACACCTGGAGCTTCGACCTCCAGCTCTATCGTATCTTAAGATCGTCCCTTTGTCAAAACTAAAACAGGTACTAGAAGAACTTTCAACAAGTCTTGGCTTCAATCATTAGTTGGATTGAGGATAATTCTTGTAATGAAAAATTTTATGTAAAATTTGCAAACAGGCTGAAAGTATATCTCTTATAAAATTTAGCACAAGTAAAAGGGAATCTTTCACTTCCGTAGGGTTTTTTAACTGAAAAAACGCTGTAGAAGGGATTAGTGCTCATGAGAACGCGCATGCTTACAAAGAAAGTATATTAAAAGTTGCATCAAAAGAAAACGTAAGAGTTTTGCTAGATGAGCAGATTAAAAAAGAATTGAAAAATGCTCAGTGTGTTGTGATGTGCATTTTCACCACGGTCGTTTTTTGTCGCCGGGGCTTAGCCAATCGTGGTCATGATGATACATTCTATAATTACTCTCTGCTATTAAATACATGGAAAGAAGATCGACAAGAACTGAACAAGTTATAAATAGCTGCCACACTCTATCCAAAACAAAATACTGGAAATAGTAGACCAATCAGTTCTACGTTGTATAGTGTAAGAAATCAAAATTCGTGATACTTTAGCATAATGGTTGACAAAACATGTGACACAATTATCAAAAAGTAAGTCTCCCTTAGCATTAGAGGAGTAGATGTCAATCTAGACGTTTGCGATGACTTTGTAAGCTTTTATTGAACTCAAAGTTCCGGAACTAAAACCCTCAGTTTTCACGCATTTGAAATTGTCGTTAAAAAATATTAGATATCAATGCTATGATGAAGCATCGAATGTACAAAATAGATGCAAACGCCCCTATAAATTAATAAAAGACATTCAAGCACAAATCCTGTACATTCGCTGTGCAGCCCACAGTTTGAATTTGACTTACGGCATTTTTCTAGATGTGGAATATTATGAACTTTGTAAAAGATCTCAGACACACAATAAGGTAGTTACAAAGAGGAATGGAAATGCTCAAAATCATTGTAGAAAGTAGGAAATGGCCATAATCGCACTCGGTTCAATTTGCCCTACTAGATCGACAATGCGAGGTGCTAGTATAAAGCAAATTTTGAATAATTATGCTAGCCTTTGTGAATTTTTTGTGACATTCTTAGAAAGTAACAGTTCTAGGACGTGCCCAGAAAATCTCTCAGTTAAAGACATTTTTGCTCTTATCTCCTTACGGCTTTCTGTTGCGCCATTTTGTAGGAGTTAACACAGCGTAAGAATATACATATTGGAGCAATGGAAGTCGAAGTCAAACTAACATTTCTCTTGATATTCTAGAAAAAAGCGTGCTGTTGATGAACTAACATTATCCAAACAACGATTTGTACCTAAAAACTGGAAAATCCTTTAGTTAAAAAAAAGCAGTTCGATCAAGTTTACATTGAAGTATTTCAAACAGAACCACGTTGTGTTCGGGAAATGTTAACAGCATTAGAACTAAAGCTGGTGACTGCAGTTGAAAAGATGCGTATTTCAGCTATGACCTGCTATAATCATAAATGGGTCAAAATTCAGGACTTCCTCTACAACGATCTAGACACAGATCGTCTTTCCTTGCATATTTCCTTGCTGCACGATATTACGGAATAAAGAAAAATGTCTTTGGCATCCATACGGAAACTTAGAAAATTTCTTGTGAAAGACAAAACTGTAAGGGATTTAGTGTTTGGGATTACCAAATGCATCAATCTTTTCAAGATAATCTCGGTGACTACAGCCACATCAGGAAGGTTATTCCGTTCTTTTCGGCGTCTCAAAACTTACTTGCGGTCAGCTATGAGACAAGACACACTGAACTACGTTGCCGTTCTGAACACACATTAAAATGTGGTAGACAACTTGAATATAACATCTCTAGCAAACGAATTCGTTAACAGAAGCTAAATCCGAAAATCTACTTTTGCATTGTCACAACTATATCAACCAATACGCAATAAACTTGTTAAATTGGAATTGTTTTTTTTTAGTACAAAAACTGTAAACATAACTTATTTGTTAGCCAAGTCTGTGCTTTTTTCCTTAGCATGATAAAATAGAAATAATTAGGTTGTAGCCTTAGTATGATAGGCTTCCAGAATGTCTAGAAACCATTTGCATAAAGAGTTGTTTTGAAATTTTTGAAACTCCTGATATACCAGCAATGTGGCTACCCGTCCAATAATTTTTAAAAGTCGGCGCCGCTAATAGTAAGCTAGCAACTGAGGATTTCTTTAATGCAGTTTGTCAATGAACTGAAAAAGTTCTAATTAATAGATTTTGGATAAATGATTTTAAATTGTATTAAAATTAACACATTTGCAAGTGATCGCTAGTTCGATATTTTATAAAATGTAAGTACATAAACCAGACATATCTTGTGTGCTACTTCTCCCAGTTGAATACTTCCCTATATTCATATTTGAATTTCAAGTTTAATCATCGTAGAGAAGGTAGTATGCATGCATTTCTCATCCAGAAAGTTTAATTTGCCTAAACTCTAAAATAAACTCTTTTGTTCAAGATGTGAATGCTGTTGTTTAGCTGTTAGCATGTTTACTGTAATTTGTTTATTTCAGGCATTGTTGGTTTTAGTTCCTATCGTGTCTGTACCAAGTACAAAGTGACTGCGCGACAAATGAGCTTTCCGAGATTGATGTCGTTACCACGGACAGGTGCAAACTTTAGACGCAAGGAAGGTAGTGAACCTCACCAAATAGACAAAATACTAAAACTATTATCGTTTCCTCAACGATATGGTTAAAGATATTTTAATTGTTTATTGCATTTGATTGATTTAAGCATTACGAATCGGTATTTAGTTGAATGTGTCCGAGGAAGTGATAACTTTCAGACAAAGTTTTTCACTCCACAAATTACTAAAATATTGTCATGGTTAATACAGAGTAATTATTTAATACAAAATGCGGGATAGAAGCAATTCATTGTGCAGCCTGAACCTTGGATTGTCCTTCATTTTCGAAAACTGCTGAATACAAGAAATTTTTGTTATATATTTGGGGATTGTAATACTATAAAATTATTTTGAATTCGAAATGTACGAACACCGATTAATGCTCGTGTCTGCAATAGCCATATATTCAAATATATATTACACAAAAACCGATGGTGATTAGAACTTACTGAAGTGCACGATTACATAGAGATCTTCATTTCACCTCATGGTAATGCTTAAATTAGTAGCAATAACCTTACATGTGATTTTCCAATGCTCCACCCGAAGTTACTACATTGGCCAGGAAATTTTGAATTATTGCCAACCCTTGCTGTTTCAAGCAAGATAGGGATCTTTAACGTGCGTGACAACACTCACACACGGGATTGACGGGATTCGAACCCCTAGTAGCAATGATCACAATTTTTGCCATGTTGTTGATGACGTCAATCGATTTGGATTCTTATCATATATTTCGACCTATATATATATATATATATATATATATATATATATATTGTTGTGATCTTCTCCTTTGAATGCGGGAACTGGGTCCTTTCAACAAAAAAATTCCAGTCCCACCGATTGATCGTCATAAACTGCTGTGATCCTGTTTTCGCCTCGGCTGCTCACCTAATTTTATAAACCTCCTCATTCATAAAATTAAACAACACATTCCTACCACAAACATCAACGTTAACTCTATTTACATCAATATTCAGAATACATTAAATTTTCAAATTAAATTTCAGCATAAAATTCAGTTTTAAAAAGAATTTCAAGATTAATTTTATTATCATTTTAATGTGCATCCAGAATTAAAGTCCTTGTTGGATGCCTACTAATTAATATAACAATATAAGCAGACCGGAGTCTGAGTACAAAGGGAGCATCTACCACCTCTTTACGTTAATTAACCAGGTTCGTCTAATTGAGCTCAAAGACATTCCCAAAGTTTCATCATATTCCCGAACATCAATACTAAATACCCCTTTCTACTTAAACAAGCAAATTTCATCTTAAAATTAAAATTTTATGGTTAGTACAATTTCACTAATGTCCATTTAAAGTAAATCAATTATAAAGTTATTCAACATACACAAAAATGTCAAACAAAATAGTATAATTTACCTGAAGGTTACTGTCCTCGTAGCTTCAATGTACATCGTCCCTTTAGTTAATCACACCATTCCAACAGGATTATATTTACGGCTTCTAATTCTCAACGCTTTTAAAATTTTCTCCATCACCATTTATTTAAAGTTGTTTCAGGGCATTTTCCGGAACTCATCTGTGTATATCTGACCCTTGTTTCGTGGATCCAGACACGTATTTGAACCATTTAATTATTAACACCCCGAAAAATAGCAAAGAAATTCATGCGTCTTTCACCAATATACGCCAAAACTGCCTACTTTTGTGTATACATTTGTCGTTGTAAATTTTGCTAATTGGTACTGTGATACTAAATTTTATTACCTTGTATCTAAGTGCACTGAAGTACATTCATGTTAGCACGTAAATAACAAACTATTTTGAATCACTAAAATATACGAGCAAAATTTTAAATTATTTTATCAAACTAAAATGCACTGTTTAACATCTTGAATCAAGTCGCGGATGTAAGAGCTTTCAACGCATCGAATAGTCAAAAGTTTAAGAGAGCTTGTTTATATTCACCTCGGTATATATAGCAAAAGCCTGTCTGTCGGTCTGTTCCCCAAAACGGGTAATTCTAAAGAATTTCTTATGCCATGTTCCCAGTCCGTCGCTCGCGCGTCGGTTTTACGAATTTTCACTCGCCCCATTTAAAACTCAGAAATTCACACACGGCACGCAAACATGTCCGAGAAAAACTAATTAATTTTTACAGAAATTGTTGTTTCTACCTCTGATATTTGCATCCTATTTTCAACCAATTGTGACCCTCGTGACGTTGCTTAAATCACGCCTTTTACTATATGTGTCTTTGCTTGACGCATTTTCTCTTTCCTTTTCTAACCTGTTCGTATTGGTGCAAATTGATATTCTTTATTATCGATTATATTTTAGTCTATGTGGACTATCTGGGTTAAATAACCCGTATCGCACATTCTCGTGAATATTAAGCCCCGGTTTCTCCAAGATTCTTTGAAACCATTTGTTATCTACACAATTTTCGCCGTACGTGATATTTAAACTACGCAGGTGTTCAAAATAAATTAATTCTCAGAGCTTTTAAATAAACCCTGTTTTGTATTTCGTGCTAAAGCATCTGACCGGTTCCAATATCCTTAGAATCGACATGTTTATCTAAACAAATTAAACTGAAATTGCCTTTTAAAATACGCAGGTGTGTTCAAACATCCTACTTCTAACTAACACTTCTAGGATTTGCATTTTATTGGGTTTTTACAAGTTTCTATAGATATTATCTGTTACTAACGATTCAATTAACTTCAATTAAAAATAATAGCCTTTAATTTTAGTGAATCCTAACTAAATATTAATTATTATCTGTACGCTTTGTCTACTACTTGTTACTTAAAATAGGGTTAATTAATATAAATTTTGCACGTAATTTCCATTTGTTTAGGAATAATTACATTACACGCAGAGCTTTTTAATACTGTTTCTTTTGATATAAAGCGTCTTGTACATGATTTTAAATCTCTTATTTTTACTGAAACGACCGAATTTATTTATGCTTCATGGTTTTAATAAAGCGTATTATTTAATAAAATTCCTTATACACGGTGATTAAAATTATTTGATGTGATTATTTAATTTTCTACCCTGGTCTAAATATGAGTATTTTCCCCCTATTTGAATACAAATAATCCCACTTATTTGAATGCAAATATAAAGCATTTAGACAAAAAAATTACAAAAAAATTGCCTATCTCTCTCTACCCTTATCTATCTAACTTACCTACTTTATCTCCAATCCAAAAAAAAATATTTACACCTATCCTATATCCCTATCCTATTCCTAACTTTCACCTACTTCTATAAACTGAAATTATCCCTAACTTCCTCCTACTTATCCATCTAATCCTATATACATCCTATATACCTATCCTATTCCTAACTTTTAACTAATCTTCACTATACTTTACTTCCCCCTACCTAATCCTATATGCCTATCCTACTCTTACTCTATTCCTAACTTTCCACTAATCTTCTATGAAATATCTACACTTAACCTATCTTATTTTCTTCCTACATTTACTCTTTATTCTCATCCTAAACCTATTTCTAATTATCTCCCATATTTATCCTATACCTAGCTTTATTTCCTATAAACACTTACTTCTACTCTTCTATCTACACCTATTCTATCCCTATCCTATTTAAATTTTACTCTATTGTACACCTATCTAATCTCTTCTATATCTATACTAAAATTCACCTATCTCTATCCTTTGTTCATCAAGTTATTTAAATCTAACTCTCTTTTTGATCCTCCAAGTCTTTCTTCTCACCAACCTAATACTCTTCATCCCTATTTCTCCTCCTTCTATATCTATACTTATCCTCCCTATTATCTCACATAAAATAAACTTATCTTCCCTATTATCCTGATTCTTAACTATTACTTCTTCTTCAGTCCCTACACTCTGTTTCTTATTTATTATTATTTTCTTTTCTGTCGACAAACCAAACGATACTACTTTACAATTATCGATTTTTCCCTCTATGGAATATCTTATGTACCTTCTAGAATTCTTATGTAATGGAATCCGCCAGAATGAATCCCTTAAATCTACTTGATTAAAAACAAACTTGCCACTTAACCTCATCAAAAATAATTCTGCCTTCACCTGCTCCCGGTATGCTGCTTCTACCCCCACTAATTCTGCATGTTTTTGTAATAAAGCTTGAACCTCTACTCTCCTATCCTCTGGACATCTTATTGTGTTGATCTGTTTACCTTCATCATCCTCTACCTCTACTACATTAATACTAAACCCCGTGTCATCCTCTGTGACTTCATAACTGCCCTTCCATGGCACTACCCTATCCTTAATCCTTATTACCTTCCGTTCCATATCTATCAAAACCCCTAACTTCATCATACAGTCAACACCTAAAATGCTCTGAAACTTCAGTCCAGGTACTATTACAAACTCCTGTTCACAGCTTAAACCTCCTATATCTATCCTAAGCACCACAACACTATTTACTACAGCAAACTTCTTTTTTTTTGGAGCTACCAAATGGCTACGCTTTATAGGCATAATTCTATCACAAACCTTATCGCTAATTTTGCTGACGAATTCCTCCGATATTAAACTCGCCTCTGCCCCTGTATCCAGTAATACTTCTACATTATTCTCAAAAATTTCTAAATTAATAATTGGCAAACATAAATTTTCCTTAGCTTCTGGCTCTACTTCCTCCTCAATTTTGAAAAATTCACGTGGATGTTCATATACATTTACACTGAAATCTAGTGGTCTGTCGCGTTCTAAAAATCCTGTCCAGGTCTGTTTTCCCTACTCGGTCCTGGTCTAGCCGTCTCCTCAGCGTACGTCCTAGGCGTTTCCACTCGTTCCGTGTCTGTATTAGCAGTCCCGCTCATGTCTGGTGAACTATTCATTCTACTAGGTCCCGGTCTCGGTGCAGGTCCCCTTCCTAAACTATTACTCCTAACATATGGTCGTCTCTGTTCCCAATTCTGTCGCTGGTATCCGTAACTATTCCCCCGTCTAGCGTAGTTGTCCCTTCTATTGTCAAACCTAACTGTGTTGATCTGTCTTTCCCTATTATCCCGAGGTCGTCCACTACTTACGTCGTCGTACCTCTGCAGGTATTCCAAAAACATTTCTCTGTCCACTATGTTCTGTAGTGCTACGTGCTGTCTTATGTCTACCTCGAAGTGTCGTGATAAATACTTAATAATTTGTCGGTCCGTCAGTGGTGGGTTCAGTTGCTTTGCTATGCTATACTTGCGTATAGCATATTGCTCCCTACTTCCTGAAAATTCTCCCTTAAATTTCCCTGTGATTAAGTCGTCTCGTACCTGATCTTGTCTGTGGTCACTCCAGTAGTGCTTTAAAAATTTGTTTTCAAAGTCCTGATACGTGTCTATGTCCTGTCCTACTAAATTGTACCATGCTTCCGCGTTGTCCTTTAATAAAGGATTTATCGTATTTAGTTTAGTCTGTTCGTCAAATAAATTTCCCACTAGATTTCTTACACTATTAATAAAAATTTGTGGATTTACCCTGTTATCGCCATAAAACTTCATGTGTTGGTCCAATGATACTCCACCTGTAGAAAATCTGGGACCATCCCCCGTTAAATTTGACATGTTGTATTTAATACTACTAACTTCGCGTTCTACCCTGCCTAACTGATCCCTACATGAGTCCGTCACTTCAGTCATTTTTACATTAATCTCTTCTTCACAAAAAATGCGTACTTCGGACCTTAAATGTCCCATTTCCTGTCGAAGACCTGTAATATCACGCTCATTTTTATCAACCCTATTTTCAACTTCCCCCATCTTTACGGTAAGACTATTTTTAAATTCTGTAAATTCTTTAGTCGATTGCTCAATTTTCCCGCTTATCTGCTCTAATTTTTGGTTGGACTCTTCCCTTGCTCTATTCGATTCTTCATTCATTCTCTCTAGCATTCTCATTATCATCTCGTTTCCTTGATCCCTGATTCCGTCCTCGACTGATCTCTACTGCCTCCAGCTTCTTCCATTTTCGAATTTTCTCACACAATGCACTATCGTCACTTCCAATTTCCACTCCTTGACTCCTTAACCACTCTTTTCTCTGCATACGTTCAAATCACTCACACACACTCTAACTACTCTTAAATTTATACACACACAGAAACTCTCTCTCTCAGATCGCCAGTTTCCTGGAATAAAATCACAAAAATTTTATTTGGAACTCGAGCCCTCACGTTGTGGTCGCCATAGAACGTTGTGATCTTCTCCTTTGAATGCGGGAACTGGGTCCTTTCAACAAAAAAATTCCAGTCCCACCGATTGATCGTCATAAACTTCTGTGATCCTGTTTGCGCCTCGGCTGCTCACCTAAATTTTATAAACCTCCTCATTCATAAAATTAAACAACACATTCCTACCACAAACATCAACGTTAACTCTATTTACATCAATATTCAGAATATATTAAATTTTCAAATTAAATTTCAGCATAAAATTCAGTTTTAAAAAGAATTTCAAGATTAATTTTATTATCATTTTAATGTGCATCCAGAATTAAAGTCCTTGTTGGATGCCTACTAATTAATATAACAATATAAGCAGACCGGAGTCTGAGTACAAAGGAGCATCTACCACCCTTTACGTTAATTAACCAGGTTCGTCTAATTGAGCTCAAAGACATACCCAAAGTTTCATCATATTCCCGAACATCAATACTAAATACCCTTTCTACTTAAACAAGCAAATTTCATCTTAAAATTAAAATTTTATGGTTAGTACAATTTCACTAATGTCTATTTAAAGTAAATCAATTATAAAGTTATTCAACACACACAAAATGTCAAACAAAATAGTATAATTTACCTGAAGGTTACTGTCCTCGTAGCTTCAATGTACATCGTCCCTTTAGTTAATCACACCATTCCAACAGGATTATATTTACGGCTTCTAATTCTCAACGCTTTTAAAATTTTCTCCATCACCATTTATTTAAAGTTGTTTCAGGGCTTTTCCGGAACTCATCTGTGTATATCTGACCCTTGTTTCGTGGATCCAGACACGTATTTGAACCATTTAATTATTAACACCCCGAAAATAGCAAAGAAATTCATGCGTCTTTCACCAATATACGCCAAAACTGCCTACTTTTGTGTATACATTTGTCGTTGTAAATTTTGCTAATTGGTACTGTGATACTAAATTTTATTAGCTTGTATCTAAGTGCACTGAAGTACATTCATGTTAGCACGTAAATAACAAACTATTTTGAATCACTAAAATATACGAGCAAAATTTTAAATTATTTTATCAAACTAAAATGCACTGTTTAACATCTTGAATCAAGTCGCGGATGTAAGAGCTTTTAACGCATCGAATAGTCAAAAGTTTAAGAGAGCTTGTTTATATTCACCTCGGTATATATAGCAAAAGCCTGTCTGTCGGTCTGTTCCCCAAAACGGGTAATTCTAAAGAATTTCTCATGCCATGTTCCCAGTCCGTCGCTCGCGCGTCGGTTTTTACGAATTTTCACTCGCCCCAACCTGTTCAGGCTATTTCAGGGCTTTTCTTTGTTTTTAGGTTAGAATAATTTTTTATAAGGATACAATGCATTAAATTCTTAAAAGAACTTTACTTTTATTCAGTGTATTTACCTTACCTTATGTCTTTAAATACAGTATTATAGAATTACCTATTAAAATATCTTTAGTTGCTTTCCTTAACTTTGAAAGGCCGTTTTTTGAAACTTAAATACATCTTTATGTTACATTCTAAAATTGCATTATGATTTATCTTTTACATGAAAATTAAGTGTTTAAAAAAACACTTGAGTGAAATAAATTGCTAGTATACATTTTTTAAGAAGTGTTTGACTATACGTTGTTGCCTTATAGGTTAAATAACATATCCTCTGCGCCCATTTTCCATTTTGGAAGGCTTGTCTGTCATTATCTATAAAATATGTATTTAACTGAACATTGATTTCGTTTCCATATACCTTAAATGTGTTTGTTTAGTGTGTTTATCGATTAACGCCTTAACATTGCAAATTATCCTTTATCGGTGACGTTTCTAACAAGTTCTTCCCCTAAATACCATACCATATTAACTTAAAATAGCTGTAACGTTTATCTTGTTTGGAGATAGCTTTGAAACCCCATGGTTTAACCAGCATAACCAAAAATGCGTTTTATAAAGGTTTGTGTTTATAATAACGAAATTATCATATTTTTACCTTTTAAATTGTTGTAATGAAAGGCATTTCTTTATATCTGTACCTTTGAATATTAAAGTAAAGAAATTTCCGTTAACGTTATCATTTAAACTCATTTACGATACTTTTGGATAATTTTGCAATTTTGAAAGAACATTCCAAAATTTGGTATACCTTTATATTTATATAGGTTCGTAATTTTTCTTTCATGTAGCAAGTTAAATTTTGTCTAATTGCATATATTTTTTAGTTATTGATATTTCAACGACCTACCGTAACATCTATTCGAGGTTTACTGTCAATTTGGTCGTCCATGGTATATAAGTCAAACAAAAGGGTTTCGCTCCGCTTATTAAATCTAGACGAGGATTCGGTTGGTAAGTCGTCGCTTTGATTTGTAAATCATTTTTTAATAATGATGTTGAAATTTTTCTTATCGGGTTGGAAAGAACTCAAATGAAACTTCCCATCCCAGTAAAAATATGCTTTATACAATGTCTATTGTTGTTGTTTTACATATCGATTTGAATCTCTTTGAATGCCTTAAAATTTCTTTAAAATCGTTTAACTTCACGTATATCTGAGAGCTGGTCACGTTACTGCTTTGACAATGTACCTAATGTTTTATTTCACCAAAATTTTCCAGGTTGTTTGGCAAGATGGAACTTGCTAATCTCAAACTTTTATTTCCCTGGCAAATTAAATATCGTACCTGATGCGTTATCTCGAGATGTTTTTCCTTAACCTTCCAAATTTAATTCTGGATACCTGGTTCCCAATATGATTAGAAAAGTTTCCGATAATCCCGACAAATTTCCTACCTTTCGAGTAATTAAAATAGACTGTATAAATTTGTATCCTCGTCCCCACATAAAATATCGAATATACCTGAATGGAAATCGTTGTGCCCACCAAATCGCAGTGAGGTGCTCAAATTATTCACGACGATCCCTTAGCTGCACACCTTGGTGTTACAAAACTTCGGAAAATATCTAATTGTATTACTGGCCCACACTTAACAATCTGTTTGTCGCTACATTAAAAGCTGCAAAATTTGTGGTTCCCATAAGAGTTCACAAGACGCTCGCCCTGGTTTAATGGGTAACTTTAACGTGTATCTTATCCCTTTCAATTAATATCGCTTGACTTATTAGGACCTCTCCTCGATCGAAAAGAGGTAATCAATATCTTTTAGTTGTTACCGATTGGTTTTCTAAATTTGTTATGGTGCAACCCTTACGTAAAGCTACCTCCGCAGCAATAATTAAATTCCTAGAACAGAATGTCTTTCTTATCTTTGGTGTCCCCAGATTATTCTTTGTGACAATGGTGCACAATTTATCTCTAAAGATTTTCAGAATTTCGTTAAAAGTTACAAAGTACAAAAATTTGGTTTAACGCAAAATATCACCCCCAAGTAAACCCTACCGAAGAGTAAATCGAGTGTTAATTACCGCTATCTCGTCTTATATTGATTCAGACCATACTACATGGGATGAACATATCTTTAAATTGCTCAAGCTTTGCGTACATCTAAACACGAAGCAACCCAATTCACTCCGTCTTTTCTTGTTTTTGGAAGATATACCCCAATCGATGGGAGTTACTATGGTTTAGTGCCTGACGATACTAACGTAATTGAATTTGACGATAAAGTACGTTGGGACAAGGACCAACAGTCACTACCTTCTATCTTTAACGACGTTAGAAAAAATTTGTTAAAAGCTTACGAAAAGAGTAAGGACCATTATAACTTGCGTAAGCGAAATATTTCCTTTGCCTTGGGCGAACAAGTTTGGAAGAAGAACTATGTCTTATCGGATGCATCTAAGAAATTTTCTTCAAAATTGGCCCCTAAATTCATTCTTTGTAAAGTCACACGTGTTATTAGTCCCTTATCTATGAACTTCAGGATACTGAAGGAAAACGCCAAGGCAGGTGGCATATTAAAGACCTTAAGCCATTCTCTGCCGACCCAAATGCTAATTAAGTTTTTCATGCCCCATTCTCCTCACGATTTACCTAATATTTTTGTTCTCACCTCAATTAGTATCTTTAATTACTTATTCCTTCTCTCATATAGTATATAATTTCTTACACGTTAACTTTACTTACCTTAATTTAGCTATCTTTTCTTCTGGTTGACTTTTCCTTCACCATACCGTTAGATATATATCACTTCATCCTCTACACCCCCCCAATATAGCTCTGTCGTTTCATTTAATTAACCCTTGAAATTTTCCTACTACATATTGTTCGGTCTTTAGTATTTCTCTTATATGGTTTAATTGAAAGGTAATTGTCGTAACTTTGGTTGAAATAACCCATTGAATTTTTATGACTGGTTTTGGCTGATGTTGAGTGAATGCTTTCTTCTTTGGGCTCACA
The DNA here is from genome assembly GCA_036346225.1 of Platerodrilus igneus. Lineage (NCBI taxonomy): Eukaryota > Metazoa > Arthropoda > Insecta > Coleoptera > Lycidae > Platerodrilus > Platerodrilus igneus. The sequence continues at coordinate 782,083 of JARFIW010001433.1, read as the reverse complement.
TAGAACATGCGCAGTCTATGCCATTGAAAGAAATAGTTCATATTCGCAGTTGCAAAAGCTAGGATTGTCTATTCCGTGTGTTTTTCCTCTGAATTATTGCAATCGCCCACATTATACTACATCATTATACTACAACATTATTCCTTCCTTTTCTACTAAATCTACATAACTTATAAACTTTTTTTCGTTATTTTTTATTGAACTTTGTGGTGAGACGCTATCGCTTCTTATTGTTATCTTATTAAATTCTCGGTTGTTTTAGCATATGGGGACAGTGTATCTGTATTTAACTGCTTATAATTGGGCATTTTTGTGTGTTTAGGGTGCTACCGTTTTAAAAAACTACCTTAAAACAGTTTGTTTTTGTGTGTTTGTATCTGTAATGATACTTGTAAGTTGTTGTGTCAACTTTTGTCTGATTTTCTTATCGTAGTTGAAGCACTCGTTAGGAAAATTATCGTACTAGTTCTCTTAGGAGTCTAGTGAATTTTAAAAATGTGTATATCTTATCTTGTCGGATTAATATCGCAGGTGGTCCTTCAGACTGCGCTGTGTTTTATAGGGACAATTCTCTACTTTCTCTCGGACGCTTGTCCAAAAACTATACTTTTCTTAACCCGCTATCTCCGCTATGCCTTATTCTTCTCTCGGTGGACCTGTTCTTGTCCCGGAACACCCGTCTGCCTCATAAGAATGATGTTCCCTCATTCCGAGCTACTGACCACACTTGCTGGTTGAGTAGCGCTTTGCTATCCACCTTTCCTCTGTCGCTTTTGCTCAATGCGAGCCCTTCCTCTCTTTCTTCTACCTAGAGGTGCCTCTTATGCACTTCAAAAAACCAACCTCCTTCTTTTTTACCGTTCCTGTTTCTCTACTACCTTTTCTTTTCTGTTAGTCACCGTGTGGTTGTGCGGGAGGTTTTCACAGACACTTGGACCATGTCTCTGCGAATCTTTCGTGGGGTCATGCGGTGCCGCTGTTAGTGCATAGGCTCTGGCAGTGAAGGTATGTATGAGTGTGTGAATGTGTGAGTGAATGTGTATATCTTTATACCGCATGGATATCGGGTGAATAGTTTCACCGATATCGATCAACACTGGGTGCAGGAATGCACCCAAAGGTCTTTGCCGGTCCCCCGTGCTGTTCTTACGAACGGACCTGCCTCACAGGTTTCTCTTTTTGGAGGGCACGGGTCAATCCCATTTAAACGGCTCTACTGGAGCCACTCTTTTGTTGTTATCATTGTCTTGGGTAATAACTAGGCCAATATCTTTGTCTTCTTTATTATCTTTGACAATACCTTTAGGTTTAATATCGTTATCTTATTGATTACCTTTGGAATAATAACCTTAGTTTAGTATCGTTATCTTACCGATTACCGTTAGTAATAACTTTGGTTTAATTTATCGTTATCTTATTGATTACCTTTGGTAATAACCTTAGTTTAGTATCGTTATCTTACCGATTACCGTTAGTAATAACTTTGGTTTAATTTATCGTTATCTTACCGACTACCGTTAGGAATAACTTCGAGTTATGTCGCGTTATCTTACCGGTTATCTTGAGCAATAACTTCTGTTTAAATTCATGTTACCTACTATCTCTTATAATCACTTTAACTTAATATCGTGTTATCTTATCGAGTATCTCAAATAATAACTAAAGCTTAATACCGTTATCTTATTCATTACCTTTGAGGATAACAACTTAAGCTTAATATCTTTACCTTATCTATTATCTTTAACATCAATTTGAGATCTTATCTTATCTTTTTATCGTCCTAACGTGTGGTATATATGACCAGACGTGGGAATTATCTTTCTGAAATTTAAGTGAAAAAGCTAACCCGATTTAGAAATGTAATTTGTCAGGTTAGCATATAAGGATTTAGTAGGCGGTACTTTTGGTAAATTTGTGGATTCACAACTGTGTCATGGACAAGTTAAATGTGCATCGGAGGAAACCAAAGTACCAGAAACAAAATTTGCTAGAGTGCAAGTGACGCACTCTCATGAACTTTTTTAAATTTGGGCACTTCTTGCCAAAAAAGAAGAATAGTTTGATGCGACACTCATGTGTGTTTGCATATAAGAACTATATGTTAGCTTTAGTTAGATAAGTTTAGATAGGTTTAGATAGGTTAGGCGACTTGTCGCACCCGTGTTAGTTTAAGCAGTGTTTCATGCTCCCCGACAAATTTGTGCTGTCGGTAAGTAGTGTAGTCAAAGACTATCGGGCTACCTATTCCGTTTCCTGGTACTTCGGTAGACGTGCTATCGGTCGAAAAACCAGGTGGCGCCTTATATAAACATTTTGTAGGTTTTAAGTTAGGGTTTATGTAGGGTAGTAAGGACTTAGATTTTAAGCTGTTACTGTGCTAACAGACTTTTTCTTTTTAAGTTTTTCTTTTGTGGCTTTGTCGCGATTGTTACGTGCAAACTGAATTTGCACTTAAACATTGTTTTAGTTCAGTTTTTGAATGTGCGGAAGCTTCCGCCATAATTTTAAATACGCAAGACGCGCGAACATTTTTAAATGAACTGGGCGGGGCTTCCGGCACGTCACAATAGTGCAATTGGAAGTGTGAATTATCCCCATAGGGGTAAGGCAATGCTACAAAAGAGGAGGGAGTTCCGCGGTTCTCGCGCGGAAACGTGGCTTTTTACGCCGAACTTTGAAGTGAACAGTCGTGCCGGGTGTCGTGCTTATCTTATTATGTAGATTTCCTTATCTTGAGTATCTTTCCTTAATTCCCTATTCCCGTCTTCCACTGCATATAGGAACGGAGATGACCCTGGAGCATCCCATGACCCCGAGATAATTTGGATGTCCAACTCTACCAGCAGCGATGCCGAGGTTGCCGTGGCGGATTTCCTGCCGGTTAGCTGATCCTTTACGTGAGTAGATTATCTAATTTTTATTGTTTAAATTTTATGTACCTTCTCTTAATTATGGCGCAATATAAATTATCAGTGACGTCATGTGTATCTTATGAACTTTGGTAATTGTATTACCGGCTTTTAAGAGCCATCTATCGCCATTTCAATGTACCAGAATCTAAGCGTAACATTTTGTTAACTGCATTACCGACCAGGTAAAACTGTAAACGAAGTGTAGCAACATACACAAACACATATATAGCTTTTAAAATATTTATTCAATAAAATAAAATATATTAAAATGTCTCTTTTGTTGTTTATAAATTTTTGTATTTTATCTGAATACTTATAATTATTACAACATAATAATTTTAATTTCTTTAAATTGTTTTAAAGTAAGTCTACATTTGGAAGTTCGTTGCGACAATGCCTTGCGTTTTCAACTTGTTTTTTGTTGGAATGTCTCAATATTTCAGTAAATATTGTGAATTACACGATTGCAGAAGTGGTAGTATTGCATTACGTATATGGCATCAATGATGATACTGCAACACAAGCGAGACGTGTTTATCAGGATAGATGTCTTAATCGTATTATGCTAGATATACGAATATTTACAAATATTCATGGCATTCTTAGCGAAACTGGTAGTTTTCATAAAAATATTACGGAAATAAGGTCTCGAAGCGTCAGAATTTCTGTAATTGAGGAAATGGTGCTGCAGAAAATTAAAAAACATTTTGAGACGAGTACGAGGTGCTTTAAACATTTTTCAACAAACTGCAAGCGAACACAAACACTTTTGCCATCATATAGAAACCAATTTCCGAGATCAATTTTCGATTGATATATGGGTAGAAACTATTGGTAGTAATCCTACACGCCAGTTTTTTCCTGGTATCTGTTAATGGACAGTCTCACCTGCATTTCTTCCAAGAAAAACCAACTATGTTGCATAAAGATGTACCGACTGCGTTAAATAACGATGAAGCTAGAGCTTATTTGAACGCAAGTTTTCGCGGCTATTTACGCGTAGCTTATTCTAATCTCTTAGCAGGCCATGGAAAACCCCAGCAATGATCTGTAATACTCTCTAATGCAATAACTTGGATTGCTTTTTGTGTTGTCATCTTTAAATTTTAAAGTATAGAACTGCCATTAACACTTTAGAAAATTTAAGAGAGCGAATAGTTGCCTCGTGTGAAGTAATGTTTAATCTCTTCGAAACATTTGAATGAATACTCAATTCAATTCAAAGACAGGCATAAGCACACCTACAAAGTAAAGGAGGTCCAAATGATTGACAAAATTTTCTGGGCAAGGTTGTGATTAACTTATATTTTTCAAAGATCTACAACATGGTTGTAGGCCAGGAACTGTGTTAGAGCGCAATAAAATAAGTAACCTGAACCAAGTGAAAACAATTCCGCAGACCAAACTCCTTAGCCCAGCTGTAGTTTCATGACAAAGGGTGCACTGAGATAAACTAAACCAGTGTAACATTTATTGTTACACCGACACACCATGCTTCTCTTGCTGTCGTAGTCATGGATCGCGAGCAAGGAAGATATGTAGTCTTAGCTTAATTGTCTGGACTAAGAGTAGATATTCATTAAAAATTCAAAATCCCGTGGTGCAAGAATGAGCACAGAGGATGCGAAACTGGACAGTAGACCAGTCCCAATCGGTCTAAAACTCAGGTAACAGAGCGGCAGTCCCTTTTAAACACGCCATCCAGTGGGAATCTGGCATCTAAATGACCACAAACAGTCCATAGAGGTGGAGGAGATCCGGGATGCTAGCTCGCTGGCAAGACCAAAGTTAAATACACCTGACATAGGGGGCACAACTTAGAAGTTTGCAGACAGTAGGCTGTAGCCAAAAACGCTTTTGGGGGCTCAAAGAAGGAAGCTGACGAAAGCAAAGAAAGTTGAAGATGCAACGCGATCAAAGTTAAAACCGTTCACAAAGCATATTCGAGAAACCAAAATTAGATCCGAAGGAAATTGGATACCCTTGCCACGAGTGACCTGTAGACCTTAGTACAAGTTTTAAGCTTTGCGTACTGAGTATGAGAATTAACCAGGGTCAGCATAATAAGTCGCTTAGGCTGCAGTGTGGTGGAGCATGGAGCATGGCACCCGCTAAGGGGAATAGTTTTAGTGGATATGCCTGAGAAGCTATAAAAGCGTTCCAATCTACCCACTTTGGACACCTTTAGGCCAAAAAAGTGAAGGTAGCCATTTTCGACATCTTCTTTAAAACAAAATTTATCATTATCAATGTTAACATTGAAGTTTCGGTTTTAATTCAATAATGTTAATCAAGAACGGTATATCTGACGAGAAAACACAAGACATTGTTTTCATTCAGAATTGACCCGGATAATTAGAAAAAATATTTACGGAGATAAATGCCAGTAGCATGTTATTCTTTTTGTACAAAATTGTAGGGAACATGTTTGCAGTGGGACCACTGGTAGAGCCTTTCTAAATAGAATATGTGGTTTTATATTCTACTGACACATACTAAAATTAAAAATAGTATCTAATTTTTTTGAGATATCAATAACCAGTGATTTAACAAACTATTTCAACAATGTAGCAAAGAATTTAATCTGTTGAAGACAATTATTCGTACGAACATTTCTTCGTAAAATGAACTGAGGAAGCACATCGTTAAGGGAAATACTCAATGGCTATCTAAGCAACTGCACTATTTCCGAACGTGCAGTTCTCTTTTTTACAATAAACTGCATTAGTATTTAGCGACACATTGAACTTAAATATCTAGAAAACCTTAATTGTTTGATACTAAAGCAACTCTGGATTAATTACGTTGCACTAACTGTTTAACCTCTAGTAAAATACTTCTTTGACGTTGCTCCTTGACAACATTAGCTTTACGAATAAGCATACATTTCATTGGACTTTCAGAAAAGAAAGAAAGGTATAATCATTCAATTGTTAGTCTCAAATGGCTCCCCCATAATAATCCAATCTGAAAGTTTTTTAATGAAATAAAGGAATTTTGTCTCCGCTATTTATTAGTTTATCTACCTTTTTGAGGGGTGAATTTAATTTCGGACGTGAGTTTAATTCAAGATCGTGTTTCTCCATTTCTACGACCCTCTAAGACTTCTTAGTAACAACATACACAAATTTCGTTGTATATGTTCTGTAACGGTTCAATTCTTGTCGTTCCAAACTTGAGACATTCTCCTCACTCAGGGTTCTCTTTACGTAAATGAAGTAGAGTAAATAATAAACGGCATGCTTCTGTATAGGCCTTTAATGCAATAACTTTTAATAAAGGGTATAAAACAAATAATGAACTAAACTTGTATGACTAATCACTGAATCGACCGTACACTATTTAAGAAAACTAATTGGAGTTCATAGCAAAATGGTAGGTTAGGGAGTTATCGCACGACCACCGCTAAATTTATCGTACGCTATTTTTGCTAATATAGCAAAAAGCGCATGCGTGCAGACGTTTCGTACGGTAAATAAATAACCGTCGTCCGCTATTTTCGTAAAATAGCGTGTACAACATATTTGTTTTATTTGACGTTAGTTTGATGATAGTTTTGAAAACTTGAATGTATCCTTGTAATTTATTATTGAGCTTTTAATTGGGAATTGCCATTAATAGATGAATACCAATGCAATACAACAAATATATTCGCCATCATATACTTTAAACACACGGTTGCGATTTTAATATGCCAATGATTTAGATGTTCTACGACAAGTAGCAGGTGAAAATGCATATGAAGATTCAACGAAATGGCGACTTATTCATAATTATATTGTTCGGGCTACCGGAAAGGAATTTACAGAGTGGGTTATTAAAGAACACGTGGATTATTTAATTAAAAGTTTTATTAAAGACGACTCTGAAAAAATAAAAAGGTAAGTTACAAATTGCAGATACTTGTTAGCACAAATTGTTGTAGGTGAAGAGTGCAAACACACCTAACAACATTTACTTTATATCAAACGTAACTCACGTGCAATAATTTTCAGATCTGGTACAGAAAAACAGTACGAAGAAAGGGAACGTTTGCTGCAAGAAATAGTTGATCTAAAAAGGGAACTTTCTAAACCAAAAACGGCTACAAGAAACAAAGCGTCCAGAAACATAGTGTTAGCATTACGAAAGGACACTGCTAGAATGTGTACAGAGCAAGGTAAGAACATTTATACGTATCCCCCGTTATCTAAACTAGTTTTTATTTAGTATACATTCTACACGAGGATGGAGCACCAATGCAACAAACCGAGCATGCTGATCCGATTGAACAACCAGCTATCAGTCTACACATTGTGCCCGAACAAAATAACTCTGAAGCTTCCTCCAGTATAAGTAGCTCTAATGTGCTAGTTGCTGCCAGAAGCCGTAGAAAGCGACCTTACGATGCACTTAAAAGCGACACCTTAGACTTTATTAACCAACGAAACCATCAAGAGAACAAATTTAAAGAAGAACAATTAAAGGTGGAACAAACACGAAAAGGGGAAGATTTTAATAGAAGAGCGAAAACTGATTTTGGATTTAAATTACATAAACAAGAACGGTTACCGCGATTAGAAATGGAGAAACTGCTATCCATAAAAAATATGGAATTACAATAAAACTTAATTGAACTATTAGCGAATCACCTGCAATCTAATGCAAGTCGTGGTGATACATGACATTTATTGATTTATTAATATAACATATTACAAGTAGTTATATTCTGTCCTAAAATTATATGTATGCTATGCGTGCATTACATAAAATCTATTATATTAAAATTAACAATTACAAACAAAATAAGTTATTTAGTTTATCAGGTGCCGATGCATTGCAATATTTAAATAATCCTCTAGTTGTGGTGGTGCAAAATTAAAATATTGAGACGTTTGACCACCATACAAACAAGTATGGCAATTAATTAATAATGTAGCTACGGCATACATCTTACTAACGTCTTGCAAAAGTAGTCTTTGATATTTTTTTTAAATCGATAATTGCAAATTCTGAACTTACCTTTCCAAATCCCCTCTCGACCGCTTGCTTAACGGAGCTCATATGAGTATTAAAATCTTGTTCTTGTACAGTAAGTCTTCTTGTTCTAAATGAAGAAAGCAAGAGTTGTTTAACTGCATACGCTGGATCTCAATATAAAACAAAGCGATTCCCGTTAGCAAACACGCACGCTTCGTTCAGTCGTGCAATCAGATTTGAATCAAGTAGAATGCCTGCATCATGTCTTTGCCCTGGATACGCACCAAATAAGCTTACTATAATTCCTTCAGGACATAACACAAACTGGTATTTTACGCAGTGCATTCGTTTATGCCCTGAGAAGTGCTCTTCTTGTCTTACAGATGGCTTTCAAATAGCCTTAGCAGTTCCATCTATAAATGCCCAGCAATTATACAACGGAGCGTTCTTATCTTCAATTGCCTGGCTGTAAGCTACAAATCGATTGTGGTTTAACCACCTTAGGTTGTGTAGGCTATGCAACAAGTGATAAAATTTATTGTAAATATGGCTAATAATAGTGTTTGGTGTATTCGATAGGTATGATGCTGATAGACCGAAGAATCTTTCCAAATGATACAATATATTGGGATACGCTAGCCTACCCAAACAGATGCATAATCCTTCGAAACCTAAAATGTAAATTACATATACTTGTGATTTCCCGTTATACACCCTGCTTGCCTGTTGTCGTATGTCTATTGATTGTTGTAATTTGTTGAAGCATCTGCAATGCAATAACTAGCCGTTCTAGGTCTTGCTTTTCAAACCGAAAGTCTAACCTTACCCTCTCTTCAGGTATATTTGCTAACTGTAATCTTCCATATTTCTGTGCTCTAACTCTTTGCGCTGCCCTGGGCTGCAGTATGGTCACAAATAAAGCATCCTCTATTTTTTCCACATTCATGTCCTCCAAGACCACAATATTCAGCAAATCATCCATCCATGCTGAATTTGCTAAACAGATCATCAATCGGGAATTAAATATGAATCGTCACACATCCAAGGTTAGGTTCTTCGTACGGTAATATAGTAGGATGCGATAACTCTAGTTTGTGTTTCTACATAAAATACATTAATCTAAACCATCATGTGACATTTAGCTTTAACGGATCTTTAGCGTTGCACTTGCGATAACTCCCTATTATCATTGTTTTTAAATTTACTAAGTCGGAATGTCTAACCGTAACACACCTGACCAGTTCTAAACTATGCTCGAGTCACAACCGACTCGTCGCCTAACCTTGAAGACGATGAACTCGCTGGAATGTTAAAGCCCAGCGAGTAATACGATGCAGCGGTTTGTGCACGGCAGAAGCACTCCTGGTATTTGACAGTTCAGTGTTTTAATGGGTACTCGCTACACCGAGGGTAAAGAAAAAAACTACTTTAGCGGCAAATCTGTCGTCTGTCATATGTTCAACACACATGTTTGGCAAACTTTATTTTTCATTTCAACATCTATTTAATCAAATATTTAGAATTTGTGTTCATCTGTGGTATTTATTCAATGGAAGCGGTTCCGTGGCGTAGTGGTATGTGTGTGACTACTACGCCCAAGGTACCGGGTTCGAATCCCGACACGGTCCACTTGAAAAATGTTAGGCGAGCATTTTTTACAAAAATACACCCTCGTTCAAATGAGAGGTAAAATGGAGGTCCTGTGTATGAGTGTTGTCACGCACGTTAAAGATCCCTACTTTGTGTGGAACAGCAAGGGTTCGCCAAATTACAAATTTTGCAAGTAAAAAAACTCGCTTCCTGGCCAATGGCCACGGTCCGTTTGAAAAACGTTAGGCGAGCATTTTTCACAAAAATACATCCCCGTTTGGATGAGAGGTTAAATGGAGGTCCTGCGTGTGAGTGTTGTCACGCACATTAAAGATCCCTACCTTGCTTGGAACAACAAGGGTTCAGCAACATTCCAAATTTTCCAGGTAAAAAAAAACTCGCTTCCTGGCCAATGGTGGCCTTCGGGTGGAGCATTGGAAAATCACATGTATTCAATGGGCGGCTCCGTAGCGTAGTTGGTATGTGTGTGACAACAACGCCCAATGTCCCGGGTTTAAATTCCGACACGGTCCTCTCGAAAAATGTTATGCGAGCATTTTTCACAAAAATACACTCTCGTTCGGATGAGAGGTAAACTGGAGGTCCCGTGTGTGAATGTTGTCATGCACGTTAAAGATCCCTACCTTGCTTGGAACAGCAAGGTTTCGGCAAAATTCAAAATTCTTTAGTAAAAAAAACTTGCTTCCTGCACTGAGAAAAGTGATTTAGTTGATACAAACAACTCTGTTGTTTTGAAGAGTAAAGCATTTGATCAAGTATTTTTTAGTCATTCTAAACGAAACTATATTCACTGAACCGCTTGTAGATTGTTAAACTAACTACAAAAATTAGTTGACTTAAATTTGTTTGCTTGAACGCATAGTAACAGTTGATTAATAAAAGAATAAAAAAGTCAAAATCATTGAACAATAGTCGCATTTAATACAAACTAATATTGCCAACAAATTTCATATTTTAGTCCAATATTACTTTAATGTTGAATAAAATCTATTTTAGTTAAATGAATGGTAGAATAAGTGTCAAATCAACACGTTTTGTAACAAATTTAACATTCAAACAAACGTACTATAGCTTGTTGATTTAAATAAACTATGATAGCGTATTCAAACGTGGCGGTTATTTGTTGAACCCAACCGTTTTTAGTATGTGTCCGATGCTCTCCGGCAACTGCGTATTGGATGTACGGCGCACAGTATATCTTCAATATACTACTACCCTTCGACTGCCACCCGTCAACATGGCGTCTAGCGTTACTTCACGTTGTTTATTGTGTTAGCTTCAATAGAAGTATTTCAACCAAGTATAAAAATACATACAAAATAAATTTAGTATGCTGTGCTGTGTTCAAGCAAAACATTTTCGTCTAAAAAGACGTAAGTACCTTCTTATAAATTGGTCTTATTGCCCATAACTAAATGTCGTTGTTTTTAGCAATCAACTATATACGCGAACGTCTAACTTCAAAGACCCATTGCAATCTCACCCACATAGCAAAATTTGATTCATGATATATTCCTCGAATCTACATCAAGTTCAGGTGTACATTCTGCCAATATAAATAAAAATAATAGTGTAGATCCAATGTAAATGCACGTTATGTGTAAAGGGGTGTTCAGTGTAACCGAACTTTCAGGTTCTAGGTATATTCATATGAATATGAAGTGCATGTTGTAAGTCTATTCTGTGGACATACATATCAGGTGACATGTATATGTATGCAATATACATAGAAAGCATTATGAATTTCCTTTGTACATTGCAGGTACATGCAGGGTATTTTTCGATGAAGTTGAATTGACACGTTCTAGGTATATACAAGTGAACATGCTATGTAAAGTACCATGTGCATACATGCACTGTATCTATGTACAGTCATTTATTTCATTTCCAGTAATACTTAGACTTCTGTTATTGTTAGGAGAGGCTGTCAAATTTAAACTACAACTATCATTAGTCTTAAAAGTAAATGAAAGCTTGCTATAAAGATGCAAATACTATAAGTGTGATTTTAACCGTTTATTCCTTTCCTTAGCAAGTTTTCTGTTTAAATCCTTGCTGTAGAAGTTATCGTCTACGGGTTACCTTTGCCTATTTCTTCTATTATTAGACATTTCTAACATGCACTATATATACACATTAATGATGTAGGTATCAAATACTTACCTTTACTAAACTTATTACAATAACACGTACACGCTGCGTACTACAGGTATAGCTACAGATTAGTAAAAAGGAGGGAACAACAGTGAACGCCTTCCGCAAGTTGACACGTCTTGTGAAATCAGAAAGGTTAAGTGTCGAGTAAACCTTCCTGCTACGACTACAGTGATACCAATCGATATTTGACCAAAACAATATAAAAATTAATTAGTTATTCTGCAATTATAATTTGTTGTTACCCCTATACCACAAAATATATTCAACTACCTATACATTATATTGTAATTGGAATATAAATACTAGCTGTTGGAAGAACTTTAAGTTTTGCTTGCGCATGCGCGTAAAAGTTTCTTTTTTATCATCATTGCGGTTAGGCAATATTTCAAATCAAAAAATTTAGATTATAAATAAATATAAATTTTATTTAATTAACGACCACTTCTTTGTAGTAATTAATAAAATTAATGGCTCTTGGGTCAGTATACATCATTACTGCATACATGTATGTACCGAAAATAAACATTATATGAATATACAATGAACAAACATTCTGGGAATAAACCCACCATGTATGTACATAAAGGAATATTGCACAAATGTACACTTCCTGCATATACAAATGCTGTATATTTTGGTAATATGCTTATGATTAGGGCTGGGTCGGCGTATCGATATATCGATACGTATCGATACGACCCCGGTATCGACCCCCCCGATACAGCAAAAAATAAATATCGATATATCGATACTCGATATGTATCGATACGTATCGATATTCGATATAGAATATGTATCGATATTCGATACGCAAAATTCCGTATCGCCCACCCCTATATGCATACTTATGTCACAAATATTAAACTTGAAACTTTAATTATTTTGATAACAAACAATCTTAAGTGAAAGATCGAATTGTCAGTAAATACATTATTTTAAAACGATCTTGTGATTTTATTCCCAAAGAAAGAGTAGAAAAATTTATAGATGCGTATCGATTCGTACCGATAGGTATCGCTACGTCTCGATATGTATACTTAATCTACACATCTAAACGGTCCGATACGAATCACTATATATATATATATATATATATATATATATATATCTATACGTACCGCTACGTATCTATACGTATCGATACGAGTCGATACGTATCGATACGCACCGATACGCATCGATACGTATCGATACGCATCGATACGTATCGATATATATCGATATTCGATATATCGATACATATCGATATAGAATATGTAACGATATTCGATACGCAAAATCCCGTATCGCCCACCCCTACTTATGATGAATATACCCGTAGTAGTGTAAATGTTATAGTTATTCCAGGTACGTTCAGAACATATTTTACATGTCATGTAGCTAAGATGTACATACATGGAATATAAAATGTTAATAAGGCAAGGAATAAACAAACTTTTCAATAATCAGTATCAGTTTTATAAAATTCAAGTGGAAGTTTATTATATTAATTTTAGGTTTTATGACATTATAAAAATAACATTTTGCAAGAGAACATTATTTATCAGTGAAGGGTAAACTAAAAATTATGCACAATGAACTAGAGTTAATGTAACATTCACGGTGATTTGATTCAATATCCAACTTGATAATGTGACCGAATGAAGTTATTTTAAATCAATTTTTTTTTAAAAATCTGTTAGGGATGAAGAAATTCATTTGTTGATCGCCAAATTGAATTAAAAAATTGATTAAAATAACTTCATTAAGTCGAAATCAATCAAGATGGATATTGAATCAAACCACCTTAGATGTTTAAACTAATTCTATTTCTAAACAATGTAGAACGCAACGAAATGGTTGATTTGACAGCTAAATGTTTCAATTGAACGCAATAAAAGGTTGATTAAACCAAAAATGTTATTACTTCAACTCTTATTAGCCACTTAGCTTAATATTTATTAACTGTGCTCAACATATGGGTTAGTTAATTCAATGTATACTGAATTTAAACCAATGACGCTTTTTAGTGGAAAAATTTGAACAGTTTGTTTTACTGCTGCAATTCCTTTCAAGTACTAAACTCGTGGTTTGATAAAATTAATGTGTATTTGCTACAATGATCTTTATGTGTAAGTGGGATATTCAACGTATTGATTTAACCTTACAGTGTATTTGATAAAAGTATTAAATAACTAAATTCAAACCCACAAGTAATTGAAGGAACGTTACCTAACATTCAAGTTACATTAATGGCCATTTAAGTAAATGTAATAATTATTGTGGTACAAATTCAGATTTGTTTGCTTCAAAATCGATTTTGCAAATTTTATTATGTTCTATTTAATGCATGTAGGTCATTATTTATATATAAACCAAAATTCTAATTAAATCAACTAATTTTCAGTTGAAGCAACAAAATCCTTTTTTCATTGTGGTCAATGTAGTACCTTCGGGTATTCATTCATTTGTAATTTGAGTTTAAGATTTAATTTTAAATAATGGTGTTCCTTTTCAGGTTGTAGTACTAGTGTTACTGTAGAAACTCATTGTTTACCAAAGAATTCTGAGGTAAGTACTTCAAACATTTTTAAGTGCTTGTTGCTTTTAATTAAATGCTAAACTATCGGCATTGCATTATTATTATCATAGAATGTTAATTTATTTTGGTGTCAGGCTTTAAAATGTTTACAAAATTGCTTGTAATATGAGGTTAATTTTCAATAACAAATATTAGGTTGGCCTATTTCAGTATTTTCAAATGTATCATATTAATTTATGGTTTTTTGATACAGGATACAATTCATTTATAGCATTTTTGTGTTTGTCGTTTATGGTGCGTAGCAGTTGTTCGTAAAGATGTAATGAAATTTGATGATAGGAGGCATACTAGGCATGCATTTAGAGTATGCGATATCTTTTTTCCAGACGATGCTAAATTTGTGGCTAATAAAAATCGTACTCATTTAAAATACAATGCTGTTCCTACGTTACACCTTCAAGCTACCAAAAATAATTATTGCTTTTACTTTTGTGTTAGCATTGTTGATTAAGATGTTTTTTTGACTTATCCATTGTACTTTATGACTTATCAGATACGTTGACATGTAACGTACATTTTAAATTCGTTTTGTAAAAATTGGGGTTTCCCACTCATTCTTAAATAAATAAATAAATAAAAAATGTTTATTGTTGTGAATATGAAGCTTATGAAAGGCACTTATAGGGATTTCAAGGACATATTGTAAATTATCAATTCTTACCTCATTTCATAATCTGTAACTGCAATTATTGAAATGTTGATAAATGAATTCACTTAACAAACAAATTTTGTTTTATTTAGAAGAGTTTGTTTTCTATACTGATATGCTGGGGATATTTATAAGACTTTTACTGATGTTTTCAAATGTTTTTTCTTTAACACGGTAATCTCAGGGTAGGGGATACAAGTGACTTGTTTGAAGCGGCTTTCGGAATAGTTATTTAACGCTATTAATAAATTGGCAACCGATGCAATTTACCAGGGATTTACCGGAAAAAGCAAAGCGCAAATCGCAAAGCGCAGAGCACAAAGCGTAAATCGAAAAGCGCAAAGCACAAAGCGTAAAGCGTAGAACATAAAGCGCAAAGCGTAAGGTGCAAGGTGTAAAGTGCGAAGTAAGGAGCGCGAAGTGCAAAGTGTGAAGTGCGAGGCGCGAAGTGCGAAGCGCAAAGCACGAAGTGCGAAGTTCATAGCGCGAAGCACGGAGCGCGAAGCGTAAAGCGTGAAGCTTGAAGCGTGAAGTGTGAAACGTTAAGCGTAAAGCGTACGGCGTACTGCATAAGGCGTAAGGCGTAGGGCGTAAGTCATAAGGCGTAGGACGTACGACGTAGAGAGCAGGTGGTTGGGCGAAGAACGTAGGGCGTGAAGCGTAAGGCGTAACGCGAGTTAAGGTTAAGGTCTTGGGAACTGCGTTTTTCAAACCCCTCCAAACTTCTTAACAAATTTATTTGATTAAACAGATATTAATGTAGAATTTTACAAACTTGAGTTAAATTTACTCTAAGTCGAAAAAGGAATTAATTGTACTATTTTGTGTAGCCTACGCAACTGCAATGTTAAAGCTGAATACTTGGACTGACTGCCGGGTCTTGGGGCTCCCGGGCTATTTATAATGTCCCTACTCCCTCACATGGCTGTGGGAACTTGCAGAGCTCATGTCTGCTTATTCTTTATTCTATTCATTGTTACATTGTAATAATCTTACTTTCTAGATAATCGCAGTATCTAAACCATCCGTGACCTGCTACCTGCAGTGTCACTATCGTCTGGAATACATTGTGTTGCATCCGTTCTCATGAACTGTTAATAACGTTTATTAATAGTCCTTGTATTACATTGTTGCACTTCACTTAGTAACTTCTTAATAATTTCTACTAATTTCCTATTAAATCCTATTTTATAATACATTCATAACTGAGGGATATGTAACTCACGTAGGGCGTTGGGCGTAGGGCGTAGGGCGTAGGGCGTAGGGCGTAGAGCGTAAGGCGTAAGGCGTATGGTGTAAGGGTTAAGGCGTAAGACGTAAGGCGTAAGGCATATGAAGTAAGGCGTAAAGTATAAGGCGTAAGGCGTAAGACCTAAAGCGTAAGGCGTAAGGCGTAAAGCGTAAGGCGTAAGGCGTAAGGCGCAAGGCGTAAGGCGTAAGACGTAAGGCGTAAGGCGTAAAACGTAAGGCGTAAAACGTAAGGTGTAATGCGTAAGGCATAGTGCGTAGGGCGTAAGGCGTAGAGCGTAGAACGTAGAGCGGAGAGCGTAATGCGTAAAACGTAAAGCGCAAAGCGTAAAGCGTAAAGCTTAAAGCGTAAAGTGTAAAGTATAAATATAAAAGTTTGATATACGGTTTCAGAAGAAAAGCTCGTCGCATAAGGCACTGTTGAACGTTTTGGATAAAGGTGTGAAAAACCAAAGCAAAAGTAATAGGCAAAACGCTGAAAAACTAAACGGGCTCATATGAAGCGATGCATGGACTTTTACGAGGCGATGGAAGCTGTGTAAGAACAAAGGAGTGGACGGAGGTTGTTAAAAGTATAAAGCTTTACCTAAGTAAAATTTAATATTAGAAGAGGCAGGCTTCGCAAGACCTGCCTACTCCTTCTAGAGAATGGTGTGAAGAGTACATGTATGAATGTAAAAACCAAAAAACAATTTGCAACATAGCAGAACAATATAAAAGCAGGCAAGTACATATTAAATAAATCTGTTGGGTAAATTCCCAGAATATTAAATATAAAAAGTGGAATACATCATTAAACATTAATAAACAAAATTTGTCCATTATAAACAGAAGTAGTACAAAAGAAGTAAACAGTAAAGGTGTGGATATCACTGGTCAACGAACTTGATATCAATGATAAAATGTGTTGTCAGTATTTTACTTCAATTAAACTAATATTATTACCAGAAACGCTTCCTGCAGGTGAACCAATAGCTTCTACAAGGCATTGAGGATGCACTGGAGAAAAATCTTAATAACGCTATAAAGCTCCTTCTTATTATTTCGGGGCACAGCATATTAGAATAAATTGAAAAATATGCGAATGGTGCAGGATTGCAAGGACTATCATATTCCATTAAACCTTGAAAAATTTATTTAAAGATTTAGTAGTTAATTACTTTTAACAAACCAAGTCCCGTTCTGAGCAATCAAAGAATAGGTGCAATTAACAATATAATTCGTGAAATGGCGCTTCATACCTTCGTGTCCAAGACATTGAACCACAGTTTGCACGCAATTTAGCAAAAACTTGAAACGGATATTCAGCACCTATGTGTAAATTAATCATATCGTGTCTAAACGAAGTAAAAATCCGGCAACATAATATTAAGCTTTGCAAAAACTTAATCGTAAAATTTCGTTGGAAGTTTACGTCTAATCAGTGAACTAGGGAGTCATTCTATACGGAATTATGGCAATGTGAGGCAAACAACAGCGATTTGTAGTTTAAGTTACATAAAACGTACAACCAGTTAAAATGTGGCTGTTTAGGCAAATTTACAACTAAATTAATGGAAAGTAATGACTTGGAAGCAACATATTTTCAGAAAGTTATACACATAAACGGCATACGGTTTTTTTATTTAAAAGCTACGCAATTTGGTTTTATAATCTTATTAAAAATAGTTTTAAAATACAAAAGTTTATATATACGTGAGCGATAAGAAACCACTACTTCCAATTCATGGAACGTCACGCATTAGTTTACCTTTTTTACAATATCTGACGTGGAGGTTAACTACATCTTTATATTAATATTTGATAACTGATCCATTTCACTTTAATTTTGAGTAATAACGCGATATACAGTGACGCAGATCATAGCTTTGGCTAGCTATAGCTAACCACAGAAGCTATAAACTCACAGTTCCTCGAATTCTCAATCTTTCACTTAGTTATCGTCTTAGCAACCGATCAGAGTTACCACAAGGAATTTTCGAGCTCATCCACAGAGAGACACGCTTGGTGATATTTACAGGAAGCTGAATAAAGGAACAAATTAGAAAATATGAATTAGTGTTAGTATTGGGAAAAAAATGCAAGCAGTATGGATGATCTATAGCGTACGGATAGTTCCGTATATTCAATTGCTCCACTGTCTTTTTCATCAGGAATACTAAATTCCAAAACGGCTATTCGATAGTATCATCAAGTTGGCATAATATTACCAATACCAAGAGATATCGCCATCAAACTATGACGAGCCTTAAGGGATGGATACGGGTAGATTGTCGACATTCATTCCTCTAATTACGATAATCCAACTTCGTCTTTTTCGACGCTTCGTCCTGTATTAATTTCATTCTGTAAGACTTATAATGACCTATAAAGCTCTCCAGACGGCTTCTGTAATTACATTTTGTTATTTTGCAAATATATAATATATCAAACAACCATAATTCCAGAGGATAGCGATTTACACAAGAACGAAGTATTATGGTTGCAGTTATAGAAAAGTATCCATGCTTTTTCTTAATAGATTATGGGAGACCTTTGGATAATCGAAAGTCGTGAACCACAATTGTACCGTTGAACATTCGATTTTTATACTAAATATGTTCCGGAGAGCGTCAGCAGTAACGTAAAATCTAGCTTTGGCAGTATCATCATAAACAGATAAACCCTTGTTAATGTCATATCGTTCTTATTGAACTAGGGTAGTCGTCGTCTCGCACTTGTTTACTTTTTTATATGAGAATCACCTAACTTCAACATCAGATAGGTTCAGGTAACTAGCTTTTGGTTTACTGGGAAGCTGCTTTGTATCATTGACTTTCTGCAATGCCACACGTGTACATATCTATTATAGTTAGGACTTGAAGAATAGCTTAAGAATTGCGTGATCATATCAAGTCACAAGGTTAGAACCTCCCTTTTTTAGCGGATATCCAACCTCTCGTTTTTATTAAATTAGGCGCGAACCAGAAAATCTATCTGACAGTCCTATCCTGCCACATTTATCCAAGTTAAAAGTTAAACCGAAAACTATACAATAGCTGGAGTATAAGTCTCAGCGAAATGAAGTAGATATTTTCTTTTTAGGTTTATTAACTCCGTTCTGAAGAAACCTGCACCTTGAAGAATTTCTAGAACACTAGAACGGGTGCTAAAGAGCTAAAGAGCCAAACTATATATTTAACCAAATTAGTGGGGTCTTAGGTGAGGAACCAGACCAAGACAGGTCCACGAAAGAGGACGGCAGTAATTAGAGTGGCAAAAAAAGGGTGAAGAAGTACTAGGAGAAGACCAATTTGGGTTTAAGCGAAACAGGGCAACACAGGAGGCTATTTTAGTTCTGAGGGTAATAATGGAGAAGGCAATAGAAAAAGGACAAGGCGTGTATACAGGGTCTGTAGATCTGGAAAAAGTATTCGACAATATAAAATCAAAATTATGTTCGAAATATTCAAAAGGATTGAAATGAGTTACAGGGATAGATGGATAGTAAATAATTTACACAAAGAGCAAACAGCGGTAATAGAATTAAAGCAGGGACGCCGAAAAATAAATGTTCGGAAAGAGGTGAGACAGGAATGTGCCCTATCCCGTTAATTTTTAACTTGTACATCGAAGAGGCAATGAATAGTTGCAAATGCAGGAAGACATTTGGAATTATTATGCAGGTATAAAAGATTGATATGCCTAGATTTGACGTATTAATCTAGCAAGGAAGGGTTAGAAGCAGCTCTTAAAGAAATGGAAACACTTCTAACAGAGAGATACGATATGGAAATTAACAAAAATAAATCTAAAACACTAGTATGTAAAGGAGGGGATAATAAATCAAAAACTAGAATACAGATAGGAAACGAGCACTTACAACAGGTTAAGGATTTCTGCTATCTAGGAGGCCAAATAACGCAATATGGGAAGAGCAGAAAAGATACCAAACAAAGATTAGCACAAGGCCGTGCTGTATTTAATAAGAAAAAGCAACTATTATGTACAAAGACAACAAACACAGAAACAAGGTATATATTGCTGAAAGCATACGTTTGGAGCACATCACTGTGCGACTATAAAATTTGGAGAGTAGAAGTGGACAGGAAAAACTTTTGAAATGTGACGCTTCAGACGAATGATCAAAATATCATATACAGACAAAGAGGATTTAGAAATGGTAGGGGAAGAACACAATATGTGGAAAACAGAAAAAAAGAGGAGAAATTATATTACATACTTTACTTCAAAAATCGATAAATTGCTTTATGAAGTTTTTTAAAAGGCCGTTGAGCGTGCAATAGATGCACACGTTTCTTTAAATTTAAAAGTTTCTAAATTTTATGGCTTCTGGATAAGAAATGATAACGGCGTTGTCTTTTTTAATAACAGAATCGGATTTTGTAAATAGATAGGGATTATAAGCATTAATTTTTAATTGTTGCTTTTGTAATGAATATGTTATGATGCAAGAGGTAAACAAGTATGTACATAAAATGATCAGCGATTCTTGATACAAAAAAGCTCACTTTTCCTGAGAATTACTTGAACGCATGTGTCCTTTTTTAGATTATGTTGTGTTTCCAGGTTTCAGTAACTACGCAGAAGAGCTAACCCGGTACACTCATCTAGTATTCACTGGTTCCTCATAATTAATATTTGGTTTAGTTTTTCTATACAACGAAAAGTTTCTTATAATCATTTACATTTTTGGTACGAATTCAATAATTTTATCTTAGCATTCCACATTACTGTGCGAACATTTTACACTGCAAGCTATTGCAAAACTCTTCATTCGTTCTGTTGCTAACTTCCATGAGTCACTTCATCCGGTTAGTTAAGTGCGGAGTAATAAACAATATATCATTTTATATTAGCTATGCAATTACATATTAAGAAGATGCCATGAAGCTCCAACACATAATCACTAACGATCAGATAGGAGGTTCCGACACACTGAACTAATTATTACCTACTCAGCCGTTCTTTACTCACATTTAGTTCAATGTTCAAACTGTCAAAACGTAGAATGTAATTGATCACATTGTTTAAAAATTGTCTTGGTCTCCTTTAGGACATCATATGAAAATTATCTGGAATTTCCCATGACTGACCCTGTTCTTTTTTCTGTAACCGTCAAACAAAATCCACAATTTGTAGAAGTCTCAAAAATACCGGGTTACTGGTAATACGACCTTTTTATGTTAAGTGGCAATAGGGGTGCCATTAGCAGTTAGTTCTAAAGGTATAGGTCTTTAAGTTGAAGCATTTTAGAAAAATACACACCTCTATTCTAGTGCAATTATGCGCTTAATTCGCACTTTGCTATTGGTTATAATAAATTTTATAAATGCATTAAGTATCCACTAGATTGGGTTATAATAATTTCATATTATTATTCAGGTATCTTTTATAAACGCCTGTTCTTGTAATTCATAGCGCCACCCGTGATTCTGATTGCCAGTGATTCTTTTAAAACATCAATCGAGTCCATTTGGCGGCCGTTTGTTAAGTAAGAAAAATGTGGAAGGGAAGGACTACGGCTACAGTGAGACTAGGGGGGGATTTATAGTGTTGCTTGATAATGCGAAACAAGCAACTGCTTAAAATTAACGTACTTAAATTTATATGACAATTATTCAAGATTATGTTAGTGTGCTGAACCCGCTTTTATGAATTTTAATTAAAACATTCTATTTAATGCAGTTATATTTGAAGGAATTTTTGCAGAATTTTTTTCCAGTTTTAGTTCATTGGTATGTTTTGGAGATCATGCTGTTTGGTAATAAAATGTAAGGTTAAACTTTTGTCCTTGACACGAGGTGGGCGCTAGAAGATAAGCATTCGTTGTTTTGTGAGCAGAGAACACGGTTAAATTGTAAAAAACAAACAATCTGTTTGGTTGGTCTCATTTGTTTGGGAAATGTCATAGTATGCGCAAACATTAAAATATTTGTTCATCTATGTACGGTGTAATTTAGTTGCTAAATTTCAAGTTGAACTAAGTAGAGATTTATTAAATAGAAGTCTGTTGCAGCACACCTTATGACAGGAATGTTGACATTTTAAAAGTCTCAAGCATTTGATTATGTGATACAAGAAAAGTTTGGTAATGTGCAAGTATTGCTGGTAATTTGAAAAGTTGAAATTTCAGAAAATTCTTTTCAATGTTATTTAATGTTAATGAGAATCTAAACATTCACATGACTGTCTATCACTGTTGTATTTGAAATGCTTAAAAAAATTCTGTGTTCGAAGAAATAGCATAAAGTTTTGCTCATCCTTTTTGCTGAAATTATTTTTGTACCGAAATTGATGCTTGTAAGCTGTAGGATCTACTTTGAATGTGATATTAATATCTGACTGTAATTTGAATAAACAGAGATTTTTTGGTAGATTGATAATAAATAAAGAAGGAATTTAAATTAAATAATTATTTACGCTAATGTTATTCTTTTATTTTTCACAAATATGTTCAAAATAGTATAAATATGTGTACCTTTATAAGAGATAAAAATATTTATTGAAAGTAAGCAGAAGTTAGTGACTTTTAAAATTAGTAGTTGTGTGAGGTATTATCAGAACCAGTGAGTAAGAATATTTTTTTAGGTTTTTTAGACCTACTATATCTATACTTGTTGGGGATGAAACTATTATTTTCTTTAATTTTTTTATTTTAAAAATATATACAATTTTAAGAATGCTTTGTGCTCTTTTGTTTAACTAAACATTATACCTTTGTTTTAGAAGCTGCGTCCTTTTTGTAGGGGCACAAGTTTTTTATTCAACGAATGCCATTTATTTTTACTGAGAGTCACCACGTCCGCCTTCAGAATACACTTAGCCTAAATAAATTTTATTCCAGGACTTGGTGGCGCGTGTCTTTTTATTTTTATTTTGTTTTACTGTCATGGTTTTTATTCGAATACGGTCAGAAGAATCCACGACCACGTCTCAAAAGCCTGCGCATAGGTAACAGCTCTAGCTAGTCGAAAGGAATCCCCTTTCTATGACCTTTAGTTGAAGAAAGAGGACAGGTCTTTTCTCCTAGGTTTTAGCCTGGGAGTAAAAAGGCAACAAAGCAACTAAAATTTTATTGTAAAGGAAGCTTTTATGAACCTCGCCATTCAAATTATTGGGAAAAAAGTGCTGTCCGATCAAATTGCTATTAATAATTCTCAACTATTTATAGGCCGAGAAACTACGTTGTTACCCTTTTGGTATTTCTTTATTAGTTTTCCTGCATTTTTTTGGAGACCAAGTGTGCTCGCTTTGTTAATTTGTTACGCCCTTTTGTTCAAATTTGGCCTTATCTGTCCACAAGATTCTTATTGAAACACGGAATTATTTATCTGCATCTTCAGTTAGCATAAATGTGCTGAAATCCAACCTCGTTTACTAGCACTTAAACGAGCATTGCGTGTAATGGACCACTCTTTCCACGGGTATCTACAACGTTTGTTGACGTGTCTGGGTCTTGCTTAAACTAACGAAAAATTTTTTAAGGCATAGCTAGACGTCGAAGTTAAACTTGCAACAGCATTTAAGGTATTTGGCTTTTATATAATTAAGGTGACAATAACTTTTTATTCAGCATAGATAAAATATGTTACATCATGTTAACGCATTTTGACCACATTTAGTATGGATTACCAGAAGAAGGGGAATGCCTGAAAATGCGTGAAAAGCTGAAAGCTCAAACAATGGTGGTCACACAGGGGGTTGAAGGTTTGCCGCACGCGGTCGTGATATGCTTGGTGTTGCGCCGGTGGAATAAATTAATTATGAGATCGTACCCAAATATGGGGGCTCAATTTTGCGAGCTCATCTGTCCAGAAATAGGAAATGGTTATCGTTTTATGATTTGGTGACTTAGTAGGCATGTGAACCATCAGTGCTCCTGAATTTATTTATTCAAGAGGTGGAAAATAAGCTAGAGTAAATTAATTTTTTTAGGTGAAGTAGAAATAAGTTATTATCAAGTTGAGATGCAAATTATATATGGTATGCGTTAATTCATAAAAAGTTGGCATAATGCTAACACAATTGTTTCGCTGGACTATTTGAATAGTGGGGGGCTTATGAAATGCCAAGAACTAGAGCTTGTTTAATTTTAAGTATGCTGGTGTAGTAATTAATGTAGTAGTTAATTAGGATGTGTTTGATAATTTTTAAGGTAGGTTTCACATGTAGTATTATGCCAGTTATGAAGTGAATATTAGTAAGTTGGTAATTTTAAGGGATTATGAAATTCAAACAGGAAAAGCTATACTGGTCGACGCTTTTGCGTATTACTAGGTTGACATTTTCCGAAATGGGATTCAGAGTAAAACTACCAATATTCGTAAAACTTAGAAAAACTGATTTGATATTAATAGTATTATACCACTAACATTTTTGGCTTTCTTTAAAGTAATATTTGACCAGTCTGATGCAAAAGTTTTATTAGGAAAACATCTGAATTCTTATGGTTATTATTTAATGTCAATAGAGGTTAAGTGTAAGAGAGTTTTATTTGGACTTATTTATAAATTAGGCAAACAAGATCAATTGTAAAAGTATATTCAGTAACCACAGTGATGGAGTCATATTTGCATATTTGGGTGAGGCATATTGTTTTAGAAATTTCCATAATTTGACAAAATTTAAGGAATATTTTTAAGGTGTTGTAGGACAAGGTAAAGTATAATGTCATAAATTTTGGAAACCAAAACCAAAGGAGACCTATTCGAAATAACGGTCTATTGATGAGATTGCAGACACAAGACCGTTTGGTGCCATTTGATTATGACAATAGAAGATGTCTGTCGATTTTTAGCATTTCAGTCATATCAAATGTTTATTTGTTTTATACTTATTATTTTTTTCCTTGGAACCTACTACCGGACTACAGTAGCTAGATTGGTACGGTGTTCCCGACCCTTTGGGCAACTTTAAATTTATAGCGAAACCCTCTTTTTTATCCGTAGCTCTACGTAGATTCTCTTTACTCCAGAAGCTAACGTTTCAAAACCCTAAACTGCGGCGTGCTGCAAAGTTGCACATGAAAAACGTCTTTACACTTGAAGACTGAGAAATTGTCCTGCGACGTATTTCCATATCGACCTAATACACATATTTGCAAGCAGTGGTAGTTTGTATTATTTATGGATTAATACTCTAACTTAAACTGAACTTCTTTCCGAGTCGTACTGTTATACACGTACCATAGCCTCCAGAGGCTTCTAGAAAATACGAGGTAACTTACATTTCTCTCTTTTGTTTGCTTTATAGTGGTAATTTACATAAACTCTTGAAGTTGTCAATCAATCTATAGTTGTTTTAATGGCTTCGTCTCTTTCATTTCAAGAGTTTTCGGCGTCATTGTTCAAGTACTTTTGCTTTGCACGGCATTCTATGTTCTTCTTTAGAGCATTGTGTGATTCTTGATTCTAAGGTTATTGAAACTTAAGAACTTAAATATCTGGTTATTCTTTTCACTCATTTGAAGCTTAAATGAACTGCTTTAATTAAAAAAACGAAATTTGTTCACAAGCTGTTTTATCTTAGTAACTCCAGCTTACGTATATCTGTGGCTCGCACTCACGCAACTTACTCCTCTATTTGAACATTTTCCATTAATAAATTATCAATCGTCTTGCGGAGATTCAATTAACTCGGATCCATGCCTTCTCAAATTATTAAAATTAACAGATTGAACTTGAAAGTGTAAAAGTTGGGCTGAAAACCTCTCTTATATAACTCGATAGTCATTAGTGGTTGTTGGTTTCTAAGTAAGAAGTTTTAAAATGTTTCAGTACAACGGCTGCATGAGAGAAGTTTAAAAACTTCTATCTTGAAAGAAAAACGCTCAACTGAACCTTCTTTAGACTTTATCTTTGAAAGTTTTCGATGTGGGAATAACTTGCGTAAATAGTGCG
Organism: Platerodrilus igneus; assembly: GCA_036346225.1. Lineage (NCBI taxonomy): Eukaryota > Metazoa > Arthropoda > Insecta > Coleoptera > Lycidae > Platerodrilus > Platerodrilus igneus. The sequence goes on along the minus strand of JARFIW010001433.1, from coordinate 756,064 downwards.
TTTGTGGAGCAATTTCGTCTTTATTACAGCTGCAGGTTGATGTTGATGTCTCATAGTGTCTAGAAAAGCAGCTGAATAATTTTTATTCACGATTTTGTTTTCAGTTTAGAGTATGTAGCACATGGAAGTATTATTGGTTTTTGCAAACCAATAAGTTATGGTGGTCAGTTTCCACAAGGAAAGATTAATTAAAGTTATCGTTAGTGGTTGAATGTATGCCAGATTATTTGCTAAATCCGTTTAAAAAGTTTTAGGGGCATTTTGATAGTATACAATGTTTAATGACACACTGGGTGAGTATAAAATCTAATCATCCCCTACACAGAGGTTTATAAGAATATTACGATTTCAATAGTGTATAATAGAATCGCGCGTACACAAATTTTTATATGTATTTGTACGATCAATAGGAACCGAATAAATAGGGTTGTTTGTAGAAAAGTATCAAACTATAATATTTATGAAGTCGTGACAATCAAGCGCAGGTAAATTTGTATCGGTTAAATTTACAATAACCAATAATAAATAAATGATCAAGCTTTATAAAAGACCTTAATCGGGTGTTTGGTAGATTATTCAATAGTAAAATCAATCCTTAAGATATTCGATTAATACGGAAAATTCTTAGTAATTTCTTACCTTTAGGACCACTGAGAAGCAATACCAACATCACCAACTATTTACCTCGAGACGCCACCACTATAAAAAACAGGAGCGGCTAATTCTAGCCCATAGATAACACTGATACCATACATCTTACTTCATTTTGACGAGTTATGTATATGGTTTATCTTAGACAAAAAAACTAAACTGATTCAGGTTGAAAGTTACTTAAACCAAATTACTAAAGCTATTTACTGATAATAGAACCTTTCAGAAAATTATTGTAAAAAATATTTACCTATTGGAGAGGTTGTTAACCGTAATTGGTTATTATATTCAACTATCAAAAATGTACTGCTTTGCTTTGCTGCAAAACTTTTAGATATCATTACTCCTTTAGACAAAACTGGTTTCCGCGACTGGCAACATCTGACACGACATTTGATAAGGCACGAGAAAAGTAAAATTAATGTTAACTGCTATAATAATTTGGCCCAGTTGCAGAATTTTATCAAAAATAAATCTTTTAGAAATCATTTGAACGATAGTCTTAATTGTCCGAGAAAAAAAACCTTAGTTAATGGTTCTATAAAGAAGTATAGTAATAGTACAATATCTAGCCCGACAAAATTTAGCTTTTCAGGGAAGAGAAAATTAACTCTTCGCAAAAAATACCGGTAATTTTTTAAAACTGATTGAAACCATTGCAAAATTTGATCCAGTTATGGTCAAACATATCCAATGTATTCAAATAGATGGTAAACGCTTGTGCTATTATTTAGAAAATAAAATACAAAATGAAATATTATTAATTTTAAGGGAAGCAAAAAAAGGTTATTAAAACCGTGTTTTACAAAGGTAATTCTTTTTCAGTTATATAAGACTGGACTATTGACAAGAGTCGTTAAGAAAAAATTACTATTATAAGATTTGTATTTTTAGACTAGTAGAAGGAGGATGTCGGAGATAGACCAACCGCCACCACACACACCACCATCACCACCACCATCACACACCACCACCACCACCACCAGCACACTTGCAAGAATATTCGCATATCTAGTAACAAAATCTGCACAATAGTTTTCTTCAACTACTAATTTTTAGCCTCCGGCATGAATCGTGCTCTCGACACGCTGATCTGGACCGTCACCACACACCACCACCACTTAGTAACCTAGTAACAGTAATAAAGAACAATGTCATCTTAAATCTGCACAATAGTTTTCTTCAACTAATCATTTTTTAGCTTCCGGCATGGATCGTGCTCTCGACACCCTGATCTGGACCGTCGGGTACCGACATCCTTCGGCAGAACCTCGACATCCTTCCACAGGACCATCGGATCTGCAAATTCTGCCGCTAATTTATGGCGATATTTACATAAATCCACTAGATTACTGAAACAAAAAAAAAATTTCCCTCGTGAATATCAGATAGTAAATTGGACCACCATAAATCATAAACCCTTACCTGATATCACAAGGTCGAGAATTTCTTATTAACAATGAAAGCCCAAGGTAAAGTTGGATGGAAAACGGCTTGAGGAAAAGAAAAACTCTTTAGACATAAACGGCTAGTAGAGTGTTAGCTCTGGGTAGATCATGAGCTTGGGCCATGGGTTGTCAAAAGACCGAAAAATATGAATAATGAGCGCCACCGTATTTTTCAATACAACAACCTACAAAAATGATCTGTGCTTGTATTAGGGGAATGCGGAAACCTTATATCAAAACACTAATATAGCCATAAAACCTGAATTTCACTTTTTTAAAACACTTACCAAAATCTCAATTATCAGATGTCATACAGATGTCTCGACTTAACCTGTGAACAAACAAATGCGCAACATGGACACCGTTTGTGTCCTCAAAAATATTTACCAAAAATAGTATAATAGAATTTAAGTTCCAAAAATATACACCCAGTTTAAGTTCTCTTAATAATTCATATTACACATTTTAATCTTTAGCCACCAGTAGTACTACGTTGACCTTACAATCAAATTTAATTACTTAAGTTTCGATAAAATAGCATGTTTCAACATGGAGTTAGTTTTACTTAATATGTATAAAAAGATGTCATCACGTCGATTAGGAGTCAAAGTACTTGACCTCAAAATTATTAAATATATTTTTAAATTAGCGTAACATAACATGTGATATTTAAATTTGGACAGCTGAATATTTTTCTTGACATCATATGCCACTAACATCTTTTCAGTTTAGTTAACGTTATCTGTTTGTGAAATAATTATGATAAGCAAACAGCATAGCCATCTTTAAAATTTATGCAAGGCTATAAATTTATTACGGAATTCTTTCTTTCACTAAACAATTTTTAAGTTACTTTAGTCTAGGTAAAGTTTCAACCTTATATTTTCGTATTACGATTAAATAATTATAAATGTAATTAAATGCTACATATCACTCACGTGTAGAAGTACAGTACGACCAAAAAAATCGAACTATGACCTCAGCTGTAGGATATTCCATTAACATCTACGTTTTGCGATGCACAAATAGGAAACATATGAATAAGGACGAATTTATCGCTGGAACTATGAGAATTCTTCTTAATAAAACATTATTTAACGAAACCAACTCCTCCTTAATTACATCTTATAAAATTTAATATTCCATTTCCCAAACTAAATTTTCTTGAAATTAATTACTTGATATTAACTGTATCCAACATATTTTCTAGATATTACTTCCGAGATATTGCTCCAAGATATTATCTACTTCCGTGATATTGCACTAAGAGGAAAATAGTAATAAAATTTACTTACTTGATTATACCAACTGTTTTAATGATTAGGGGGAGCTTCTATCTCCTTTGGCCTGCAGGAATCAACTGAACTGCTCTAGGTGGATCACAAAAATAACAATCATCACGCTAAAGCCGCTAGGAACTACCTTCAGATTCGAAGATTCAATCAGTTCTATTTTTCTTTCGGACCGTATTACAGGCCACGTGCCTGGATACGACCATCTTGACGTTTCTATGCCGCTGATAGCAGCTTACCTGTTCAGACGCCGATAGAAAAGTGACACGAAATGACAACTCGATGAAGCTTATTAACGAAACTTAGACCTCAAAAGTAAAGGAGTCTATATGCTATTATAAATTTTATGAATTATTTTTATTGTACGGAAATTTACAAATTATATTTTTATATTATTGCGGTATTATTTTAGATTAATATGCGAAGTGTAACTACGTAAAAAAATACGTTACATTACTTTCACAGAACCACCGGATCTGCAAATTCTTCCGCTAATTTATGGCGATATTTGCATAAATCTACTGGATTAATCCAATAAACGTAATGCAATCGTTTGCAAATTAAATTTTTATAGATCTCAATCTCAAATATTAGCATAATTATTCAAGTAACATTGATTAAGTACTGTATTTGCACAGATTAATCCTTTAAACTAATCTATATACTGCAAATGCAATCGTTTGCAAATTAAATTTGGATTTGTTTTTATATCACAGTATACCTTCCAGTATGTTAGCAAATATTCGCAGGCTATATAGTCACTGTTCTTTGTTACAAAACTTGCATGGAAATGAATAGGATCTCTCATTCAATTCGAGGTTAACCTTGTTTTTTAATTATCAATACAATTAGCTTGACTAGATTTTGTTACAATAGAACGTTTGTTTTTCCGTTAAAAACTTGTTTGTCATTGGTAAGAAATTTCCAAAATTAATCACCTATGTCTGTTATAACATATCGAGAGTAGTGTATAGTTCGTTTGACCTGTGACTATGATGGTATCGTGGAAGAGTATACTGAAATACGTCTCAAAGGTGTACCGATTACTAAAAAATATAATGTTCCCAACATGGTTCACATAACGTAACGTTAACACCGAAAGAATGCCAGCATAACTTGTAAATTAATATATTTATATGTAAAATGTATTTTGGAAAAATATAGAGATATTTGTAGATATTGTTTATTCAGTTCTTGTTGCTATGAAAGTTTAAATGGAGATGTATTTTACATTTGTATTCATTTAGTTTCTGTTTGTTGACGAGTACATACCTATGATTGTGCAGGAAGGTAGTGGGTTAGCTAACAGAGCTATAAATAACTCACCGTTTAAGCTACACATTCCAAGTTATTCTTATTGTGGTCCTGGGATCCGATTAGAAGAAAGGTTAGCCCTAGACAATCTTGGAATAAACAAGTTGGATCGTCTGTGTAGGCACCATGACACTGCATAGTCCAAGTTCCCCGACGATTACCTTGCTAAGCATCTAACAGATAAAATTTTAGAAGAAAAAGCCTGTGGAAGAGTAAAGTTCAATGACGCAAAATTTGATGAAAAGGCTGCAGCTTGGTTTGTGACAAATGCTATGAAAGCAAAAAGAAAAATGGGTATAGGTATGAAGAAGAAGAAGAACAAAATAAGTTTCAAAAGCGGATTCTTGAAGAAAATACGATCCGCAATCGATAGAGTAAGTTCTGATATCTTGAAAAAGCTACTCGATGTTGGTATTCTAATTTGCAAAAAAATCATAAAAGGAGCTGGTGGGAGAAACAAAATTAAAGTCCCGCGTATTATACCCATTCCACAGAAAGGAGGTTTTCTACCATTGATTCCGATATTCGACGGACCAAGTGCTCTAGGAGCCTTAACAGGTGGAGCTGCGGGATTAGCTAAAGCAGTAAATGATGCTAAGACAGCGAATGTGCAGCTTAAGTAGAATTAACGGCGCAACAGATCTATAAAAGCCATTGCCGTCGGGAAAAAGGGCAATATACTATTTTTAAAACCTTACAAGAAAGGTACTGTGCTATTTTTAAAACCATACAAGCAAGGGCGCGGTAAAAAAGGAGGATTTCGAGCACCGTTAATGTTACCTTTACTAAAAAAAGGCTTTACAGTCAAAAAACTAAACAAGTTACTTCAAAGAGCTCTTACCGAAGAGGATATAAAGAAATTTGCAGCTGGAATCTTTCATTTTCGCGGTGCTCTGTCAAGGAGATGTTACAGAAGGTTAGACGGCGTGTTAATGAGTCGGATGTGATTAATTTGGATACCACCAACGGACCAGGGACCCATTGGCTTGGATACCGTAAACTTGGTAAATGTGTCATATACTCCGATTCGTTTGGAGACTTAAGACCGCCAGAAGAAGTCGAGAATTATTTTCGAGGTTGCAGAATTTATTACCACAACGTACTCGAACGGACTTATAACAGTTATAATTGTGGACATTTAGTGTTAAAGTTTCTTAGTGATAATGACTAAAACAGTGAGCGTGTTCGGATACGGAAATGTCATATCGACAGCATAGGTTTATCTACCAATCAAATTGATGTAAGACAGTGAATATACTTTAGGCTTAGTGGGGTTGTACACATGCAATACCGTGCAGAACGTACTCTCTGATAATAATGTTCTACATTTTGATGATTCAGAGCAACATAAAATAGTCATTGAGCCGGGTTCGTACGAATTGGAAAAAATAAATGTATCTATACAAGAAATATTCAAACAATGGCTCGGTATGGTACTATATATCAACGAGAACATGGAAAAATATTTCAAATTGAATGGTAACAATAACACGTTAAAGTGTTCTATGCGTAGCAGTTTACCTATCGACTTTGGTGTGGAACTTAAGAACAGTATTGGAAACATCTTAGGGTTTACCAACCGTAAACTTTCTGCAAACGTCTTGCATATTGCAGATCAACAAGTGAACATAATTTCAGTATCAAACATTTTTGTGGAAACCAATATCACCTTACATGTGATTTTCCAATGCTCCACACGAAGGTACTACATTGGCCAAGAAGCGAGTTTCTTTACCTGAAAAATTTTGAATTTTGCCGAACCTTTGCTGTTCCAAGCAAAGTAGGGATCTTTAACGTGCGTGACAACACTCACACACGGGACCTTCATTTTACCTCTCATCCGAACGACGGCGTATCTTTGTGAAAATGCTCGCCTAACATTTTTCAAGCGGACTGTGTCGAGATTCGAAGCCGAGACCTTGGGCGTAGTAGTCACACGTATACCAACTTCGCCACGGAGCCGCCTAAACCAATATCACTACTTGATTGTTCAGAAACAATTTTCTTACTCACAGTATATTTGAATTCAGCCATTCTGTAGAGCCTGGGTATAATCTGGAAAAGGAGCTAAATCACGTTATATATTATTCACTGGGCGTATCCGAAATTGATAACATAACTATACAATTTGTTGATCATTTGGACAAATTGGTAAATTTTTCACCAGAAACATGCACTTGCGTTAGACTGGAAATAAAAAACATCTAAAGAAAACGCCCATCGATTTTGTATATACAACACGTTACCACATACCTCGACGAACAGAAGTGAATACGACGTCAGACTGTCAAGTCGTCAAGAAACTGAAAGCTGAGGATATACGTTTCTTAAAATCCTTGGGATTAAAAGTTATAAATGATGAGTAACAGGAATAAATGCAGCTTAGATCTCCACGGTGATGAAAAACGTCCAACTTGGAAGACTCAAGTTTGATATGTACCCAAATTGGATGTGTTTGGAAGTTATAAATTAGATGAAACAATAATAGAAGAAGATTTTTATACGTATCTACCATTTACCTTAAATGCAGAAAACAATGATCGCATTTTCATATAAATTTAAAGCAGTGATAACATTACATACCCCCGTGAAAGTTTCATATTAGTTAGAGGTACCTATAGGTATATGGAAAAACTAGGAGAAGCAACAACAACTAAAGATCCGATTAAAGTAACAGAACTAGATCCTAAAGCATACGAATTTACTAGAAATGCACCGTATGTTCTGTTCGAGGAAATTCAATACAAATTGGAAAATAATCAAATAATCGATGTCTGCAGAAATCCGGGGATTACTCGAACCATCAAGGGATTGATATTACTAGAAGAAGCAGAAACAAAGTCTATTGCACACACTGGTTGGAAATTCGATGTCATATTCTAAGATGGGCGGTTTAGTTGTGCTATACCGCGAAAAAACATTTTGGGTTTTTCGAAGATTACACAAAACTATTGTAAACATGCCCCAAGAACTGATTTCAATCATATCCAAATCTGATGCAAACTGCTACAAGTAGATAGGAAATACAGTGACGTTCAAAATACAAATACAAATACAAATTTCATGAGAGGTGCCTTACATTACATTAAGCGACTATGTCAGAACTTCGTTGCTGTCAGAGATGCAGGATCAATCAAGCATAATCGCAGCATTCAGAAAATGGGATCTGCACGAATTACCATCGCTATGTCAATCAAAGTCGCAAGTGTGTCGAATTAAAGTATCGAGCGGAACGGAAAAGGCCCGATGGATAATATTTGCACTTCAAAATGGAAAATACGACATGAAAGAAAAACATGCGACAAGCTTTACGAATGCCTACATAACCAACGTCAAAATGTATTTGAACTCTCAGGCGTTTCCTCAAAATCGTATGAATTTGGACTTTGAACAGAATGGCTACTTACCGGTATACACATCATACGCAACTTTCTTGGAAAAATACTATCCGAACAAAACCTCTAACAAATGTTTAATGGATTACAGCAAGTTTAAGGAATCGCCCGTCTTTGTAATCGACTGTCGTCATCAATTTGAAAGCATCAAGGACGCAACGGTTGACGTAAGAATGGAGTTGGAAACATCAAGAAATTTTGAAACGTCAATAAAGACTTATGCTTTAATTATACATCACTCTATGTTTGAGTGCAGTCCTTTCACAGAAGTTGTTAACAGATATATTTACAATTAAATATTGTATATGTGTTGCTTTTTATTAAAATTGTATACAGTCTATGTTGTTTTAATTATATCAGAAGTTTTGACGTTCTTACTACATGACAGATGTGTGGGCGGGCGGGCGGACGTGAGGACGGGCGGGGATGGACTATTTAGTATAGAAAACAGCTTTTTAAAATTTTGAATCAGTTTTAGCTGTATATTTGAAAGATGTACACCAAGAAATCTTTAGAGAAAGCAATTAGTGAAATCCTGTAAGGTGCGTTAAATGCATAAAGCTAGTAGATTGTACAATGTACCTAGAACAACCTTACGCGATCACCTCCATAAACTTGGTACTCGAGATAAAAATAGAAAATCAAATATCCTGGATATGAAGGCAAGAACTTAAAATACCCATACAGAACTTTGACGATTTCTTGGTTTCCGCACCCAGCAATATGGGTAAACACAGACTTTTGTTCCCATCTAATATACGAGCAATATTCGCTGGTCCATCTAACTGCGGGAAAACAAACGCCTTAATCTCACTCATTTTGCGTGAAAACGGACTTCGATTTCAAAATATGTATGTGCTTTCAAAAAACCTGTATCAACCGAAATATGAACTGTTAAGAAGTGTATTTCAACCTTTAAAATAAGAAATTGGTTACAACGAATATGAAGACTATGATGATATTATGGGACCTAGCGATACCAAGAATGATTCAGTTATAACATTTGACGATATTCCTGTGAACGAAAAAGCAAGATCGCACAGTTTTTCTCCTTTGGTAGACATAAGAGCATTGATTGCTTTTACTTATGTCAAACGTATGCCAGCGCTGTAAAGCATGGGCGTAGAGATAACGCAAGTGTTATGGTAATCTGGAAACAGGATGAGACCAATCTCAGGCATATGTTGTTAAACCATATAAGCGGTGACTTGACATATCCATAATTTAAACAAATTTGTCAGCGTTGCTAGAATGGTGGTGATTCGAAACATAATTTTGTTACTATTGTCAAAAATTTTGATGTCGTTAGAGGGCGATATAGGAAAAATTTCTACAAGTATATAAATATAGAAGAAGACGTTAATGGTTAGTTCCAATCCGAAGTCTCATGATGACGGACGTTAAAGATTTTATTGCAAATTAACGTATGCTCCATCTTATGCAGGATGCCGTGCGAAAGAAGTTTGTGGAACACAAAAAAAGATATATTACTTCTCAACAAAAATAAAGCTCGTAAACAATTGCTTGAGCCTTAGCACATCACCGCTTCCCAGTTAATAGAAATAGCGAAAAAGATGCCGTAACCTATAAAGAAGATTAAAGTTGAAAACAGAGACGAACTTTTAAAAAAATTAAGTTGCCAATTCACGACCAGCCTGCACATCCTATTATGTGGGACATTGTTATTTAACACTGTTACTAGATGTGTGAATATTTTTTTGCATGTGTGGTGGTAGTGGAGGTGGTGTGTGGCGACGGTACAGATCAGGGTATCGAGAGCACGATTCATGCCGGAGGCTAAAAAATGAGTAGCTGAAGAAAACTATTGTGCAGATTTAACATGACAATGTTATTTAATACTGTTACTAGACGTGCAAATATTTGCTAATATGGTAGAAGGGTTATACTGTAAGATAAAGACAAATTAGAATTTAAATAAATTATTCGTGCCAGGGGCTAAAAATGCTTAGTTAAAGAAAACTATTGTACAGAGTTTGTTACTAGATGCGCGAATATTTTTGCAAGTATGGGGATGGTGGTGGGGTGTGATGGTGGTGGTGTATGTGCTGGTGGTGTATGTGGTGGTGGTGTATGTGGTGGTGGTGGGTCTAACTCCGACATTTTCCCTCTACTTAGACTATTTGATCAGAAAAGTTGAAGTCAAAGATGTTTTTGGAGTTTTGCAAATCAAATTATCTGACGATGCAAGGAATGAATGAGATTTAGATGAACTGAATTTGGCTGATGAGCTAGAAATGATTCATATGTTTACCATAAAGGTAATCCGTTGGAAATTTTAGAATACGTAGTAAGACATTATTTACTTCAGATATTTCTAAATTCAACGATAGTTTTGAGAATGATATTAACTTATCATTAACGGCTGCCGAAGGTGATCGATCGTTGCCTAAATTAAAATTAATAAACGATCAACAATGACACAAGGAAGATTGAAAAATTTAGCGTTAATTTCAATCGAACAAGATGTGTGTGACGATTCGCAAAATATACAAGATTTAATAAAAAAAATTTGCTCAAAATAAGGCAAGACTAACAACTTTTTTCTAAAAAATGTTATAGGTATATTCATTATTGTTGCGTCTGGTTTGTTTATTTCTAATGTTAGAAATTTTTTGTTGCTTTTCGTACTATAGTTTTTGGTATACAGTTTTTGTCCTTTTTTGTAATATTCTGTGTTTCTAATAAAAAATGTAGCTCTACAGATATGAACTACTTCACTATTAAAATGTGAATTGTGTTTGGAGAGCGACTAAATCCTACTGCACTCCGTGCCACGTTATGCTAATAACGTGGCACGGCCGTGAATATCTCAGCATATACGACAAGCTACAAAAGTAAAAGCAATAATTACGTGAAGTTTCTCTTTGTCTAAGGTTGTCCCGTTTTTATAAACTTCTAATTTATCATCATCATTAGCTCTTTAGTCCTGGAACTAGTTGAACGCGTACTTCCATAGTTTCCTATTCTGAGCTAACGTACACATTCCCCTGAAATTTCTAGAGCCTACATTTTTACTATTTGTGCAATAGTCTAATTAATGTCTAACTCCTCTATTTCCTTTCTCTGCTTTTAGTATATTTCGCACTATTTACCCATGCCTATCTCACCTATTTTTTCACACCTTTACACATACTCCTTCCTTCCCCAGCTGTTTCTAAGACATTTTTGTTCTTAACCTTGTCTGTCAGTGATATCTTTCTTCATCTTAAGTCTGTAGCACCACATTTCAAAGCGTACAGTCTTATTACTGTCCGGTTTTTCTCATAGCTGTACGGTGCTGTGCTCCACACAAATGCTTTCAACAATTTTTTCCTTGTCTTTTTGTTTCTTCTCTTCAAACATAGCAGTTGCTTTTTCCTGTCAAATGCAGAACCTCTTTGTGTGTAACAGTAATAACGCACGGGTCAGGCAAAAACAGAAAGGAAAGCGAAGTTAGGACACGCACGAATCACAATCACGTACAAAAGGATACAAAAAACTTAGCAAAGTCAGGCTAACTACAGAAGCGAAGAGTGGGATGGTTCACTAAGACAAAGAAAAGTGCATCACCAACAAATTTTTATTGACAAACAACAGAAGGTAGAAATATTTTATTTAAGATAAGCAAAAGAATCATATTCTACAAGCAATCTTTTAGAAATTTACGTACGAAGTGCACATTTCGTCGTTCAACATATAAAGAAAACTAATCAGTAAGAAAACGTAATTGTTCAAATAGCAAATATGTTAAATTAAAGTATGGAATTCAGAAACGTTTTCAGTAGTATTTTAAGACGTAATATGAAACGTTTGTGAAGCTAATTTCCAAGAGGGTTGGAAACTGGTTCCGCCCATCAGGGCAATGTTGTTCATCCGAGTGCATTGGTTACGCACAAACATCCAAGAGTGGGCAAACAAGATGAAAAAGAAAAGATTGCAACATATCTCCATGTGCCGTGATACTTATCTGGTATTTGCATCCACGGAGGTAAAGCAGCTAGACGTTTTGATTCTTGCACCCAAATGCTGCATCACGACAGTTGCCAAATCTTTAGGGCTGCGACCATCACTGCAACGGCGGTCCTACGTATAGAGTACTTGGGTTTACGTAAAAGAGCTAAAAAATGCCCTTCTAGTATTAATAAATGCGTAAAAACTTACCGATGCACCGAGCATATAAGCTTCTCGTGGATGATGTGCTTCGCTCTTGGAGTAATAGAATTGAATACGCATAAAGCACATGTTAATCAAAGTGAACCAAGCTTAGAAAACGATATGATAATGGGTTGAAATATTAGGGTACCCCATGCCAAAGAACACGTTTCAACAAAACCGGTAAATGCGAATCCAATCGTCTTTGTTAATCACACATGTAGAATTTAAATTTTTATTACACTACTTTTACATAAAACGAACATATCCTTTCCGAAAACAATGATTGTTGAAAACGGAATACATTTGCTGTATTATATCAAACAGTAAAGATAGATTGAGATACTTTGACAAAAACTAAGTACACTAATAACATTCTACAGGGTGTTAAACTAGCACTTATTTCAATTGTATTAGAATGAATTCGGCGCAAATCGAGTTATTTACATTATAATGCGTGATCAGAGGCGTCTCATGCAATAGGTATTTAGACAAAATATCGAAGCGGAGGTGTCAAAATATTTAAGAACATCGGAAATTGAACGAAAATATTTAGGAATTAAAAATTGAACGTAACAAGCGCTAATCCTTTTTCTGTATCTATCTTTTGCACTTACTCCATTTTGCGTTACTTAGTTTTTTTGGTAACAGAAATCCTTAACCTCTTGTAAATTTTCGTTTCCTATTTTATGTTCTGGTTTCTGATCTATTTCGTCCTTCTTTACATACTGGCACCTTAGTTTTATTTTTATTGGTTTTCAGATCGTATCTCTCTGCTAGTACTTTCTCCATTTTATTAAGGGCTGCTTCGACTCTTTCTTACTAGATGCTAATACCGCTGTCATCTGTAATAATAATTCAAAATGCCTTCCTGCATTAACAGGTTAAAAGTTAATAAAGGTATCACATCCCTCTTTCACACCTTTCCTTAGTATTTACTTCGTTACTACTTTAATTCTTGTACCACTGTTTACTCTTTATATAAGCTATATATTATTCATCTATGTCTATAACTCATTTCAATTTTTTGAGCACTTTAAACATTATTTCCCATTTTACATAGTTGAATGCTTTTTTCAAGCTATATAACAAAATAAGTTTTTGCCAATCTCAATACATTATTTATTTTAAAGATTACATTATTTGCAGAATCATAGTCTTCAAATAACGTCCATGTCTTCTCGATAGGGTTTAATTCTGCATGTTATGGAAGTAAACGCAATACTTCATTACCACGTTCTGCTCGTAACTGATCAATTACAAATACCTGATAAATACGTTTGTTTGTCTTGATTTTAGAATATAATACTGGCTTCGTATCGATATATTCAAAAAAGTTATTTCGTTCCTTCAACCCCTTCGTTTATCTGTTATCTGCCAAATTGAAGTAGGATTAGGGTGCACAAAAACATTATGATGTTTCTCATTGTCAATCACCAACACCAAAACTTGATTCCAAATTTGGTGATAACCTTTACTGCAGCCAACCTTTATAATTTTGGCGACATATGCTATCGTGATAATCCCCAGTTTTCAAACCAGACTTAAATATCAATGCTGCTTTTAGAACAAACACATTTTCTCACCTGCGTGAACAATAATTAAACATTCCCCTTTTGAAACAGGAGATTTAAAATCATTTGTGATGCCGTCATCTCAACACTTTGATGCAGTGTGAGAACCGTTCGGATACGTTTCATCGTTGTACACAATGTTTCTGCCTGGTATTGCTTTGTTCAACAATAATTCTATCCACGGTTCTATTTTAACGAAATCCTGCTGCTAGAACAATTTTTCTGAACTATCCCACTTTTTTTGTATTAGGGGCAATCGTTTCTAAATTTGTCAAACACTGCCTTCAAAGTTGTTCTACGTTTATTTATTGCTGTGAACCGATACATAATGGTTCTTAGAATCTTTTTCACAAGTCCATTTACTGTCGAATTCGGACTTGGTTTCTTCGCATTTTGTTCTTATGAACTGAATTAGCTGCATTTGAGTGGCTTAATTATGTCATGCTAATTGACAATTCTTTGCACGGTCCCCAATGAAAAGCTTGTTTTTCTGTCAGACGCTCTTGCAAATTGCTCAAGTTATGGGTCTCTGAACACTTCGCCTTTCAAAAATTGAAACACATTAAAAACAATCAGTCGTTCTTGACCATGATTCACCTTCCTCTTATTCAAATCACTCTAAGAAAATATCAAAATTAATCAAGTATGTATATTGCTGAATATATTAGCCATCGGTTAGTTTTGAAAGAAGGTGGAAATGACAACTATATTGGCACATACTATTGCGATCGGCTGAGTATGTATACTGTTGTCATAGAAAATGTTTACCAAGCAAAAAACTATAAACGTACAATTTCTTATCGGCGAACACAAGTAAAAACTTTGATGTTATATGATGGTCTGGATTTATTTTGTGAATTTATGTATTTCTAGTTGCTGTCAGCGTAAACGGGATCTTGTAAACAATGCTTTATTTTGCGCGATAAATGGAGTATTTGTAATGACTTATGAAAACTGTAATGCTAGCATGCTACTGTATGTTGTACTGAAACATACTGAATCTTGACCTTCAAGTTTATGTGTCCTACTGAGCATATGACGTCAACCGCCATCCGATGATAATTCTGCGATATCATAGTAAAGCAGCTATCTCCGTGAGCATATGACATCAACCGCCATCCGATTATAATTTTGCAATATCACAGTAAAGCAGCTAGTTCCGTGATCCCATTCAGCAGGGTGGTGACCTTATTTATCACCTAAAAGAAAAATAAATAAAAAATGGAACAGAAAGTACACACAGATGTAGAAACCCTGAAAAAACTGTCGTTTGTAGCAAAGTATGGCTATCCGTCATAAAATAATACATTCTAGAACAAAAAAACTCGTTTTTGTGTTAACACCAATAAGACAACATGGAGTAAAATATCAACATTAATCGTATACGCCAGATCCAGTAATTATCGTGGTTATGAAACCTATAAAATTAATAACTAGAAGATTAGCTCGGTTAAGTTAAAATAATAAAATTGCAACTAATCCTTAAGTAATACAATATTAATAATAAATATCATCTCGCATGCAGATGATCTTTGTGAAACATAGTTAAAATTTTGCCGTCGCAGAATCTTATAAATAACGTACATCAACAATGACATTGCACGATTGCTATAAATATATTTTCTATAATAGAAACAACACAAACATAATTAGTGATCGATGTAAAAACAACAACAGAAACGCTTCTCGCATTTTTAAGTTCGGAGTAAAGAATTAAATATTAAACAACATAGAAAGGGACCAAACACCAAACATGATCACAGCACATGTAATGATAGAATCCGACACTAAGTTCTGAATAAAATATTGTAAGTAGATATGGGGTCACTTGAGCCTGGGAAAATTTTGAAGACCGTGGGAAAATTTCTTTGAAGGGCGTGGTCCTTTGATGTATGCCGCTTCCGGGTGGGCCATACTCCCAAATTTTTTTTGGGGTCCTAGTAATTTTTTGGGGTTAGGGGAGGGCCGTACTCCCAAATTTTGGGGGTGGGGTATACACCAAATTTTTTCTTGGGGTCTTAGTAATTTTTGGGGGTTAGGGGAGGGCCATACTCCCAAATTTTGGGGGTGGGGTATACACCAAATTTTTTCTTGGGGGGTCTTAGTAATTTTTGGGGGTTAGGGTGGGCCATACTCCTAAATTTTGGGGGGTAGGGTATACCTCTATGTTTTTTTTGGAGGCGGGCCATACACCAAATTTGTTGGGGGTCTTAGTAATATTTGGGGGGTTAGGGTGGGCCATTTTCCAAACTTTTTGACTGGGGTATACCCATTTTTTTTGGAGGCGGGTCATACACCAAATTTATGGAGAATTTTGGGGGTGGGGTAGCCGACTTCCGTGTGAGACATACTTGTGAAAATTTTAATAGCGTGGGAAAATTCTTTCGAGGGGCGTGGTCTTTGATGGTTCTTCTAGATATATCATACAGCCACCCTACTTGCAGAGTTAACACTTATACCCTTTTGTATTTCACTAATTGCTTTCTCTAAAGATTTCTTGAGGTACATCTTTCAAATACAAGTCTTTGCACGCCATTTATTTGCCTCCAATGTCAAACCAAACTCGTTACCAAGTTGAAAATGCATGTCGTCTATTTCTACATCCAAATCATTTAATCGCATTCTTTTAACATCTTGAGCAAATCTGTTCACCATAAGTTCTACTCCGAGATCGCAAAAATTATTCCAATCTTTGACTCCCAATTTTATTGAATAACTGTTGCAGCTTCTATTGCAACACATAATTTGAAATACTGGTCTTAAATCACCATACAAGTCAAAACCAATTGCCACATTATGGTGATGAGAAAAAAAGTAGGCAATACAAATACGCTTAAATTGTACGTAATTTTTTTCACTAATCTGTTAACGTCTACTAGCGGCACTCTCACATCTGATGTAACATCGAAACCAGAGAATGCCATTAATTTTAAAAACACGTCTGACCAATTAAAAAATTACGAATTGTCTACAATTAGTAAACATAAAACTTTAAGGCTTCACAATTTCTACCTAGAAATAAAACACGTAAATGATTAACACTATTACCTATAGTTTTTAATTACAAATACATCTAAGCTTAAATTGTTTTATACAAATGCAAATTTTCAGATATTCACAAATTACGAAGAATTTTTGAATTCTTTATATCCGAATGGAAGTAAAGTGTGGTTATCACAAAATTTACGCTTTGCTGAATTTGGTTTGTACATTTTTGTCTCAGTTCTTGTAACTAGTTCGTGTTCCTCCGTTCTTCTGATACATTTCGAAACAATAAATATAGGCCTCGTTGGGGTTAAAACCATCTTTTTAATGCTTTCGAAGTTTACAAGTTGTGCGGTTGTGTAGTTGAGCGAAATACCCTTTACTTTGCAAACAAGAACTTATTGTTTGTCCGTAGACACAACTTTATATGCGTAATTTTTTGGACCTCCAGACACAAATTCGTTGATGTAGCTACCTGCCCCGTAAACCTCTAATTCATCCGTCATATCGCCTACAAATTTTCCGGTGGGGACGTCGTATTCTCCGGGACTAGAAACATAAACTATGGAGTCTGTGTCAAAATACAAAACCCTCGTTTTCAACTTTTCAAGATAACTGTAAAGTTTTAGTCTTGCTTGTGCAGTTACGTATGCTGCTATGACGACGTTTACCGTAGCTTGCACATCGTAAGCCTCCTCTCTATACTGCCAATTAACAATCACAGTGTCTTCGTTAACAGGCATTGCATGATTTATAATTATATTAAGGTTCGACAACATTCCAAAAAACTCTTCGGGGTTGTTGATAATATTTGTTTTTGGCTGGTTCTCCTTTTGCCCAGTTTTCCCCAAAATGAATTAAGCATGAGTTTAGCTAAAGATCGTAGACCGGGATTATTTACAATCTCACTGTACTCAATTTGTATCCCCTCGTGGGCTAAAAAGTCATCGATGTATTTATTTCTTTCGCCTTTTGTTGAACAACTTCCGGGCCACCCTGACGCATGTTGTTTTATTTTTAAAAACTTGTCCATCGTCTCTCGAAAAACACCGCCAATCTTTGCTATCTTGTAGCCACACTCCTTAGCCTTTAGCACTTCATCAATCACCCATGTACCTGTGAGTGCGCGTTCTTGTTCGTCGTGAGTGCAATCATTCGGATTCATTTCACTCCCACATGTACGGAACAAGACGAACATAAGTTTGCCGTTCATCTTTGTAGGCAGTACCGGAAGATAAATATCTTGCGGAGGAAGGATCGTGCATTTGATTAATCCTTCTGTTACTTCTAAGTCTAGCTGTTCACAATCTTCTCCTACACAAACTATAGGATGTGCCATGGGAAATTTTCCGTATTTGCATACCCACGGATATAAAGAGCAGACGTCTACGTACTTAATTTTGTCATCCTGTTTAGCCTTATGTATTCAAGAGTGTTTCCCGTACGACCACCATAGAAAGCATCACGTGGGTTTAATGGCGTTTGTACAACTAACGGATGGTGTAAGACGTATGTTCGTAATTCTCTATTTTCGATTATATGTGACCGAAACTTACACTCCCACATCTCAATAACATCATATCCTAATTCTTTTAGTTTCTCCATTTTAGCCACAGTAGCCTCTCGTCTTGTACTTAGTGTTTGGTCGGGATCATTGTGTAAAGGGTTGTCTCTGCCGTATTTGAAACAATTAGAGCAACCATGATAGTAGCAACCGTGAAATTCGAAGACCTATTTTGTTTCAGAACAAAAGCCATCGACTTTGAGACCGTGGATTATGATTTCTTGTGGTTTAGCAGCATGCATGATGTTAATTTGACGCTGCTTTTGTTCCCACACAAGCCACTAAATAGCTATTTTAAACTGGTTATCGCGCCACTTATAGCCACCTTTAGGGACAATCCCAATGGTATTTGATTTAAAAAATTGCGTCGATATACCTTGTTACAAGTTGAAGCAATAGTGCACGCTTCTGTAAATGGACACACGCCACTTGTTTCAAGCATTTGCTGTCTGAATTTTAGACATGCGGTAGTCAAAATTTCCACATCTGAAATACAGTAGTCGACTAGGTCGCGCTGCATCTCAAACACGTCATCCTTGTGCTCTTGATACCACTTCATAAACGTTTTCCTGTCATCTTCGTTCATAGTGTCCGGCTCATAAAATTCGATGGGAGGTAAAAGTCCCACATAATTTGCGTTACTGGCGGTGTTAAACAGGTGAGGAAAATACCCCTTCTTAAAACTTTTTCCCAGTCCAAACGCTGTAGGAAGTTTGGCTAAAGCCATTGGAAAATAATTAAGGGAGTCCAAGAACTGCACATTTTTCATCGTCAGTGATATTAGTAGAGTATTTAGTGACGAACCACCGCCACATTTCCTCCAGAATCCCACATTTCCTCACACATCTGGACCAAATAGTTTTCTTCGACTAACCATTTTTCATCTTTCGAGATAAACCTATCTTAAACTTTTCATCTTTCGAGATAAATGAGCATCCTCATTCCCACACACGAGATAAACCTATTTTTAAGATTTTTTACCGCTCACATTCTGGACCAAATAGTTTTCTTCGTCTAGCCATTGCATCTTTCGAGATAAACCTATCTTGTTTGGTATCAATTAATATTAGAATTTTCTCAGCTACCCGAATTTCTAGGAATTTTTTAGATTGCGCCATCCCCCAGGGAGCTACCCCAATTTTAAGATTTTTTTATCAATGTCGATTTCTAATCACCTCTCCTTTTTAATATCTACAGTCTTTTAACCAACATAAATAAATTAAGCATGCACAAATTTAATAATATATTTTATCCAATTTACAGTTTAATAAACTAATTACAATTTTTACAAAGTATAGCATTATTTTCCTCGTGTAGTTGAATCCATGCAGTTGAAAGTAACCTGTAACAAAAGAAATTAATGGGTTGTTTAAATAGACCTGTAACAAAAGAGATTAATGTAAAAAGAGGAGACGTGTTTTCAGTCAATAAGACATATTGTTGTTAATCGAACAATATGTTTTACCGTCCAGCGACACCACGTGGAGGTAAACACATGTCGCCGGGGGCGAAGGAGATATTAAGGATGGGGTGGTAGGTATGTCTTATAACTAACTTACATGCTACTATAAACAAAAACTTAAAACTTATCTATATCTTTATGTCCCCATGCATAGGTTAACGTACTTCCAAATAATTGCCGAGGATTCACACAAGGTAACCAGCACGTATTTAGGAAAATACAAACCGGTTGTAGAAATTGTTTTGTGAACCTTAGAATTTTGGTGTTGAAAATAAAAAAACTAATCATATTAAATAAAATTTATTGATAAAATAATGCGTGTTCAACTATCCCCTAGCCGCCGCCACTGAACACCTTATCCATCTAACGTATTGATTTTTTAAATAATATTAACAATGCCGCTAGTTCGCATGATCTGAAATTTGTGTAAACAAGGATGAACTCCATTCAACGGTACATCAACTACTTATTTTCTATTTAGGAATATATGCCAGAAACTTGCATGCTTTTAATTAATTAAAAGCATAAAGTTTTGTCCGGAAACGCTACTGTAAAATATATAGAGCAAATAAATTATTCCCTGAATGTGTTTTCAATTGAAATAATTGACTATACAATCACTTATGAATTGTAAATTACATTTTATTTAACTAAGTTACTTTAAACAAGAAATTACAGCAACCAAAAATTCCAATGCATGCTTAACAATAATGTAGAAATGGCAAGGTTAATTGATACCGTTTGGTGTATAATTAATAATCTACATTAGAGGGAAAGTGTATGACTTACTGCATACTTTCTTGGTATCCTATCTATTTCGCTAATCGGGAAACCTTGCATAGAGTCATAGAAGCATTATAATTCAATATTTTCGAAACCTCCAACGTAGCATTAATTCATTTGTAACTTGTAATCCAGCAAATATTCTAGATTCTTAACAAACATGTGAATCACATATGAAAGCTGTTTATAATTTCTTCTCCAAACAAATGCGGTTATTACAATAGGAAAGTACGCTAAATGCAAGTCAATTAACAGCAATTAAATATTGCTTACTGACCTACCTTAATTAGGTTGCTGTGCTATTAGGACCAGGGTATGCAGCCTTTAACGCCTCCATCTCGCACGCTTTACACGGATGTTGGTTGTTTCGTACAAGACCCTTTAACAACTGGTGGAGCTGAACGTTTACTGCTTAATGACATACCGTGCTGTTTTTCCTTGTGTAGCTGTAAGCTATTCTTGTAAAAGCGATACTGCAAGACCCAGAGTTTAAGTACTTTGCTGCCGACGGATGTATAAGCTTAACCGTGGACGATGTTACACCACGACATTAAATGGCATGCTTGAATATTTTCTTTGGAAACAATCGAAGATTGCCGAAAACACTCGAAGAGTGCACAAACGCGGTCACTAAACCACAATTAATAATCGCCTTTATAGGTTTAACATTTCTACCATTACCCAATGACTTTAATTACTTATTGGAGAGAATCCTTATTCTCCCACGCACTGTTGCGTAGCTGGATGCCCACCCCTTTTGGGAATATATGCTCGTTATAGGTTGTAGCACCCGCGGTTTTACTTAACTACACTTCGTGAGATCCCTTTAATCTTTTTTTAATCGTGTCCTTCTCGCGTACAATACAGTAGGACTTAGCCTTACTACCTACAAATTCTAACACCAAGTCACCGTTAAACTCGTCTTTAAATTTCCCCACAACTTTTTGTTAACATGCGGTATATTGTGTTTATTATTTGCGGGGTACACCACTTTAAACTTAAAAATAAAAACAGGATAGTTTAATACGTCTATTAATAATTTATGGTAATGTTGGCGGTACAAATATGTAAAAACAAACTTTATCAAGAAAAATATAATGTTTTTAATAGAATACATACACGTATTGATAACATCTATAAACCGCTGTGGTAACCAGAGTCTGGCGAATCTGGGATAGCCAAATCTTTAAACATTTGCGCAAGCGATTGCCTTGCAGTTGCATCTTTTAAGTACTGAATGGGGAAACATTTAATAAGTTCCAACACTGTCAAGTAATTTAATTTGCTGCAATCATTAGACAGAGAAATACTGGCACTGCTCTTTTCCTCTAATAACGTTTGAACCCTTTCTTCCTCCGTTGTATTTCCACATACTTTTTTTATATCACCAACAAATTTTTCGTAAAATTCTGGAAAGTTTCTACACCTTAACTCAGCCATTTTAAAACAGATCAATTCTCGCAAATTTAATAGCTTGATGCACTCGTACGCAGATAGCACAATAACATTCCCATCTTTCGTAATCTCCATATTATATAAATTCTCTTTTTCAAAATTGTTCAACAGCCATATACTTCTATTAAAGGCTGTGCTCAGCTGCAATTTGAAATCTTGATCCAATTGTATCTCAACAACATCGTTTCCAGTAGTCAAACCATTTAATCTGACTTGTTTTGTGTCTTGAGCAAATTGGCGAATTTGAAATTCCACTTGAAAAGTACACAATTTCTTCCAATCGAAGTAAGAGAATGTTATCGTAGAATCAGCACACATACCACTACAGCAAATAACTTGGATGGCAGGTTGAAGACCACCATATAAATCAAAACCAACTTCTAATATATGGTGGTGATAATTTGGAGGAAATTCGCCTAACCTATAGGTTGACTTACCAACTAGTTGGTTGATATTTAATTGTGGTACTCGCACATCACTTGTAACGTCAACACAAGAAAAATCCATCTTTAATTTATAATTTTAATCAAACTCGACGATACTTTGACGACTAATGCACTAGAACATGGCTCTCGCCTTTTATGCCGATGGTCGAGCGTGCGCAGCTCCTTATTATATTAGTTGGCGTTATATGCAAGTCTTGACTGGAAAAGTGACGTCTATAATTGTTTTATAGTGGGTTTTACCTGTATGTATTTAACCACCAACGCCATTTTTAGAATTATTAAACAAAATTACTCTTAGCAGTATTTTTAATATACCATCGTGTAAGATTTCAATTATTATTGTGTTTTTCCTCAGGTTCTCAAATCCCACGGAATTTTTTTCAAATCGAATGACTCCTTACTGATTTGTAGAATAACCTTTTGCAAGCACTGTATATAATTCATCTTTAATCTATTTCTAAACCGTATCGCTCTGTCTTTTGAGATAAACCCCTGGTGTGTCCCACAATCGACTTCCTTTCCACCCCAAACACGTTGACGCTGATGTTGTTTAATTCCTCGAACCGGGGTATATCCTTTATGGATATCGGGAACTGCAGTCCTGTCAAATTGAGAATGGTGCTGTAATGGGGGTAGCTAGGGATGGCCACGGGCCCGGGCTTTGGCCCGGCCCGGCCCGAAGCCCGGCCCGAAAATCAAGCCGGGCTTCGGGCCGGGCCGGCAAAATTTTTTTCGGGCCCAAGCCGGGCCAAGCACGTGTCGGGCCCGGGCCGGGCCGGGCCAGACTGCTCAAGCTTTTCGAGCTTTTCGGGCTATTCGGGCCGGCCCGAAATTTATATAACGAAATATACAATTTATTGATTTAGTAAAAAATTTCATTTAATGATTTCTTTAGGTGCCTCTTAAACAAAATTATAATTAACGCTCCTCTTAATATATCACCCAGGTACAGTTACACACATATTGGTAAGTGTGTGATAATGGAAATAAATCGAAAACGAAGATGATTTGATTTAAACCGATTTGTGAAGTTCGATTTTTTTTTGATAAGTAATATTCACTTGTTTCCACTTTTCAAGAAGTTTGAAATAGAAATTGTCCGTGTTATATTTAATTAATTTGAAGGAGTATTGCAACGTATGTTAATTGTGCTGGTTTATTGTATTATACTTATTAATTAACTTATTATTGTGGCCTCGCACTAAAGATTATTTATGAATAAATCGAAACCACTTTGTATATGTAAAAATATTTAAAACTGCCCGATTACAAAAAACCACCTCAATTAGATTTAATTATTTGAATGTATCTTTTGTTGAAAAGCATACCGAATACAATGCGATTAGCTTTTTATAGCTTTAAATAACAAATGAATATAGAAAAATAAAATGTAAATACTAAATAATATTCTATGTTGCGGCTCCTAAAAAGGTATAAAGAAAAATCGTGATATTATAAAGGGTATAAACAAAAATAACGGAATAGAATAAATATTATTTTAACAGAGGCGTCTCTAGCTGCTGCTATCTGCAGAGCTTAGGCCAATGATGGATACCCATAAAATTTATAATTTGCATTTTAGGTCGCAAATTTTAAACAGCTGTAGTCGTTGGTACATGCGGTAGTAGTTTAATTTTAGAGGTTTTTGCTCCTTCGAACTTTATTTTATTACGACTTATTTTCATCAAATTTTGCGAACTAGCAAGGAATGTACCTGATTCCAGCGTGCGTCAACAAAAGCCGTGTAAATTTGAATTTATCACTTCAAACGGTTTTATTATCCCTTTTACGCATTAGGCGGCATGCGCCTGTGTTTCATGCTGGAATTTATTCTTATTTTGGTAGGTTTTCGCAATTTTTTCACTTCCTTTGTACTTAGAGTTGCTTGACCCATGAAAAATATATTGCAGGTGCGACTATTTCGGCATCTTTCTGGATAAATATAAATAAGCTGAATTCCGTTTCTGCACTCTGATTTAAACTATAAAGATTTTTTATTTAGTGCACTGTTTTAAAAATATTATAACCAAGATTCTAAATTTTGAGCTATCCGTTTTCAATCACAATGTTGGATTTCAATAGTGAGGATAGCGTGGGAGATCCAGATTATCAACCTTGACGAAGTGAATCGGTAACTGACAACACACAATTTGGAGACATAGATGAAAGTTTGCAAAATATACATTTAGTGTCAGACAATTCTAAAACGTGGAGCAAATTTAGTAAGTCTTTGAGTTTGCCCCAATTTCAAAAAGTGTAAAAACTGCAAAATGTAAGGTATACCAAAAGAAAAAGTACGATGAAGAACTTAAAGTGAAAAATTCAACTACATCCAATCTTAAAAGGCATTTAAAAACAAAACATTTAAAAGAATATCGAGATCTCTATTCGCAGACTGAAGACCGAGCTGAAAATGAAGTTGCAGGTAGATCTAGTACAGTGTCTCACCAAAAAACCATTTCGGAAATGTCCCAATGCAAGGTAAGTGTGAAACCTACTTTTCCATTTTTTAAGAGTTAAGAAAATTGCATATAATTAACCAGAAAAACGTAATAATTAATACAATGTTATCCAATAATGTCTGTTTTTATCTCTAAAAAGTACCACACATGTGTGTACTTAGCACTGCTAAAGTGTCAGGTCAAAGAACCTCATTTTTAAATTGTTTTTATGTTTGTTATTATTTTATGAATAGCTTTAATTGAACATTTTTTACTTCCGTTTTATTGCAATCGCCAGCATAGTAAAAGCTTTTAAGTGAACCTAAACAAGAAACCATCAACAAAATCTGGAAAAGCAGCCGCAGAAAAATCAACGTATAAAAAAGTTGTAAAACTGAAAAAAAGTCGCTAATAAGAGAAATTAATTATTATCCCTTAAACTGTTTAAAATTCTTATATTGCATTCGAATTGTTTAAATTAGAGTGTAAGTAGATGTAAAACGATAACTAATTAATTTTTTCATATGTATTGCAGTTTCGAACTTTCGGCAGACAAAGCATGTAGCTAGTTATTTCATTAGTCCAATATGAAAAAATTATTATAAAACAATAATAATACCACATAAAACATTTAAACTTTATTTACAAATTACTGTGCATACATAAATAAAGCACATGCACAAATAAATGCAGTTTTCTTTTTTATGCATTATCCCGCGGCTGGTATACGTACAGCATATACTTCCGTCATCTTTTTCTTTCCTCAATTTTCATCCGCCGAATTTTTTCTTATTATATGCGGCTTATTTTGGGATTTTTCCAATTTTAGATAAGTAATATTATACGGGTTGCTTATTTACATAATTTCGGGAAATAAAAATTGGGTTTTAATATATAAAATGTAGAATCTCACAGGACCACGTTTTTTTATAACAGGTTTCGGGATATCGAGTGAGAATTGTGAAAAAGGGGCGTGAATGTAAAAATCAATATAATATAGCGATGGACACGAACTAGGTTCGGTTCGGTTATAAGTTCGGTTCGACTTTTTTTCTAACTAAACTTTTCAAACCGGACCACATGCTCAAGTTTGATTTCTATTCAGGGTAAAAGGTTCGATTTTTAAATACAAATTTAGTTTAAAAATTTTCACTTTGAGCGTCTCAATCTTAATATACCCACAAATGCACATTTTAAAAATCACTATAGTCGGAAGCATAATGCTTCAAGCATTTAAGAAATATAACAATTTTTAAATGTACATTGGTAATCGAATCTTATAAGTCAATAGATACAAAATGAATCAGGTATTAAGGTTACACATCTAGTGCTGCAAAATAAATTTTCCCATCGAAGCGGCAAGCAGCACGATGGTGGGTCAAAAAGTTTTGTTTTTTTTATACATCGTGGAAAACTTATTTCTATTTGACACTCTGCAGGATGTATAATTAATTGCTTACTTGATATTTACTTGTATAACCATATATAAACACTTAAATATACAGGATGCCCCAACGACAAACTTTCATTAAAGAAATCTCAAAACTTACAATTGCTGAAAAACTGAAACTTTGCATGTAGGGGTTACCCAATAAGGCAAATTTAGCTAAGATATTTTCAACGTTGTGAAATTTCCGGTTATATCGAAAGTAACTGTCAATTTCATTATTTTAAATGGCATACTCCACATTTTATTCTTTATTTGAATAGTGAGCGAGTAGATTATTATTTTGATATTAGGGTTTGTAAAACTATTTTCAATTGTTTTGCTTTCAGGAATTTTTTCTCTTAAAAAGTGCACTTTGGAGGATCAGAAAAATGGCATTAGTAAACATTTTATTAAAACGGTTTATACGCTGTGTTTGCATAACACCGTAACAAATGTTTCTCAATCTCAATAAGCACACTAACATAGTTTTTGCAATTTAATATCGCGAATTTAAAAACTAATAATAAGTAAGAAATTCATTAACAAATATTTGTACTTTACTTGAGCTCAATTTATTAAGAAAATTATGTATAACCTAAATTTCCGCAATACCATAAACGAAAGCAAAATTAAAGAAAATTAAGCACAAATCGAAATTTACTAAATAACTGATTAAACTTTTATGCTCGTTCATGTTGAGATATAAAAAAATGGGGGTTCAATTATAAAAATTACATAATTTTTCAATTCTAAATTTTTCACCTCCTAAAATTGTAAAAACTATTCTATTGTTTTTATTGAAAAACATTTCTTAAGGTGTAATGGAAACAACCTACAATCCGTTTTGATTAAATGTTTATTAACACGATTTTTTAGATCAATAATTCCTGGATGCACAGCAATTGAAGATACATGCACTTAAATCAAAATAACCATCTGCTAAAGCACCATTTATATATGCAATAAAATACAGGATGTGCTATTCAAAATAATTAATATGACAGATATATGCAAGACTTCAAAACTATTTTAGCTATAGTTTCGCCTTGTTCGGTAACTCTTACACAATTTTCAATTTGCCAATTTGCCAGAAAAATTGTAGTTTTTAAAATACTTTTAATGGAAGCTCAGTGTGGGATATCCTGTATACATGTCTTTTTTTATATTAAAGAGCTAGATTCTTTGTAAGTATATGTTATTGTTTTACTCAATACGTAGCAGATTCTCTATATACGACGAAAGCAGCGTTTCCATACTTTTGAAGAACCCTGCATATATTAATATTGAACATTTTTATAGATAAGATTGTAGGCATTTTTTTCATAATAATTAAAATTTCCAGTACAGCATGCGACAAAAAAATATTCAAAGACAACAAAGTAATGTCTACCTGATACGAGAGACTTGAATAATCAGTTCTCTGAACGGATCCTAGCACATTCTCGAAATGTAGACCTATACACAAGCAATCTGTAAAATGGAAATTGGCAACGTTCTTTGTTTAGAATATGAGGAAACAATATTCAATGAAATTTTGAATACTTTCCTTGAAATATGTTACTATATACTAGTAGTAGTACATTTGTGTGAAGTTAGCGATGACTTTTTCCAGCGATGAGTTTTGTAAGACTGACATGCACGATATGACGCGAAGAAAGAATAATGCGAAAGACACGAATTACAATTACTATATTCTACCTGCTCGAATCGCAATCTCAATACACAAAACATAATTATTAGCATAAATACTAAATGATATTTATAGGTCCAGGCACGTAAATAACAGAGTTCATTTCATTCCAAGAATAACTACTAAAGACCATCGTAATACCTAACCTATGAATCGTAATGAAATGCTGCAGATCCCATTACGGAAATGTGGTTTTCATTATTTTTAAAGTAACCTGCAAGAAAATATACAAAATACAGGAATTCTTCCGAAATATTTTTAACAACCAAACTTGAAATTTTGGATATTAGTTTTTTTAATTTTTTAAATTTTCCGAAGCAATCACCTATAGGGTTTTTATTAAACAATTTAAGACACCGATAAAAAATTCAGGTCAAATGCGCGGAAAGTAGTTTTGACACTCAAACGAAATTTTATATTCGTTTTTTTAATTTTGTTCTTTCCAGCAAGTCACCTATAGGGTGTTTGTATTAACCACCCTTAAGCCACCTGAGACAAAATACAGGTCAATATCGTTCGCGGAAAGTAGTTTTGTACACACGAAACTTGAAATTCTTGGATATTGTTTTTTCTCAATTTTGGAAAATTCTTTGCCGAGCAAGTCATCGCTATAGGGTGTTTGTATTAACCACTAATAAGCACACCTGAGTACAAAATATCAGGTCAATATCGTTCGCGGAAAGTAGTTTTGTACAATCGAAACTTGAAATTCTTGGATATTGTTTTTTCTCAATTTTGGAAAATTCTTTGCCGAGCAAGTCATCGCTATAGGGTGTTTGTATTAACCACTATAAGCCACCTGAGTACAAAATATCAGGTCAATATCGTTCGCGGAAAGTAGTTTTGTACACATCGAAACTTGAAATTCTTGGATATTGTTTTTTCTCAATTTTGGAAAATTCTTTGCCGAGCAAGTCATCGCTATAGGGTGTTTGTATTAACCACTATAAGCACACCTGAGTACAAAATATCAGGCAATATCGTTCGCGGAAAGTAGTTTTGTACACACGAAACTTGAAATTCTTGGATATTGTTTTTTTCTCAATTTTGGAAAATTCTTTGCCGAGCAAGTCATCGCTATAGGGTGTTTGTATTAACCACTATAAGCACACCTGAGTACAAAATATCAGGTCAATATCGTTCGCGGAAAGTAGTTTTGTACACACGAAACTTGAAATTCTTGGATATTGTTTTTTCTCAATTTTGGAAATTCTTTGCCGAGCAAGTCATCGCTATAGGGTGTTTGTATTAACCACTATAAGCACCCTGAGTACAAAATATCAGGTCAATATCGTTCGCGGAAAGTAGTTTTGTACACATCGAAACTTGAAATTCTTGGATATTGTTTTTTCTCAATTTTGGAAAATTCTTTGCCGAGCAAGTCATCGCTATAGGGTGTTTGTATTAACCACTACTAAGCCACCTGAGTACAAAATATCAGGTCAATATCGTTCGCGGAAAGTAGTTTTGTACACATCGAAACTTGAAATTCTTGGATATTGTTTTTTCTCAATTTTGGAAAATTCTTTGCCGAGCAAGTCATCGCTATAGGGTGTTTGTATTAACCACTACAACACCCTGAGTACAAAATATCAGGTCAATATCGTTCGCGGAAAGTAGTTTTGTACACATCGAAACTTGAAATTCTTGGATATTCGTTTTTCTCAATTTTGGAAAATTCTTTGCCGAGCAAGTCATCGCTATAGGGTGTTTGTATTAACCACTACTAAGCCACCTGAGTACAAAATATCAGGTCAATATCGTTCGCGGAAAGTAGTTTTGTACACAATCGAAACTTGAAATTCTTGGATATTGTTTTTTCTCAATTTTGGAAATTCTTTGCCGAGAAGTCATCGCTATAGGGTGTTTGTATTAACCACTAATAAGCACACCTGAGTACAAAATATCAGGTCAATATCGTTCGCGGAAAGTAGTTTTGTACACATCAAACTTGAAATTCTTGGATATTCGTTTTTTCTCAATTTTGGAAAATTCTTTGCCGAGCAAGTCATCGCTATAGGGTGTTTGTATTAACCACACTAAGCACACCTGAGTACAAAATATCAGGTCAATATCGTTCGCGGAAAGTAGTTTTGTACACATCGAAACTTGAAATTCTTGGATATTGTTTTTTCTCAATTTTGGAAATTCTTTGCCGAGCAAGTCATCGCTATAGGGTGTTTGTATTAACCACTATAAGCACACCTGAGTACAAAATATCAGGTCAATATCGTTCGCGGAAAGTAGTTTTGTACACATCGAAACTTGAAATTCTTGGATATTCGTTTTTTCTCAATTTTGGAAAATTCTTTGCCGAGCAAGTCATCGCTATAGGGTGTTTGTATTAACCACTACTAAGCGCACCTGAGTACAAAATATCAGGTCAATATCGTTCGCGGAAAGTAGTTTTGTACACATCGAAACTTGAAATTCTTGGATATTCGTGATTTTTCTCAATTTTGGAAAATTCTTTGCCGAGCAAGTCATCGCTATAGGGTGTTTGTATTAACCACTACTAAGCGCACCTGAGTACAAAATATCAGGTCAATATCGTTCGCGGAAAGTAGTTTTGTATCACATCGAAACTTGAAATTCTTGGATATTACGTTTTTCTCAATTTTGTGAAAATTACTTTGCCGAGATCAAAGTCACTATAGGGTGTTTGTATTAACCACTAATAAGCACACCTGAGTACAAAATACAGGTCAATATCGTTCGCGGAAAGTAGTTTTGTACACATCGAAACTTGAAATTCTTGGATATTCGTTTTTTCTCAATTTTGGAAAATTCTTTGCCGGCAAGTCATCGCTATAGGATGTTTGTATTAACCACAACTAAGCACACTGAGTACAAAATATCAGGTCAATATCGTTCGCGGAAAGTAGTTTTGTACACATCGAAACTTGAAATTCTTGGATATTAGTTTTTCTCAATTTTGGAAAATTCTTTGCCGAGCAAGTCATCGCTATAGGGTGTTTGTATTAACCACTAGTAAGCACCTGAGTACAAAATATCAGGCAATATCGTTCGCGGAAAGTAGTTTTGTACAATCGAAACTTGAAATTCTTGGATATTAGTTTTTTCTCAATTTTGGGAAATTCTTTGCCGAGCAAGTCATCGCTATAGGGTTTTGTATTAACCACTAATAAGCACACCTGAGTACAAAATATCAGGTCAATATCGTTCGCGGAAAGTAGTTTTGTACACATCGAAACTTGAAATTCTTGGATATTCGTTTTTTTTCTCAATTTTGGAAAATTCTTTGCCAAGCAAGTCATCGCTATAGGGTGTTTGTATTAACCACTACTAAGCACACCTGAGTACAAAATATCAGGTCAATATCGTTCGCGGAAAGTAGTTTTGTACACAACGAAACTTGAAATTCTTGGATATTAGTTTTTTCTCAATTTTGGAAATTCTTTGCCGAGCAAGTCATCGCTATAGGGTGTTTGTATTAACCACTAATAAGCACACCTGAGTACAAAATATCAGGTCAATATCGTTCGCGGAAAGTAGTTTTGTACACATCGAAACTTGAAATTCTTGGATATTAGTTTTTTTCTCAATTTTGGAAAATTCTTTGCCGAGCAAGTCATCGCTATAGGGTGTTTGTATTAACCACTACTAAGCGCACCTGAGTACAAAATATCAGGTCAATATCGTTCGCGGAAAGTAGTTTTGTACACAACGAAACTTGAAATTCTTGGATATTAGTTTTTTTCTCAATTTTGGGAAATTCTTTGCCGAGCAAGTCATCGCTATAGGGTGTTTGTATTAACCACTAATAAGCACACCTGAGTACAAAATATCAGGTCAATATCGTTCGCGGAAAGTAGTTTTGTACACATCGAAACTTGAAATTCTTGGATATTCGTTTTTTCTCAATTTTGGAAAATTCTTTGCCGAGCAAGTCATCGCTATAGGGTGTTTGTATTAACCACTACTAAGCGCACCTGAGTACAAAATATCAGGTCAATATCGTTCGCGGAAAGTAGTTTTGTACACATCGAAACTTGAAATTCTTGGATATTAGTTTTTTTCTCAATTATGGAAAATTCTTTGCCGAGCAAGTCATCGCTATAGGGTGTTTGTATTAACCACTACTAAGCACACCTGAGTACAAAATATCAGGCAATATCGTTCGCGGAAAGTAGTTTTGTACACATCGAAACTTGAAATTCTTGGATATTCGTTTTTTCTCAATTTTGGAAAATTCTTTGCCGAGCAAGTCATCGCTATAGGGTGTTTGTATTAACCACTACTAAGCACACCTGAGTACAAAATATCAGGTCAATATCGTTCGCGGAAAGTAGTTTTGTACACACGAAACTTGAAATTCTTGGATATTGTTTTTTCTCAATTTTGGAAATTCTTTGCCGAGCAAGTCATCGCTATAGGGTGTTTGTATTAACCACTACTAAGCACACCTGAGTACAAAATATCAGGTCAATATCGTTCGCGGAAAGTAGTTTTGTACACATCGAAACTTGAAATTCTTGGATATTCGTTTTTTCTCAATTTTGGAAAATTCTTTGCCGAGCAAGTCATCGCTATAGGGTGTTTGTATTAACCACTTAAGCCACCTGAGTACAAAATATCAGGTCAATATCGTTCGCGGAAAGTAGTTTTGTACACATCGAAACTTGAAATTCTTGGATATTGTTTTTTCTCAATTTTGGAAAATTCTTTGCCGAGCAAGTCATCGCTATAGGGTGTTTGTATTAACCACTACTAAGCGCACCTGAGTACAAAATATCAGGTCAATATCGTTCGCGGAAAGTAGTTTTGTACACATCGAAACTTGAAATTCTTGGATATTCGTTTTTTCTCAATTTTGGAAAATTCTTTGCCGAGCAAGTCATCGCTATAGGGTGTTTGTATTAACCTACTAAGCCACCTGAGTACAAAATATCAGGTCAATATCGTTCGCGGAAAGTAGTTTTGTACACACGAAACTTGAAATTCTTGGATATTGTTTTTCTCAATTTTGGAAATTCTTTGCCGAGAAGTCATCGCTATAGGGTGTTTGTATTAACCACTATAAGCACACCTGAGTACAAAATATCAGGTCAATATCGTTCGCGGAAAGTAGTTTTGTACACATCAAACTTGAAATTCTTGGATATTCGTTTTTTCTCAATTTTGGAAAATTCTTTGCCGAGCAAGTCATCGCTATAGGGTGTTTGTATTAACCACTATAAGCACACCTGAGTACAAAATATCAGGTCAATATCGTTCGCGGAAAGTAGTTTTGTACACATCGAAACTTGAAATTCTTGGATATTGTTTTTCTCAATTTTGGAAAATTCTTTGCCGAGCAAGTCATCGCTATAGGGTGTTTGTATTAACCACTATAAGCACACCTGAGTACAAAATATCAGGTCAATATCGTTCGCGGAAAGTAGTTTTGTACACACGAAACTTGAAATTCTTGGATATTCGTTTTTCTCAATTTTGGAAAATTCTTTGCCGAGCAAGTCATCGCTATAGGGTGTTTGTATTAACCACTATAAGCACACCTGAGTACAAAATATCAGGTCAATATCGTTCGCGGAAAGTAGTTTTGTACACATCGAAACTTGAAATTCTTGGATATTCGTTTTTTCTCAATTTTGGAAAATTCTTTGCCGAGCAAGTCATCGCTATAGGGTGTTTGTATTAACCACTACTAAGCCACCTGAGTACAAAATATCAGGTCAATATCGTTCGCGGAAAGTAGTTTTGTACACACGAAACTTGAAATTCTTGGATATTGTTTTTTCTCAATTTTGGAAAATTCTTTGCCGAGCAAGTCATCGCTATAGGGTGTTTGTATTAACCACTAATAAGCCACCTGAGTACAAAATATCAGGTCAATATCGTTCGCGGAAAGTAGTTTTGTACACACGAAACTTGAAATTCTTGGATATTCGTTTTTTCTCAATTTTGGAAAATTCTTTGCCGAGCAAGTCATCGCTATAGGGTGTTTGTATTAACCACTACTAAGCACACCTGAGTACAAAATATCAGGTCAATATCGTTCGCGGAAAGTAGTTTTGTACACATCGAAACTTGAAATTCTTGGATATTAGTTTTTTTACTCAATTTTGGAAAATACTTTGCCTAGCAAGACAACGCTATAGGGTGTTTGTATTAACCACTAAAGCACACCTGAGTACAAAATATCAGGTCAATATCGTTCGCGGAAAGTAGTTTTGTACACATCGAAACTTGAAATTCTTGGATATTCGTTTTTTTCTCAATTTTGGAAAATTCTTTGCCGAGCAAGTCATCGCTATAGGGTGTTTGTATTAACCACTACTAAGCACACCTGAGTACAAAATATCAGGTCAATATCGTTCGCGGAAAGTAGTTTTGTACACATCGAAACTTGAAATTCTTGGATATTCGTTTTTTCTCAATTTTGGAAAATTCTTTGCCGAGCAAGTCATCGCTATAGGGTGTTTGTATTAACCACTACTAAGCACACCTGAGTACAAAATATCAGGTCAATATCGTTCGCGGAAAGTAGTTTTGTACACATCGAAACTTGAAATTCTTGGATATTGTTTTTTCTCAATTTTGGAAAATTCTTTGCCGAGCAAGTCATCGCTATAGGGTGTTTGTATTAACCACTACTAAGCACACCTGAGTACAAAATATCAGGTCAATATCGTTCGCGGAAAGTAGTTTTGTACACATCGAAACTTGAAATTCTTGGATATTCGTTTTTCTCAATTTTGGAAAATTCTTTGCCGAGCAAGTCATCGCTATAGGGTGTTTGTATTAACCACTACTAAGCGCACCTGAGTACAAAATATCAGGTCAATATCGTTCGCGGAAAGTAGTTTTGTACACATCGAAACTTGAAATTCTTGGATATTCGTTTTTTCTCAATTTTGGAAAATTCTTTGCCGAGCAAGTCATCGCTATAGGGTGTTTGTATTAACCACTACTAAGCACACCTGAGTACAAAATATCAGGTCAATATCGTTCGCGGAAAGTAGTTTTGTACACATCGAAACTTGAAATTCTTGGATATTGTTTTTTCTCAATTTTGGAAAATTCTTTGCCGAGCAAGTCATCGCTATAGGGTGTTTGTATTAACCACTATAAGCACACCTGAGTACAAAATATCAGGTCAATATCGTTCGCGGAAAGTAGTTTTGTACACATCGAAACTTGAAATTCTTGGATATTCGTTTTTTCTCAATTTTGGAAAATTCTTTGCCGAGCAAGTCATCGCTATAGGGTGTTTGTATTAACCACTACTAAGCACACCTGAGTACAAAATATCAGGTGAATATCGTTCGCGGAAAGTAGTTTTGTACACATCGAAACTTGAAATTCTTGGATATTCGTTTTTCTCTCAATTTTGGAAAGTTCTTTGCCGTGCAAGTCATCGCTATAGGGTGTTTGTATTAACCACTACTAAGCACACCTGAGTACAAAATTTCAGGTCAATATCGTTCGCGGAAAGTAGTTTTGTACATCAGGTTGCTTGAAATTAGTGGTTAATACAACTATACGATGACTTGCTCGGCAAAAGAATTCCAATTGAGAACAACTAATATCAAGAATATCAAGTTTCGATGTGTACAAACTATTTGCGAACGATATTGACCGATAATTTTGTACTCAGGTGTTTAGTTGTGTACAAAAACATCCTATAGCGATGACTTGCTCGGCAAAGAATTGTCCAAAATTGAGAAAATACGAATATCCAAGAATTTCAAGTTTGTGTACAAAACTACTTTCCGAACGATATTGACCTGATATTTTGTACTCAGGTGTGCTTATTAGTGGTTAATACAAACACCTATAGCGATGACTTGCTCGGCAAAGAATTTTCCAAAATTGAAAAACGAATATCCAAGAATTTCAAGTTTCGATGTGACAAAACTACTTTCCGCGAACGATATTGACCTGATATTTTGTATAGCTTAGTAGTGGTTAATACAAACACCTATAGCGATGACTTCTCGGCAAAGAATTTTCCAAAATTGAGAAAAACGAATATCCAAGAATTTCAAGTTGTATGTGTACAAATACTTTCCGCGAACGATATTGACCTGATATTTTGTACTCAGGTGTGCTTATTAGTGGTTAATACAAACACCCTATAGCGATGACTTGCTCGGCAAAGAATTTTCCAAAATTGAGAAAAAACGAATATCCAAGAATTTCAAGTTTCGATGTGTACAAAACTACTTTCCGCGAACGATATTGACCTGATATTTTGTACTCAGGTGTGCTTATTAGTGGTTAATACAAACACCCTATAGCGATGACTTGCGAAAGAATTTTCCAAAATTGAGAAAAACAATATCCAAGAATTTCAAGTTTCGTTGTACAAAACTACTTCCGCGAACGATATTGACCTGATATTTTGTACTCAGGTGGCTTATAGTGGTTAATACAAACACCCTATAGCGATGACTTGCTCGGCAAAGAATTTTCCAAAATTGAGAAAAACAATATCCAAGAATTTCAAGTTTCGATGTGTACAAAACTACTTTCCGCGAACGATATTGACCTGATATTTTGTATCAGGTGTCGCTTATTAGTGGTTATACAAACACCCTATAGCGATGACTTGCTTCGGCAAAGAATTTCCAAATTGAGAAAAACTAATATCCAAGAATTTCAAGTTTCGTGTGTACAAAACTATTTGAACGATATTGACCTGATATTTTGTATCAGGTGTCTTATTTGGTTAATACAAACACCCTATAGCGATGACTTGCTCGGCAAAGAATTTCAAAATTGAGAAAAAACGAATATCCAAGAATTTCAAGTTTCGATTGTTACAAAACTACTTTCCGCGAACGATATTGACCTGATATTTTGTACTCAGGTGCGCTTAGTAGTGGTTAATACAAACACCCTATAGCGATGACTTCTCGGCAAAGAATTTTCCAAAATTGAGGAAAAACGAATATCCAAGAATTTCAAGTTTCGATGTGTACAAAACTACTTTCCGCGAACGATATTGACCTGATATTTTGTACTCAGGTGTGCTTATTAGTGGTTAATACAAACACCCTATAGCGATGACTTGCTCGGCAAAGAATTTTCCAAAATTGAAAAAAAAAACGAATATCCAAGAATTTCAAGTTTCGATGTGTACAAAACTACTTTCCGCGAACGATATTGACCTGATATTTTGTACTCAGGTGCTGCTTATTAGTGGTTAATACAAACACCCTATAGCGATGACTTGCTCGGCAAAGAATTTTCCAAAATTGAGAAAAAAAACGAATATCCAAGAATTTCAAGTTTCGATGTGTACAAAACTACTTTCCGCGAACGATATTGACCTGATATTTTGTACTCAGGTGCGCTTTGTAGTGGTTAATACAAACACCCTATAGCGATGACTTGCTCGGCAAAGAATTTTCCAAAATTGAGAATAAAAACGAATATCCAAGAATTTCAAGTTTCGATGTGTACAAAACTACTTTCCGCGAACGATATTGACCTGATATTTTGTACTCAGGTGTGCTTATTAGTGGTTAATACAAACACCCTATAGCGATGACTTGCTCGGCAAAGAATTTTCCAAAATTGAGAAAAACTAATATCCAAGAATTTCAAGTTTCGATGTGTACAAAACTACTTTCCGCGAACGATATTGACCTGATATTTTGTACTCAGGTGTGCTTATTAGTGGTTAATACAAACACCCTATAGCGATGACTTGCTCGGCAAAGAATTTCTCAAAATTGAGAAAAAACTAATATCCAAGAATTTCAAGTTTCGATGTGTACAAAACTACTTTCCGCGAACGATATTGACCTGATATTTTGTACTCAGGTGCGCTTAGTAGTGGTTAATACAAACACCCTATAGCGATGACTTGCTCGGCAAAGAATTTTCCAAAATTGAGAAAAAACGAATATCCAAGAATTTCAAGTTTCGATGTGTACAAAACTACTTTCCGCGAACGATATTGACCTGATATTTTGTACTCAGGTGTGCTTATTAGTGGTTAATACAAACACCCTATAGCGATGACTTGCTCAAAGAATTTTCCAAAATTGAGAAAAAACGAATATCCAAGAATTTCAAGTTTCGATGTGTACAAAACTACTTTCCGCGAACGATATTGACCTGATATTTTGTACTCAGGTGTGCTTATTAGTGGTTAATACAAACACCCTATAGCGATGACTTGCTCGGCAAAGAATTTCTCAAAATTGAGAAAAAAACTAATATCCAAGAATTTCAAGTTTCGTTGTGTACAAAACTACTTTCCGCGAACGATATTCACCTGATATTTTGTACTCAGGTGCGCTTAGTAGTGGTTAATACAAACACCCTATAGCGATGACTTGCTCGGCAAAGAATTTTCCAAAATTGAGAAAAAAAACGAATATCCAAGAATTTCAAGTTTCGATGTTTTATTTATTATTATTTATTTATTCTAACATTACAATTAGTCTGCTACCTAAAAATTACAGGAAACCTGTTACTCCTCTGAAATCTAACAGAATTATTTGCTACCTTAAATTATATTAGTTAGTTTTATATTATTTGCGTTTGGAAATATTCGTGTGTGTGTTTGTGTCTGTGCGCGCGTGTGGGTGCGTGAGTGTGTGTGTGTGTGTGTGTTTCTGTCTTTGGTAATGTCCTTGGGACTGCTTTCCTTCCCAGCTTCCGACCATCGGCAGCCGGAAATCAGAAACCGAGAAGTTCGCATTCCTGTACGTGTCCTGGCCGTCGGCAGCCGGAAACCAGGGGACCACGTACAGTCCCTGGTGTATGTGTATGTGTGCGTATGTGTGTGTGTGTGTTTCTGTCTGTGGTAATGTCCTTGGGACTGCTTTCCTTCCCAGCTTCCGACCGTCGGCAGCCGGAAATCAGAAACCGAGAAGTTCGCAATCCTGTACGTGTCCTGGCCGTCGGCAGCCGGAAACCAGGGCAACCACGTACAGTCCCTGGTGTGTGTGCGCGCGTGTGCGTATATATCTGTGTCGTATGCGTCTGCGTGCAGGTACGTGTACGTGCGCGTTTCTGTGTGTTTTGGTGTGTTTTGTCGTGCCAGTGTGCTATAATGGTGTGTGTTTATTGTTTTCATGTTTGTGTGTGCGTGTGCTTATGTCTGTGGTGAAGTCCTTGGGACTGTTTCCCTCTCCCGGTTTCCAACCGCCGGTAGCCGGAAATCAGAAACCGAGAAATACGCGTTCCTGTACGTGTCCTGGCTATCGGCAGCCGGAAACCAGGGAGGCCACGTACAGTCTCTGTTGTGTGTGTGTGTGCTTGTGCGTGTGCGTGTTTGTGTGTATTTTGTCGTGCTGATGTGTTGTAATTATGTTGTCAGAATATTTCTCTGTAGTAATTTTTAGTTGCGCTACAACATTGGATATATAAACATTACGTTACTGAAGCTAGGTTAGATTTCTTTAAAGCAATTACGAATATGGTTAGTATTTTCTCTTGTTTATTTTAGTTAGTTGTATTTTTTATTTTAGATGGTTAGTATTGAGTCCTTATGCTACTAGTGTTAGTATTCTAATGCTAACAAGTGTTCTGGGGGAAACTTGTGTTTGAGGTACGTTTGCCGCACTTTTGCCGTTTTCACTATTTTCACTTTGTTTTCACTGGTATCACTCCCGGTCGTCAGGATTCACGAGCCTTCTGGTAGATCTTCAGGAGACACGTGCTTCCTGGTATGTCCTTGGGAGAATGCCGCTTGTTTGTTGTCGGTTCCCATGTGTGTTGGGTGGATTGTGCTTTTGTAATGCACGTTCGATGCGTTACGTCAAACTTCTGTGTTTCGTGATCTGTGTTTGTGGTATTTGTGATGTGGGTTTGTATGGTGTTTGTGTGTCCTGTCAGAGTCCGTTTGTGTACCTTTGGTGTAGTATAGTAGTAGTTTGGTGAGTGATTCTGTTTAGGTAAGGAAATATGTTTTCGTTCCAAAGCATGTCCGAGAGGTATGTCCTGTAGGATTGTCCTGTCCATTCCTAGGTCCTGTTGCAGTTCGGCGCAGTGGAACACCAGATGTTCCGGTGTCCCCACCTCACCACATGTGCAGTTGTTGTTGTCTTGGAAGTCGAAGCGGTTCCTGTAGGTTGGATAAGGACCATGCCCCGTGAGAAAATGAATGAGCCCTTGTGAGGGGACCAAGTGGTGACAGTTTAGCCTGTCTCGGATGTTTGGAACCAGTGCGTATACCCTCCTCCCATTTGTGCTCTGGTTCCATCTATCTTGCCACTCAGGTTAGTATTGTGTCCTGAATTTCCTTTTTATCCGAATTTCTGATGTTACTTTAGGATTTCCCGGACTTTTCTGGTTGGTTGTTTTTAACCAGTATGTCGCCGCTCTCTTCCTGATATACAGATCAAGAGGAAGGACTCTAATATCACATAGAGGGCGTCGTGTGATACGGTCCGGTATGCTCCAGTAAGTCTTATTAGTGCCCCTTTGGGCACTGTTGACTTTGTTTGGGTTTACTAGATGTAATCTGATTGCCCAGGCGCTCGCTGCATGACTTAT
The DNA here is from genome assembly GCA_036346225.1 of Platerodrilus igneus. Lineage (NCBI taxonomy): Eukaryota > Metazoa > Arthropoda > Insecta > Coleoptera > Lycidae > Platerodrilus > Platerodrilus igneus. The sequence continues at coordinate 715,503 of JARFIW010001433.1, read as the reverse complement.
TATTGCTGCAAGTACGCTAGATAAGTATAATCTTACACAGTTTAGGGGGATATTGTACGTACGTTGTGCAAGAGTTGCTATGCATTGCATAGCTTTACTGGCACCTGCAGTCACTGTGGCAATGTGTTTTTTCGTTGTTCAGTTTTTCATCAAGGGTTTCGATGTGTACAAAACTACTTTCCGCGAACGATATTGACCTGATATTTTGTACTCAGGTGTGCTTATTAGTGGTTAATACAAACACCCTATAGCGATGACTTGCTCGGCAAAGAATTTCCCAAAATTGAGAAAAAAACTAATATCCAAGAATTTCAAGTTTCGTTGTGTACAAAACTACTTTCCGCGAACGATATTGACCTGATATTTTGTACTCAGGTGCGCTTAGTAGTGGTTAATTTATAGCGATCGTTTGCCCTTTAAGAACTTCGCCAAAATTAAGAAAAAAAGGAAATAAGAATATTTTGCTCATTTTATGCTATCAAAATACTCTTATTCCTGGCTATGGGGTTTGACTACTTAGGTGTGATATTAAAATTATTCTAAGTTTGTAAAGAATCTCTTTTATTAATTACGCACAATTGTTAAATATATTTTAAACTATTGATGCCGTGTGCATTGTGTTCGTTTAGTTAGAGCGTAATTTATAATTTGACAGCTCAGCGATGCCTATCCGCTGATTCTTTCTTCACGTCATCTTATGCATGTCAGTCTTACAAAAGTCATCGCTGGGAAAAGTCATCGCTAACTTCACACAAATTAGTAGTACATGAATTCTAAAATGTATTTTGTTACTTAAGGTTGAAGTTTGACGCAAACCACCTTCTATTTTGGATTGCCTGTGTAAGTGTGCATCATCTCCAAATACCTTTGAGATTCTTCGAGGTTAAAATGATACTATAAACTATAATTTATTAAAGTTGATATATCCAACTTTTGTAGAAAACATAATAATGGTAAAGAAGTATTTTTATACAACTGAAAATACATATATTAACAAATGATACGTTCCATTTGGATTGATATTGAATCGGCCCGGCCCGGCCTGAAGCCCGGCGAAATTCAAGCCGGGCCTCAAGCCGGGCCGATGCGTTTTGGTTCGGGCCGGGCCACCGGGCAGGGCCGAAATATTTCGGGCCGGGCCAGGGCCGCATTGAAAAGGCCCGGCCCGGCCCGGCCCGAATCCATCCCTAGGGGTAGCTACCGACCCTTTGCGGATTGTGAGCACTGGGGTGAGCGCAGCTATCACGCACCAGGCACAAGCATGCGTTGTCGTCATTTTGTATATTAATAACAGCTCTGGTGTTTCGAACCCATTTGAGAGATCGATGTATGAGGATCCACGCAAAGGGTTGTACTTGTTTACATTAATCTCCAAGTACAACGCCTGTTTCAGACTCCATCCTAAAACTTACAAATTAGAAAAAATCAATAATTGTAAAACTAACAGAATCACGCTCCTGGAACTCCTCTGACTTAGCTGACATCCTCTCCACAAGATTGTAGATCTCCCTAGGTTACTGGAGGAGGTGACCACAACATTTCAGTGTTGAAAGATTTAACATCCTCTACACTGTCCATCTTGGTGTAGCCACTAATTAGGTAGTTTACTTTTAAATTAGGAGAACCCAGCGTCGTTTAACCTTGGTAACATTTCATACCAGTCTATTCGTCGGTGAAAATCAATTAACTTCTTGCTTACGCTACATCTATAATTATCGGATGTATCAAACAAGAACAAAGTTAGAGGGGTAAATATTTATACATATTTTTCGAAATTGTGAAATTGGAATAGTCTGCATTTGCATTTGATAAGTAAACATCGTAATAAAAATGAGCAGGGAAAAAATTATATCCTTAGATGCTATAAAATTTTAGAAGAAGTTGTCAAGGAGATGAAAACAAGTTTATCAAACAATTCAACTAGCCAACATTTGAATGGTGTGTCTAATGAATCTCTGGTAAATACTAAAATAGTGCAAGATAAACCTACACATGATAATGTTGATGCGAAAGATCAGAACTTAGACTCCAAGTCAGACGTTTCTGACAGAAAAAGAAAGAGACAACTTAAATCGTATACTAAAGAGGATTTAAATAAAGCCCTTGACGAAAAATTAACAAAGGATGGATTACTGGTTCAGAAGCATCCGAAATCTACAATGTTCAAAAGCTACACTCTATACGAAACTCAGATCAAACGAAAATCGTGTGCAAAATTTGGATATGTATACTACACATTTGCCAATTAAAAGGAGGAAAAAGTGACTTTTGTGTGTGTGTGTATTAGTTTTAATGAATAAAATATATTTCTATGTGAAGTGTACCTGTTAAGTATTTGAATTGAAATATAAATATTGTTTCAAACGTTTTGGTTTTATTTATATATAATGGTATTGTTAGGATACAATTACTCGGAAGCAGTAGCAGAATTTTGGTTTATGTAATATCATAGAAGTTGAAAAAAAAAAACAAAAACTAAAAGGTATGTTTGAAACACGTAGTTGTACTCATTTCTATTAAAATTAAATGTAGCGCTCTTTGTTATAATTCTTTTCATAAGAACTTAGATACCCATTTCAGTTACGTGAACATTTGAAAAATTAAACAATACCAATGTATGCTTTATATTTTAAAACATAAACAAGCTAATATATACAAAAATAATTTCTAAATTCATCATTCATTTCTTATGATAACAGTTGTGGTGGTTAAATTTTTATTTTAAAACTTACAATTTAGTATATATTCCATTTGAATATCTGCCAACAGTTTTATAAACCCCATCTCCTCGATTATTTCCATAAAATCATCCAGATCCTCGGGCATTGATATCACTGCAGTACAGTGCTGTATTGCTTCCTCGTATGACTGACACATAAGACATTTTTCTCCTTCTATCGAAAAGCGTTGCCCACATTCTGCTTTTTTTTACTCGTAGAGCATTGCGAAATCTTCGAATAACCTCTCCAAAGTCTTTATCCATATTTGTTATATTGTCTCTTTAAACCGTACAATCAACAAATAATAACTTCTACGCGAACAGTCCTTTTATATGGGCTACTCTATTCGGATATGTACCGATTGCATCCGATTTGTGTGCACGAGGCAACCGGTATGGAATGTATTATATGAACAAAATCATTACATTTCTTAAGAAAAATGCTAAGGACTTTAAAAATAATTATAACTCTTGTTAGACCTCTAGTCTCAGATAAACGTTATTATTTTGGTTGTGTCACTGTTTTCTAAATCAATTTCCTACATACTTTTTCTAAACTATGCGTATCAATTGACGGTTATATTTTACTCCATAACCGACTTGTATATATTTTCGTATTCGTCTCTAGCTAACACGTCCGTATAATAAAGATGTACAGGCTCGTCGTCAACTGGTAACTTAATCTTTTTAAAGCCAGCCTTTGATTTCAACTTTAACGCTTGTTGGTGTGAAATTCTTTCCGCTATTCCTTGTGACTAGGAATCGGTAATTTTGCAAGGGATCAATCAATTGTTTGTGCACCTCTTTGAATTTTTGTAGAGATGTAGCGTCTCCCTTTTTGTATGCCGCAAAGTTCTTTCGTACAGAATCCTGCATAAAATGAAGCTTACGTTTTTACAATAAAATTGTTAACGTTCGTCATCATCGGACTCAGGATGGAACTAACTTTTTTGAATAATGTTAAATATTTATATACTCGTCGAAATTCTTCCTATATCGACCATTATCCAAATCAAAATCTTTCACAACAGTTATAAAATTATGTTTTGAGTCACCCCAACACTGTAAACACATTTCTTTAAATTTCGGATATGTCATGTCACCACTTATATGATCCGAAAAGATATGTCTGAATTGGTTTCATCCTGTTTCCATAATGCGATTACATTGGCGTTATCTCTGAGTCTATGTTTTAAGGCACTAGCGTAAGTTTGACATAGATAGAACGAATCTATTGCTTTATGTCGACCGAACGAGAAAAACTGACTGATTTTACTTTGCTCGTTTGCAGGTATATCATCGAAAACCATAATTGAATCTTCTTTGGTATCTCCGGGTTCGATCAAATCATCGTAATTTTCAAACTCATGGTACCCAATTTCTTCTTTTAATGGTGTAAAACGTTTCTTAACAATTCGTATTTCGGTTGATATAAACTCTTCGAAAATACATAGACATTTTGGAATCTAAGACCGTTCTCGTGCAAGATCAGAGATATTAAAGCGTTGGTCTTCCCACAACTCGATGGTCCCACGAATATAGCTCGTATGTTAGACGGGAACAAAGGACCATGTTTACCATCCTCTTTTGCATTAATAGCAAAGTTATCATAATTCTGTATAGGTATTTTAACTTCTGGTATAACATCTCTGGATGCATCGTTGGAATTATGTAATTTCTTCACGTTCTGCAACCTTTTAACATATCTGCATAACGTTGTTCTAGGTATATTATATTTTTACTAGCAGCGTAAACTCGAGCCATCAGGATATCCTCTGCTGCTTTTGTAATAGATTGTTTGGAGCACCACTGATTGCTTAAATGCGACATCTTTCGAAAAATGTCTTACTATAACTAAGCTCAACCCAAAACTACTTCCTTATATACCAAATTTAATCTCCCTGCTCACCACATGACCATATGACCATATGACAATATGACCACATGACCACATGACCACATGACCACATGACCATATGACCACATGACCACATGACCATATGACCACATGACCATATGACCATATGACCGCATGACCATATGACCTAATTGCTTTTTAATGAGTTTTCTCATTAAAAACCCATTAGCACTAATAGTAGGTTAGGTCAGCGCCGCGGCGCTGACCTAACCTACTAATTTTTCCTTTTATCTAACATAGGTCCACACTTGGTTTTAATGGAAAACTCATTAAAAGCAATTGAGTGCTTAATGGGTTTTAATGAGAAAACTCATTAAAAAGCAATTAGGTCATATGGTCATGCGGTCATATGGTCATTGGTCATGTGGTCATATGGTCATGTGGTCATGTGGTCATATGGTCATGTGGTCATGTGGTCATGTGGTCATGTGGTCATGGGTCATATGGTCATATGGTCATATGGCATGTGGTTATGTGAGCAGGGAGATTAAATTTGGTATATAAGGAAGTAGTTTTGGGTTGAGCTTAGTTATAGTAAGACATTTTTCGAAAGATGTCGCATTCAAGCAATAAGTGGTGCTCCAAAATCTATTACAAAAGCAGCAGAGGATATCCTGGATGGCTCGAGTTTACGCTGCTAGTAAAAATATAATATACTTAGAACAACGTTATGCAGATATGTTAAAAGGTTGCAGAACGTGAAGAAATTACATAATTCCAACGATGCATCCAGAGATGTTATACCAGAAGTTAAAATACCTATACAGAATTATGATAACTTTGTATTGAATGCAAAAGAGGATGGTAAACATGGTCCTTTGTTCCGTCTAACATACGAGCTATATCGTGGGACCATCGAGTTGTGGGAAGACCAACGCTTTAATATCTCTGATCTTGCACGAGAACGGTCTTAGATTCCAAAATGTCTGTATTTTCGAAGAGTTTATATCAACCGAAATACGAATTGTTAAGAAACGTTTTTACACCATTAAAAGAAGAAATTGGGTACCATGAGTTTGAAAATTACGATGATTTCGAACCCGTAGATACCAAAGAAGATTCAATTATGGTTTTCGATTATATACCTGCAAACGAGCAAAGTAAAATCAGTCAGTTTTTCTCGTTCGGTCGACATAAAGCAATAGATTCGTTCTATCTATGTCAAACTTACGCTAGTGCCTTAAAACATAAACTCAGAGATAACGCCAATGTAATCGCATTATGGAAACAGGATGAAACCAATCTCAGACATATCTTTCGGATCATATAGTGGTGACATGACATATCCGAAATTTAAAGAAATGTGTTTACAGTGTTGGTGACTCAAAACATAATTTTATAACTGTTGTGAAAGATTTTAATTTGGATAATGGTCGATATAGGAAGAATTTCGACGAGTATATAAATATTTAACATTATTCAAAAAGTTAGTTCCATCCTGAGTGCCGATGATGACGAACGTTAACAATTTTATTGTAAATAAACGTAAGTCTTCATTTTATGCAGGATTCTGTACTAAAGAACTTTGCGTGCATACAAAAGGAGACGCTACATTTACAAAATTCAAAGAGGTGCACAAACAATTGATTGATCCCTTGCAGAATTACCGATTCTAGTCAAGGAATAGCGGAAAGAATTTCCACACCTACAACAAGCGTTAAAGTTCGAAATCAAAGGCTGGCTTTTATAAAGATTAAGTTACCAGTTGACGACGAGCCTGTACATCTTTATTATACGGACGTTAGCTAGAGACGAATACGAAAATAGTATACAAGTCGGTTATGGAGTAAAATATAACCGTCAATTGATACGCATAGTTTAGGAAAAGTATGTAGGAAATTGATTTAGAAACAGTGACACAACCTAAAATAATAACGTTTATCTAGAGACTAGAGGTCTAACAAGAGTTATAATTATTTTAAAGTCCTTAGCATTTTTCTTAAGAAATGTAATGATTTTGTTCATATAATACATTCCATACCGGTTGCTTCGTGCGTGCACACAAATCGGATGCAATCGGTACATATCCGAATAGGAGTAGCCCATATTAAGGGACTGTTCGCGTAGAAGTTATTATTTGTTGATTGTACGGTTTAAAGAGACAATATAACATTTATGTATAAAGACTTTCGAGAGGTTATTCGAAGATTTCGCAATGCTCGACGAGTAAAAAAAAAGCAGAATGTGGGCAACGCTTTTCGATAGAAGGAGAAAATGTCTTGTGTCAGTCATACGAGGAAGCAACAGCACTGTACTGCAGTGTTATCAATGCCGAGGATCTGGATGATTTTATGGAAATAATCGAGGAGATGGGGTTTATAAAACTGTTGGCAGATATTCAAATGGAATATATACTAAATTGTAAGTTTTAAAATAACAATTTAATCACCACAACTGTTATCATAAGAAATGAATGATGTGAATTTAGAAATTATTTTGTATATATTAGCTTGTTTATGTTTTAAAATATAAAGCATACATTGGTATTGTTTAATTTTTCAAATGTTCACGTAACTGAAATGGGTATCTAAGTTCTTATGAAAAGAATTATAACAAAGAGCGCTACATTTAATTTTAATAGAAATGAGTACAACTACGTGTTTCAAACATACCTTTAGTTTTTTGGTTTTTTTTCAACTTATGATATTACATAAACCAAAATTCTGCTACTGCTTCCGAGTAATTGTATCCTAACAATACCATTATATATAAATAAAACAAAACGTTTGAAACAATATTTATATTTCAATTCAAATACTTAACAGGTACACTTCACATAGAAATATATTTTTATTCATTAAAACTACACACACACACACAAAAGTCACTTTTTCCTCCTTTTAATTGGCAAATGTGTAGTATACATATCCAAATTTTGCACACGATTTTCGTTTGATCTGAGTTTCGTATAGAGTGTAGCTTTTGGAACATTGTAGATTTCGGATGCTTCTGAACCAGTAATCCATCCTTTGTTAATTTCGTCAAGGGCTTTATTTAAATCCTCTTTAGTATACGATTTAAGTTGTCTCTTTCTTTTTCTGTCAGAAACGTCTGACTTGGAGTCTAAGTTCTGATCTTTCGCATCAACATTATCATGTGTAGGTTTATCTTGCACTATTTTAGTATTTACCAGAGATTCATTAGACACACCATTCAAATGTTGGCTAGTTGAATTGTTTGATAAACTTGTTTTCATCTCCTTGACAACTTCTTCTAAAATTTTTATAGCATCTAAGGATATAATTCTTTCCCCGCTCATTTTTATTACGATGTTTACTTATCAAAATGCAAATGCAGACTATTCCAATTTCACAATTTCGAAAATATGTATAAATATTTACCCCGTCTAACTTTGTTCTTGTTTGATACATCCGATAATTATAGATGTAGCGCGTAAGCAAGAAGTTAATTGATTTTCACCGACGTGAATAGACTGGTATGAAATGTTACCAAGGTTAAACGACGCTGGGTTTCTCCTAATTTAAAAGTAAACTACCTAATTAGTGGCTACACCAAGATGGACAGTGTAGAGGATGTTAAATCTTTCAACACTGAAATGTTGTGGTCACCTCCTCCAGTAACCTAGGGAGATCTACAATTCCTTTGTGGAGAGGATGTCAGCTAAGTCAGAGGAGTTCCAGGAGCGTGATTCTGGTTAGTTTCTACAATTATTGATTTTTTCTAATTTGTAAGTTTTAGGATGGAGTTTGAAACAGGCGTTGTACTTGGAGATTAATGTAAACAAGTACAACCCTTTGCGTGGATCCTCATACATCGAGCTCCCAAATGGGTTCAAACACCAGAGCTGTTATTAATATACAAAATGACGACAACGCATGCTTTGCCTGGTGCGTGATAGCTGCGCTCTACCCCAGTGCTCACAATCCGCAAAGGGTCGGTAGCTACCCCCATTACAGCACCATTCTCAATTTGACAGGGCTGCAGTTCCCGATATCCATAAAGGATATACCCCGGTTCGAGGAATTAAACAACATCAGCGTCAACGTGTTTGGGGTGGAAAGGAAGTCGATTGTGGGACACACCAGGGGTTTATCTCAAAAGACAGAGCGATACGGTTTAGAAATAGATTAAAGATGAATTATATACAGTGCTTGCAAAAAGTTATTCTACAAATCAGTAAGGAGTCATTCGATTTGAAAAAAATTCCGAGGGATTTGAGAACCTGAGGAAAAACACAATAATAATTGAAATCTTACACGATGGTATATTAAAAATACTGCTAAGAGTAATTTTGTTTAATAATTCTAAAAATGGCGTTGGTGGTTAAATACATACAGGTAAAACCCACTATAAAACAATTATAGACGTCTCTTTTCCAGTCAAGACTTGCATATAACGCCAACTAATATAATAAGGAGCTGCGCACGCTCGACCATCGGCATAAAAGGCGAGAGCCATGTTCTAGTGCATTAGTCGTCAAAGTATCGTCGAGTTTGATTAAAATTATAAATTAAAGATGGATTTTTCTTGTGTTGACGTTACAAGTGATGTGCGAGTACCACAATTAAATATCAACCAACTAGTTGGTAAGTCAACCTATAGGTTAGGCGAATTTCCTCCAAATTATCACCACCATATATTAGAAGTTGGTTTTGATTTATATGGTGGTCTTCAACCTGCCATCCAAGTTATTTGCTGTAGTGGTATGTGTGCTGATTCTACGATAACATTCTCTTACTTCGATTGGAAGAAATTGTGTACTTTTCAAGTGGAATTTCAAATTCGCCAATTTGCTCAAGACACAAAACAAGTCAGATTAAATGGTTTGACTACTGGAAACGATGTTGTTGAGATACAATTGGATCAAGATTTCAAATTGCAGCTGAGCACAGCCTTTAATAGAAGTATATGGCTGTTGAACAATTTTGAAAAAGAGAATTTATATAATATGGAGATTACGAAAGATGGGAATGTTATTGTGCTATCTGCGTACGAGTGCATCAAGCTATTAAATTTGCGAGAATTGATCTGTTTTAAAATGGCTGAGTTAAGGTGTAGAAACTTTCCAGAATTTTACGAAAAATTTGTTGGTGATATAAAAAAAGTATGTGGAAATACAACGGAGGAAGAAAGGGTTCAAACGTTATTAGAGGAAGAGAGCAGTGCCAGTATTTCTCTGTCTAATGATTGCAGCAATTTAAATTACTTGACAGTGTTGGAACTTATTAAATGTTTCCCCATTCAGTACTTAAAAGATGCAACTGCAAGGCAATCGCTTGCGCAAATGTTTAAAGATTTGGCTATCCCAGATTCGCCAGACTCTGGTTACCACAGCGGTTTATAGATGTTATCAATACGTGTATGTATTCTATTAAAAACATTATATTTTTCTTGATAAAGTTTGTTTTTACATATTTGTACCGCCAACATTACCATAAATTATTAATAGACGTATTAAACTATCCTGTTTTTATTTTTAAGTTTAAAGTGGTGTACCCCGCAAATAATAAACACAATATACCGCATGTTAACAAAAAGTTGTGGGGAAATTTAAAGATGAGTTTAACGGTGACTTGGTGTTAGAATTTGTAGGTAGTAAGGCTAAGTCCTACTGTATTGTACGCGAGAAGGACACGATTAAAAAAAGATTAAAGGGATCTCACGAAGTGTAGTTAAGTAAAACCGCAGGGTCTTACAACCTATAACGAGCATATATTCCCAAAAGGGGTGGGCATCCAGCTACGCAACAGTGCGTGGGAGAATAAGGATTCTCTCCAATAAGAAATTAAAGTCATTGGGTAATGGTAGAAATGTTAAACCTATAAAGGCGATTATTAATTGTGGTTTAGTGACCGCGTTTGTGCACTCTTCGAGTGTTTTCGGCAATCTTCGATTGTTTCCAAAGAAAATTCAAGCATGCCATTTAATGTCGTGGTGTAACATCGTCCACGGTTAAGCTTATACATCCGTCGGCAGCAAAGTACTTAAACTCTGGGTCTTGCAGTATCGCTTTTACAAGAATAGCTTACAGCTACACAAGGAAAAACAGCACGGTATGTCATTAAGCAGTAAACGTTCAGCTCCACCAGTTGTTAAAGGGTCTTGTACGAAACAACCAACATCCGTGTAAAGCGTGCGAGATGGAGGCGTTAAAGTCTGCATACCCTGGTCCTAATAGCACAGCAACCTAATTAAGGTAGGTCAGTAAGCAATATTTAATTGCTGTTAATTGACTTGCATTTAGCGTACTTTCCTATTGTAATAACCGCATTTGTTTGGAGAAGAAATTATAAACAGCTTTCATATGTGATTCACATGTTCGTTAAGAATCTAGAATATTTGCTGGATTACGAGTTACAAATGAATTAATGCTACGTTGGAGGTTTCGAAAATATTGAATTATAATGCTTCTATGACTCTATGCAAGGTTTCCCGATTAGCGAGATAGATAGGATACCAAGAAAGAATGCAGTAAGTCATACACTTTCCCTCTAATGTAGGTTATTAATTATACACCAAACGGTATCAATTAACCTTGCCATTTCTACATTATTGTTAAGCATGCATTGGAATTTTTGGTTGCTGTAATTTCTTGTTTAAAGTAACTTAGTTAAATAAAATGTAATTTACAATTCATAAGTGATTGTATAGTCAATTATTTCAATTGAAAACACATTCAGGGAATAATTTATTTGCTCTATATATTTTACAGTAGCGTTTCCGGACAAAACTTTATGCTTTTAATTAATTAAAAGCATGCAAGTTTCTGGCATATATTCCTAAATAGAAAATAAGTAGTTGATGTACCGTTGAATGGAGTTCATCCTTGTTTACACAAATTTCAGATCATGCGAACTAGCGGCTTTGTTAATATTATTTAAAAAATCAATACGTTAGATGGATAAGGTGTTCAGTGGCGGCGGCTAGGGGATAGTTGAACACGCATTATTTTATCAATAAATTTTATTTAATATGATTAGTTTTTTTATTTTCAACACCAAAATTCTAAGGTTCACAAAACAATTTCTACAACCGGTTTGTATTTTCCCTAAATACGTGCTGGTTACCTTGTGTGAATCCTCGGCAATTATTTGGAAGTACGTTAACCTATGCATGGGGACATAAAGATATAGATAAGTTTTAAGTTTTTGTTTATAGTAGCATGTAAGTTAGTTATAAGACATACCTACCACCCCATCCTTAATATCTCCTTCGCCCCCGGCGACATGTGTTTACCTCCACGTGGTGTCGCTGGACGGTAAAACATATTGTTGGATTAACAACAATATGTCTTATTGACTGAAAACACGTCTCCTCTTTTTTACATTAATCTCTTTTGTTACAGGTCTATTTAAACAACCCATTAATTTCTTTTTGTTACAGGTTACTTTCAACTGCATGGATTCAACTACACGAGGAAAATAATGCTATACTTTGTAAAAATTGTAATTAGTTTATTAAACTGTAAATTGGATAAAATATATTATTAAATTTGTGCATGCTTAATTTATTTATGTTGGTTAAAAGACTGTAGATATTAAAAAGGAGAGGTGATTAGAAATCGACATTGATAAAAAAATCTTAAAATTGGGGTAGCTCCCTGGGGGATGGCGCAATCTAAAAAATTCCTAGAAATTCGGGTAGCTGAGAAAATTCTAATATTAATTGATACCAAACAAGATAGGTTTATCTCGAAAGATGCAATGGCTAGACGAAGAAAACTATTTGGTCCAGAATGTGAGCGGTAAAAAATCTTAAAAATAGGTTTATCTCGTGTGTGGGAATGAGGATGCTCATTTATCTCAAAAGATGAAAAGTTTAAGATAGGTTTATCTCGAAAGATGAAAAATGGTTAGTCGAAGAAAACTATTTGGTCCAGATGTGTGAGGAAATGTGGGATTCTGGAGGAAATGTGGCGGTGGTTCGTCACTAAATACTCTACTGATATTATCTTCGTTCCTCTCATGATGAGTTCCGGCTTTAAATCTGTTTCTGTTAATATATAATTTAGACAGAATTGATGATCAAATCCTTGTCCGTTATGAGCAATAACTACCAGGTGTTTGAACTCTTTTCTTGATGCTAAAATATAGTTCATAGAATTACGAATGACGTTGTCCCTATATACAATCCGTCTATAACCACATTTCTGGCAAAAGTAAAGATGATCTTCATTTAAACACATATCACATCTAGAAGCTAATACACATAAGTTAGGTTCATGTAGGATGTAGGTGATCGCCGTTCTCTAATATTCTTCTAATATTCTCTGTGCTCGCGATTATTTTTCACCGCTTTTGAGCATCCCTTACACCGTTCAATTTTTTCGCATACACCTTTTGTTTTATGATTCGTCAAACACGGTTGACCCCTAAATTCCCGATTGCACAATTCACACACAATATTAAATTCCTTCTCACGAGGAGGAGTTTGTAGGCAACAGGGACATGTGTTTCCACACTTATGTTTGTCTTTGGTATTGTAAGGTGTGTGGCACTTCTCACAAAAGTACGTACAACAGAATGCGGCTGTGAGGGATGTTATAACATTGTAATGTTTTTTGTGGTATAATAAACTTAACGATGTGCCTTCTGCAGACCCTTCAAAAATTATATCGCGCCCCTTAGTGCCATAACTCTAAACAACAATTCTGTAGTTTTTAAGATGCTCTTGAAAAAAAAAAAACACAAGTTGTCTTTGTTACTGATGACAATAATATGACAATAATATGTAGGTTAAGGTCGAACAGGTAAGTGGACACTGTACTTGCTAACACAATGAACATCGACCATTATTATTTAATTTTATTACCATTTTCGGAATCTTGTTGTGTTATATCGTAAATTAATTAACAAGAAATTAATTATCGATAGGTACTAACTAGGTATCTATGAGACTCTAATATTACACTCGAAGTAAACTGAAAACCTTGTCAGTTATCCAAGGAAGGACGTTGACTCTTATTTGTTGATGATGCAACTCATTTATATGTAGTAGTATAATGTTTATTTATTGCAATATCACAAATTTAACCAAATATAGAAAAATTATTAAATAATTACAAGGAAATATGGCCCGATATTTATTTAATTATACTGAAACTTTAAAATGGAATGTAAATCTTACCAAACACGTATATTCTAATAGCTTTTTCAATTGTCGTTAAATACGTCAATATACGGATGTAATTAGAATGGCCGAACCCCAGAATAAGTACAATCGCATTGTTAGTCATGCGAATTTCATCCAAAAGGTTTTTATATTTAAATCAGAAGTAGACAGACTTTTATGTTCAAAAATATATTAAATTGTTTATGTGCTCTCGTACTCCATTACTAAGAGAGTGAATGTATTTATATCCACCAACTCTGTGGCCTAGTGGTTAGAGTACTTTGCTTTGCATGCAGGCGGCCCGAGTTCGAATCGCGCTTCAATCAACTTTTTTTTTTCCGCAGGAGCTGTGTAGCTGTGACGTCAGCGGAGGGAAAGGGGTGACTGTGACGTTAATAATAAAATCCATTATATAACAATCAATTATTGATTATTGATTAATATCGATAATTACTCTAAAATATTTTCAGCAGGGGGTCTGCGTGGACCACACCCCAGAAGTCGGCAAACATCAAAGGACCAGGCCCCTCGAAAGAATTTTTTCACGCTATTGCAATTTTCTCAAGCATGTCCCACACGGAAGTCGGCTACCCCACCCCCAAAATTCTCCAAAAATTTAGTGTATGAACCGCCTCCAAAAAAAAGGGGCATACCCCAGTCAAAAAGTTTTGAAAATGGCCCACCCTAACCCCCAAATATTACTAGAACCCCCAAAAAATTTGGTGTATGGCCCGCTTCCAAAAAAAGTTTGGGGGTATACCCCACCCCCCAAAATTTAGGAGTATGGCCCACCCTAACCCCCAAAAATTACTAAGACCCCCGAAAAAAATTTGGTGTATGGCCCGCTTCCAAAAAGAATTTGGTGTATACGCCACCCCTCCAAAATTTGGGAGTATGGCCCTCCCCTAACCACCAAAAATTACTAGGACCCCCAAAAAAAATTGTGAGTATGGCCCACCCGGAAGCGGCAAACATCAAAGGACCACGCCCTTCAAAGAAATTTTCCCACGGTCTTCAAAATTTTCCCAGGCTCAAGTGACCCCATACCTACTCTTGTACGCTGGAAACCACACACGATCATAATCTCAAACGTAATGATCCTATTAATATTTAAAGCTGATCACCTCGAATTTCCCCGCATCTGTGTGATACCGATAAAACGAAGCCCCCGTATCGGGTGTTTATGTAGTATCAAGAAAGAAAAAAAGTTTTTTAAATAGAAATATCGCATTTCTTGCAAATGAATTTGGTAAAGGGAGACTACAAAACAACACACAACAAAAATATATAAGGGACAGAGATTTGTCCCGTACAAATCTCCACAACGTAACGAAGTATAAACAAACATAGGGAAATGCGAAGATGGAAAGAGAACTAATGAAGGTAAAACTATAATCTCATTAAGGGGTGTGGGAAAAAAGTACTTTGGCAGAAAACAGAATGAAAAGAAATTCAAGAAAGGACCCACTTCCCGCAAAACTGAAGGAAATGAGTATTCTTGAGGTCATTCACCTCACGTAGTGTACAATCACTAAAATAGTTATATGCTGGGAGAACACGAATAGAAAAAGAAACGAGAAAAAAATTTATGCATCCAAAAGACAAAACAGGACAAGAAGGAACAGCAATAGTTAGCAAATAGTAAAATTAAGTATATAACCAAAATCAATAGTTTAAGTACCGGGAGTGAAAAAACAAAAAAAAACACATACAAAAAAGAAATAGAGTTCGGTGCAGACGAATCTCTCTAGGAATCTTTTCAGCTAGGAGAATACGGCCGCAAATCCAAGAGTTGGTCATGAGAGTAGCGGATACGTTGTTGAGAAAGATCGATCCGATTGATTTCAGTAGTCGATAAACATCAAATTCCCAGTTAGCCATTTGAAGAAGCTTAAAAGGGCGAAAGAGAGGAACAGAAGTAACGAGAAAAATGTACAGAGAAGTGAGTAAGCAAGAATTTATATACCTGGATGAATCATCGAGGGCACGAATGTTGGAAACTAAAAATACATATATCAATACGACTCGCCGGAGAGCAAAAGTTTGGAAGCTAAAATTAGTATGCCTCATATGTTGGGCGCAAAAATTTGCAATAGATCCACGTTGGACGCTAGTACCTAATAGTTTGTATAGCTTGCCGAGGATCCCATTTTGGGCGCCGAAAAAATTTTGCTACAGGCCCCTCGTTGGAAACGAAAAATTCGACCCGTACCCAATTATATGCTATTATAATAAAGAATCGTATTTCAAAATAATAACGCGGTAGTTAGATTGAAAACAACTAGATAGTTATATTTATAACGGAACATAACTGTATTTTTTATTCGAAATAGAAAATTCAAGTTGTATAACCGGTGTCGTACACAGGGAAAGTGTTTGGTTGTCAAAACTAAATTCAACAGTGCATGTTCACTCATACATTCTACAAAACGCCTGTCTTAAATGCTAACACAGCGCAGCTCACTTTCTAGTTTAATATATGCATGGATACGGTGGCACCTATTTGTATAGACACAAATAACGCCTTTTCAGAATATAGCTTCAACGCGGACACATCACAAAAAATACCTTACCTTGAAAGCGCTGATATAAAAATATCTATAACCTTATATCTCAACAATTTTCGTAAGGTATCTTTTCCTTCCCATCAAACCAATTGCTTTAAAGGAAATTGCTTTACGTAGAAAATGGAGAGGAAAAATCGCTTTTGCGTTTGTCTTCATTGGAGTTCTTATTTATATGGCTTGAATATTTATACGCAGTTCTATACAAAATTTAAGCGCTAAAATTATTTTAGAATTAGAATTTATTCATATTCTAGTAACTATCCATAGCTATATAGTTGCGAAACTAGGATTTTAATTATCATTTTATAGCCGAGCTCATATTATTGCTTTACCTTTACATGCCAAAGCTTTAGGTACAATTTGACTAATAGAAGAAGTTTTGAAATATCGTCCATCGTTCGTGCACTTGTGACGTCATAAACAGTTTTTTAAAGTTGTTCGGAATAATTTTTTCGTATACTGTCTTTAGAAACATTTATTGAGGAGGTTATAGTGCATGCATTGTGCCGTTTTCCTTCTTCTACATGAGTAGAGGATATAGAACACACACGACAAAGTATGAGAACATACTTTAGCAAAGCTAGTTCGACCTTCAGGGTTGCGGTGATTGCAAGAGACAAAAATCATCAGGGTTTGGAGTAATGATTTAGTTGTGAGGAGACACTAAATAACTTTATACCAATACTTACTAAGAAACTATAACGACATAACTGTAAGGAACACATCTAGCAACGCAAATGTATATTGAATTTTAGTTTAAGATAAGTTTTGACAAAATAAAATGAATTGTTCTATGTTCGTTAAAGTAAGATATAGTAAGCTATTTACATTAAGTTGTAATTAATTACACCTTTAGTACCAAAAGGTTTCATGAAACCTTCAGTTTACAGTTTAGTACCAGGTTGAATATTTAGTGAGTCCAATTAGGTAAACATAATGAACAGGTAACTATATATTCAAAAAAATTCTATTAGTTACCGTAATATATAGTTTGCTTTGATGCTTAGCTAAGATAAACTTATTACTGTGACTTCATTGTACAGACACGATATAAGTTATGGTAATTTATAGTTTGCGTTTACGCAAAGATAAGATAAAATTATTACTGGAATTTCATTGTACAGATACTATCTAATGCACATTTTAATTGTAAAGTGAAATCTCATACCTGGACGTAGAATAGTAGAATAACCACTAAACGTAAATTGTTACACTTAATTCAGGTCTTGATTTTACTCAGCTTTGCATATTAGGCGACATGACGATATGAACACCTGTCCAAGAAGATAAAGAAAATTACTACATTAAATGCAGCCTTTTAAAGACGTTTCCACTAATAGAAATTGGTCCTAAAGATAGAAGTCCATCTCATCAAAAGAAGTCCATAACAAAGTCACATATATAATTGAATTCACCCCTATATTGAATTCATCCCCACATTGAATCCATTCCAAAATTGAAGTCCCATAATTGAATTCATCTCCAGCTTGAAGTCCCTGAAATGTGGTACATTTTAGTTATTAAATAAAACCACCTGTTGTGTAGACAACACCGAAAATTCATCTTAAAGTATCGTACCGTTCTTATGTTAAAGGGTTAGCTTATAGACATAACAAAAACAAAACTGCTTCAGGTAGATGTCCCTACAATAATATTTTTTAAGAAAACTTTTATTTGAATTAGAGGAAATTACATACCTTATAGTACGGCATGATATAAGACACCATTTTGCTTTTTCAGAGTTGTCCGTTTGGTAGATAAAACGAAAAAGAAAGGATATCAAATCACCAGTAAAATGTATTAGAAAGGGAACGACCAATCAGCTGTTTAACCGACAATTTCTCTATCTTTCAAAACTGCAACAGTTATGTCAAACAGAGCGTTTTACTTAAATCGACCAATAAGATAATTAGCTAAGGACGTAAACAAAGATTTGTTACTAATAAGCAGTTTTTATATATAAATCAAGGGAAACTGCTAATGGTTAGCATTCAAACGTAACATAAAATTAGTATTACAGAATCTTTATATAATATGAGATATTGTGAATAGACAATAAAAAATCTAATCGTTCTAAGATCGAATTAAATAGGTGAAAACCGGACACGTTGTATCATGACTAGGCGTCAGCTAAATGGCATGTTACACTATAGCCTCCTATTCACACGCAACACACGTTTACTAAAACAAATCAAGCGGACAGAATCATATTCTTCTAAACTGTTGTAACATATCGGTAACACAACCAATTAAGTTGATTCCCGCAAGTAAGCATGACTCGAAGCAATCTAAGGTATGAAAATGTTTACAATTTGATGCACATAAAGGTCGTAGCAATCAGAAGTGCTATTGTTTCAAGGAACAGAAATATTAATAGGGAGTAATCAATTTCCTCTTAGCTTATTATTTGCAACCATGCAAGTGATTAGAAACAAGGGTTAATGATTAGTTATACGATACATCTGTTGATAGCACAATTTAATCCATATTGGATTGTGTTCCACTGTACCGTGTCTAGTATAGTTGTTAGAATATTTACATTTCAAAACTCAGCCCACTCTAAGCGGCCACTACACTAAAGTCAGTTGTTGGAGTCAGTGCAAGCATGCCAACAAACACCTGCAGTTGTTACAAAGGCAACAAAGCAGGCGACCGTCAACCATAATAGAGCATTCTTACTACTTGCATAAGGAATTCCATCGACATCTACGGAGAATACGACATTAAAAGGGCGTTCATTTCACCCCCTTAGCGATCACCTGAGTCCAAGAAATACACGTAGCCGCCAAGGATAGACGTACAAAACAAAATCCTACTGTAGCCCGGCATATGGCTTGACGGAATTCTTTTCACTGCCATTTTACAGCAATAATTTCTTATTATTGTGCATTATCATAAATAGACTTTCGCATTTGTGAGTTTACTGTCTATACTAAAAGACTGCGGTGTGGTTACTTTAAAGACGCTTTTAAAAATATAAAATATATTCCCTATAGTAGAGGACAAAGAATACTACTATAGTAAGCCTGCTAATCGTAAAAGGCGATTAAAAGACGCAGCAAGGGACAGCAGCCTTGCTGGCTAAAACATATTGGAGGAGAGTCGGTTGGGCTCAGGCGATCCTAAATAATTTACAAGGTTGTTAGGGGTTGGCCGTGACAGATACGGCTTTTTACTAAAATCCTTAAAAACTGCGTTGTGGAAAGTTATGGGAACGTACCACAATATTTCCCAGGTATGCGTGGCCTAAAACACGAACTATGTATGATGGAGAGTTCACAAGTAAAATTCTTGTCCGGAGGTAAAATACCCCCTCATTCGGATCTCCGGGAGGGGGTACTTGAGGCTCGTCATAGTAAGAATTTAAAACAACGGTACGATTTACTGATAGGGACTTGAAATGTAAGATCATTACTTATAGTAGATAAGTTA
Organism: Platerodrilus igneus; assembly: GCA_036346225.1. Classification (NCBI taxonomy): domain Eukaryota; kingdom Metazoa; phylum Arthropoda; class Insecta; order Coleoptera; family Lycidae; genus Platerodrilus; species Platerodrilus igneus. Next base: position 695,795 of record JARFIW010001433.1, on the reverse strand, counting down.
ACGAATTTATTAGTCGAATTGAGAAAAGGAAAGCTGGACATTTTAGGTATTAGTGAGGTGAGATGGCCAGATAATAATGACTTTTGGAAAGATAATTATAGAATAATTACAACTTCTTCAACTAATGGACAGGCAGGGGTAGGAATATTGTTAGGTAAAAAATTAGGACGTAAAGTTAAAGAGGACTTACAATTTAGTGATAGAATAATTATGGTTAGATTGAGTACAAACCCCACAAACACTGTTTTAGTACATATTTACATGCCAACAACTCAGTACGAAGATGAGGAGGTAGAAAAGGTATACGAGGATATAAATAGTATAGTGAGAAAAGTAAAGAGAGATGAGAATTTAATAGTTATGGGCGATTTTAATGCGTCAGTGGGAGAAGGTAGTGAGGAAAAAATGATAGAAAAATTTGGGTATGGTAGACGAAATGATAGAGGAGAAAGATTAGTTGAGTTTTGCAAGGAACATAAATTAGTAACTGTAAACACCCTATTCGAACAACATGTTAGGAGAAGATATACCTGGAAAGCGCCTGGATATAGAGCAAAATACCAAATAGATTATATTTTAGATGAACAAAAATTTAGAAAGCAAGTTAAAAACTGTTGTAGTTATCTAGGGCCTGACATAGATAGCTATCATAACTTAGTTAAAATGAAGTGTAATCTAAAATTCCAAAAAGTATAAAAGGGAGGGATGGAATCTAGGTAAGCTTGACGATAGTGAGGTGAAAGAGGAATATAAACAAGTATTAGATAATAAGATCAAAGATATAGCTATAGGAGGGAACGTAGAAAATAGATGGAAAGAAATAAAAAGGGCTGTACATGATACAGTAACACAGACTATAGGTAAGCAAAAAGTAGAAGCGAGAAAACCCTGGGCAACAAAAGAGATATTAGATTTAATAGAGAATAGAAGAAAGCTTAAACCTTTCAGAGAATTGGATAGTGGAAGTAAGCAAAAATATAATAGAGTTAGAAATAAGATAGTACATGAGTGTAGAAAAGCTAGAAATAAATGGACGGAGGAGAAATTGTAAGGGAATACTAGATGATTTAGAATAGGTATGACAGGCAGGGCTTACAGGGCAGTTAAAATGTTTTCGGGAAAATAGGAAAAATATAATGGTATTAAAGACGAGAATAATGAGCTTCAAATAAATAACGTTGAGGTAGCAGATAAATGGAAAAGATATTTAGAAGATTCATATAAGGGGACAATATGGATAAGTTAGAGAACGTACAAGAAGAGAATGTAGAAATAGGTTCTCAATATTAAGAGAAAGATTTGCTAGAGATGTTAGGGATCTTAAACTGAGTAATGCGCCTGGGATAAACGATATATCCGCATTACTAATAAAATATGCAAGTCGGCAAACTTTAGACGGATTGTATGACTAGTAAATGTAATATATGACATAGGTGAGGTCCCAATAGATTTCGAAAAAATATCATTATCCCAATCCCAAAAAAGTCAGGAGCTGATAGATGTGAAAATTTTAGAACGGTTAGTTTAACTTCCCACACTTTCAATATACTAACAATAATAATTAAAAATAGAGTATAGAAGCTTTGACAGAGAAGTATTTAGGCGAAGACCAATATGGTTTTAGTACAGACAGAGGGACTAGAGAACCGATACTAATGATAAGGGTAATTATCGAAAAAAGATTACAAAAAAATAAAAAGACTCATTTCGCGTTTGTAGATTTAGGAAAAACATTTGATAGGGTTAATTGAATTGTTATGTTCAGGGTTTTGCAAAAAATAGGGATCTCTCATATGGATAGAAAAATTATTTACAGTCTATACAAAATCAGCCTAGTAATTAGATTTGATGAAATAGAAAAAAAAAGAAGCTAAGATTAGAAAGGGTGCTAGGCAGGGCTGTATAATAACTCCCTTGATTTTTAATGTTTATATTGAGAAAGCTTTAAACTTAGCTAGAGAGAGAAAAGAGATAGGTATTAGTGTACAGGGACGGAAAATAGACATGTTACGTTTTGCAGATGATTAAGCCATTATAGCAGAATCTAGAAAAGGGAAAGTTTTTAAATATTTTAGATGAGATAATACAGAGTAACTATAGTATGAGAATTAACTCAGGAAAGACAAAGATGATGACAAGTGAGTTACAACCTAGTTCTAAACCAAAATTAATAATAGGTAATACCGAGTTAGAGGTAGATGAATTTTGCTATTTAGGTAATATAATTACAAAGGACGGACGTAGCAGAAGGGATATAGTAGTTAGAATAGTTCAAGCTAGAAAAATGTTTTTAAAAAGGAAAGACTTACTAATAGCTAATAGTATTAGTTTAGGCGGCTCCGTGGCGTAGTGGTATGTGTGTGACTACTACGCTTAAGCTCCCGAGTTTGAATCCCGACACGGTCCGCTTGAAAAATGTTAGGCGAGCATGTTTCACAAAAATACACCCTCGTTCGGATGAGAGGTAAAATGGAAGTCCCGTGTGTGAGTGTTGTTACGCACGTTAAAGATCCCTACCTTGCTTGGTACAGCAAGGGTTCAGCAAAATTCCAAATTTTCCAGGTAAAAAGAATCGCTTCCTGGCCAATGTATTAGCTTCGGGTGGAGCATTAGAAAAAAAATCACTTGTAAAGTATTAGTTTAGATAATAGAAAAATTTCTTAAAGTCGTACGTATGGAGCGTTCTATTATACTGTAGTGGGACTTGGACAATTAAACAGGTATATAAGAAAAAGATGGAAGCTTTTGAAACTTGGTGTTATAGGAGAATATTACAGATTAGTTAGACAGATAGAGTAATAACTGAGAAAGTTTACAGAACGATAGGTGACGAACCCTGTATGTGGAAACAATTATAGGTCAAGAGAGATAGAATGATATGACACCAGTTAAGACAAGAGGGACTATTTAGTAAGATCTTAGATTATAAACTACCAAATAAAAATAGAGTAGGAAGACCTAGACAAAGCTATATTAGTGAAATTATTAGAGGTTTAGGTTGTGAAGGGTATGCAGACCTTTTTAGACTAGCTCAGAATAGAATGTGGAGCTGCGTCAAACCGACCTTAAGTAAGTTTGAAAACAAAACAAAAAAAAATGAATAAATAAAAATCAGTTAACCAAATGTCACCAATTAGTTTGCGGTCTGGCATGTTGGCAGCGATTCGCTGCTTAAGCCTTACCATAACATATAACTTAATAAACGTCTCCATGACATAACTCACAATTAGCTAGCGGTCTGGTATGTTAGCAGCGATTCGTTGCTTAAGCCTTACCACAATATATAATTTAACACTTTTCCTTTTTTGGAGGGGATAACCAAGTAATATTTCATTTCCTTATAAGTAGGAATTATATAAACATGATGGAGTTTTTTAACAACCATCAGGTTGCTAATATCAATGTAGAGCCAGGTAGATAGGAAAAAGAGTATAGGAAGACCTAGACTAAGCTATATTAGTCAAATTATTAGAAATTTAGGTTGTGAAGGGTATGTAGAACTTTTTAGATTAGCACAGAATAGAAAAGAGGTTACAGCTGCGTCAAGCCGACTTTAAGTAAGGTCGAAAACAAAATGATGATGAATTTTAACTTGCAGTTTCTTTAATGAAAACGCCATAAATTGCAAAGTAACTACTTATAATAATACAACCTTAAAATTGCGGTTCTTGCAAAAGCCTTGCCACACCGCCAGTGGGAAATGGTACTTCCGCAATGTTGTTTCATTCAAGCATAACATTGCTGGTAAAAATGCATTTGCCGAATCATGCAATTTTCAAGGAATAATTAGAGTTTTGCTACTAGGAGCTTAAGACCAATTTGATAATATTATTTGTTTTTCTACACTACTCCACTGCAACCAATGGTTAACAAATAATGTATCTAAATTAAGACCCAATTTAAGTTTCCTTTAAATGTTATTGATTCTTGCTAAAACATAAATGTAACGAACTGAGGTGGTGTTTCATTGTCGCTGAAACCGAAATTCTAATTTTTAAAAAAGTTCATGAATTTCTATTTGCAACGTAAAATTATTGATGCGGTTAGTTTAAAATTGTTTAACTACTAAAAGCAATTGCTAGATTTTGAATTTAACAGCCGTCTCCTAAAACTAGTTTTATGCGGTACTCTTTTTGATCATAGAGCTGCCAAATCTGACACAAACATACTCTGTTGATTTTTTTACGTATGTGAGTTACATATCCCCCAAATCAAATATATGTATAATTAAATGGAATTATTGAACTTTAAATTAACTTGCAACAATGTATAACTCAAGGATAGATAATAAAAGGTTAATAGAAGTCAGGCAGAAGACATATGAACGGATGTGAATACATTGTATTCCAGACGCAACGTGACACTGCAGGTGCTGATCACAGTAGGTTATAAAACCGCAATTACTAGAATTAAGATTGTTACTTTGTACTGTATAAATGAATATAGAAATAAACAGACATGAGTTCTCCATTTCCTTAAGCAATGTGAGGGGCAGGGACAACATAAATACCCTGGAGAGCCCACGATGGTCGGTCAGTCCTGAGCCTCACAGCTTTAGTATTGTTGGTTGTTTAGGCTACTTGCCCTAATTTAGTTCATCTAATAGTACTTGCAACTTAGAATATTTTTGATACAGCACTTGTATATTAAATTTTAATTGTAATTCAGTTTAAATAAATTCGTTAAAGAATCTTTGGAAGAAGACCTTTTTATAAAGGCAGCTCCCAAAGGCAAAAACTAACTGGCGCAGTAGGATCGGATCCAAAGAGCTCTAGGAAATCCAAATTCGAGAACTCGTGGTCTAGAATATTAATTCTTAAACTGTAAGAACAAACAACAAAATTTGCACAAGGTACAAAATCGACCAAGCCCAAAGAAGGAAAACAGATGAAATTAACAATAAAAATTAAGTAAGTTCATTATTTTCTAACCACTTTTTTTTCAAATTATTCATAATGGCTAGTAAGAATTTTTATGTACAATTATCACAATTTATTATTTTACCATTTCTGAAAAAATTTACTCAAGAAACCTATTTTAACTAAGGAATTATAAAACAGCATTTATATGCACAACTATGACAATCTATCACGATAAATAAAAACATCTATTTAGCAAGTCTGAAACTTTAGTATAAAAAATAGAACGCAATTCTTTACAATAATTATTACTGAAACGATTCAATATTCATGGCATTTTTAAAAGCTCTATAATTAAATACCTTTAGCACGGTAAATTAACGAAAGTATATAATTATATAAAAAACATTTATGCACTTTATTGTAACAAAACCAATTACTCATCACTGAAATAAAAATCATTCAGAAACCTTGAAACTTTATAATTAGACATTTTCAAGGCAACAGAGGTGTGCAATTCTAAAGAAGAATTTCACGCACTTATTATTGCAACACTTAATCAATCATCACAAATCCACAAATCTAAATAAAGGGGTATAATTATAGCGCAGTTATTACGAGAAACCATTCAGAAAATAGAAACTCAACTCGCAACAATCTGTAACCTTTGTAAAGTGAAAAATATACAATTCAATGTGACAGTAATTGATGAGACAATTACTAAGTAGAAATCTTTTAATATAATTATAGTACTTTGTCATTGCATATACGTAAAAGATAAGTGATTCTTTAAATAATTAGATACCAACTTTAATTTAATCGCAATACACACTCGAGTGGAAAGTAATTATAGAATTAATTTATATTAAAAACACGGAACATGGAGAATATGCGGTTGTACCTCGAATCAATCCCCGTATTCGACGGAAATCAAACAATACTAGGAATTTTTATTACTACTTGTGAAACATTCTTAAAATCTTTTTATGAAGTAGGCGACATTAACCGGAATGTCATGCTCATACGCTTAATTCTCAGTAAACTAACAGGACGAGCTTTAACATTAATTGCAGTCGCGATGACCTTCAACAGTGGATTTCAAACGGTTACTTATATCGTATTTCGGCGACCAGAGAAACATCAAATGTCTGATCCGCCATTTAATAAACTTTCGAATAAAACCCAACCAATCACCCTACCAATTCGGTATGAGATGCCAAGATGTAAGGAGCTTGATCTTAACAAAACTAAAAATAAAAAAACCCGGCCAAAATATCCGTTTATTAAAAACAAAAATGTACGACGAAATGGCATTAGACACCTACATAAACACAATACCTGAACAAATATCAGACAAAATAAGATTGCAAATCCCCAAAATTTAAAGTAGGCAATGAACATGATTATAGAGGAAGAAAACGTTATTTATTACAGAAGCAGACTTTATAACGCTAACGCAAATAAAAACTACTCACCGATGAAAACCATACAAGCCGCGAGACAAATATCCACGCAACCAAAATTTACAATATTTAACACGCAAATGAATCAACCACGAATGAACAGCTCGAACTCTAATAACACAAATTTCAACAACCAACTTAGAGAATTTCCGAGAACAGCATTTAACTCAGATTTTACAAAACCCACATTTACACCATGGTTTAACCAAAACGTAAACCAGCCAAGGCAAACATTCGACGCGAACCTCAACAGAAACACACCGATGACAAATAACAATAACAACCCCAATAGTTATTACAAACCAACACCTATGGACACTTCATCTGGCAACACTGGGCAAAACACAGAAATATCGCAAATCAAACCAAGTTATAGTCAAAAACGAAACTTCACTTTAAAGAACTATTCCCTCAAGAAGCGGAAGAATTTAATAAAAATTTTTACAATAATAATTGTACAAACCCAGTAGAGACGATGAACCAAATCATTTAGAAAACTACGAACGTGACAACCCATGTGAAAATTACAAAAAGGACGATGAGGAAACGCGTGCTCAAATTTTCAATTAGACCGATTCAAATACGACCAAACGTAATTAATTTAAATAACATCAGTCAACAAATCTTACCACACATAGAAAATTTTAAATTATTAATCGACACCGGATCATCAAAAACATTAATTATTCCCCGAACCGCACATTATTTAGATTTTGTAGAAAGAAAACCCTTTAAAATCAAAACAGCCCACAAAACAACATTACATCAATTTATAGCGAACATACCTTTACCATAAACTTTTAACGTAAAAATGAAACAAATTTTGCATTTTTGAATTTAACGACAAATACGACGGAATAATGGACATGAATCTTCTAAGAAAATTAGGAGCAAGAATCGATATAAAAAAACCGATTATTAAGAACAAAACACGAAAAAATCCCCATTAAATTCCAAAACAGTAATACACAAACCGAACACAAATACACCATCGAACTCAGGACAGAAAAACAAATAAAAATTTTAGTAAATTTGAAAAACGACTTAGGAATTATAAACCACATGTCATTCCAACCCGGAGTAGAAACCCCCACAGCATTAGTACAAGTAAAAGACAGTTACGCCACTACAACAATTTTAAACTCAAATGACTACCCCATAAAGCTATCATAGGCATATCCCATAGATATAGAAGAAGTAAAATCTAACGAGATGGAAATCAACAAAGAACATAAAAACGATTTAAATTCTATGATACACGACAGAACACCCCCAAAAGTACCCTTAATGTTAACTAAAACACCCGATAAACCTTTCAAAAATTACATGCAGTTACTCTAGTGGTAGAAGCACAAAACTTTTTAACAATTGTAGACGCATCCACCAAAGTAGGCCAAGCGATACCCATGACTTCAAAAAATAGTATCAACGTAACCCAAGGATTCTTACAATATTTTACATTTTATGCACACCCGAAACAATAACTTTAAATAATGGCAGCAAATGTAGAAATGAAACGATACAAAACACCCTAGAACTCCGTAAAATAAAAATCAGTTTTATAACTGAAAACCACCCTGAATCAAATGAACTAATTGAAAGATTACACCTAACATTATTAGAAAAATCAGATTATTAAGATTAACTTATAAGAAAGAACACATCACTAATTTAATGTCATACGCACTAATTGCTTACAACAACACAGTCGACTCATCAACAAATTTTACACCCTTAGAAAAATTACGACACTCAGATTTCCGTAACCCTTATGATATACATTACAACAAAGAAGTATACAAACAATACGTTAAATACCATAAAGAAAGATTAAAAATAACTTACGATAATGTAAAAAATAAATTAGATAACGACAAAGAACGTATTACAACAACCCGCAATAAGAATGCCGATATAAATAAATTTTTAGTAGGACAAACCGTATATGAAAAAAACTTTCAAAGTAAAAGACACAAAACGGGACCCAAAAATTTAGGTCCGTTTAAAATCAAAAAGATATCAGACAAAAATGTAGCCGTAGTAGACAACGGAGAAGTAGTAAAATATATTCATTTAAAAAACATAAGACACCATGTAATTTCAGATGGACAGCCATCACCCTTGCCGTCAACCTCCACCCAGGCAGAACGGACAAAACTACATATTAGCTGAATACATTAAAACAACCCCGGTGAACCACCAGTAAAAATGGGAAATATGCAAAACACAATAGATTATTGGACATTCGCACAGAAATTTGATTTAACAGAATTAAAATAAGAATTTTATATAATTGGGGACAACTATTACAGACTGAAACAATCAATGGACACAGCCCAATTCGGAAAAGGATACGCAATAGAAATGCTTAGTTACAATAGTATAATAGAAAACATTTTAAGGAACATAGAAGACAAATTTAATAGATTAATACCAACAGATCAAATCACAAGACGAAAAAGAGGACTCATTAACGGACTAGGTAATATTGTAAAAGCTATCACAGGAAATTTGGAAAACCAAGATGCGGAAAGATATAACAACGCCATACAACACTTAATTGAAAACTAAAATGACATAAAAACCATTGTTAGAAATCAAATATCTTTAACCCAGTCAACTATAATAAAATTTAATGATACGTTAAGAGAGCTAGTAAAAAACACCAAGACAGTATAGCCAATAGAATACAAACCCTTGAAAGTAACATGCAAACCACAATGTTAGGAATATGAGATTTAATCAGATTTAACACGGTATTTACTCAAATAATATCCACCCTTACTGTAATCCAACAAATTTTAGCTGTATCATTTGCAAAACTAAACACATTACACTCTAGTATTATAGAACCAATTGACCTATAAAATATATTATTAAGAATTGGATCACTTATAACCAACTGTAAACTACCCTTTGAAATAGTAGATTCAAACATACTCATATTTGAAAAAATAGCCATAGTGAAAGGTTATGTAAGGAATAACGAAATCACATTTTTAGTAGAAATCCCCATAGTAGAAAGTGACACTTATACCTATTATCATTTATTTGCTTTCCCCATGAAAGTTACTAGCAGGTATCAAGCTTTTATCCCTAAAACCAAGTTCCTTTCCCTAAATGAATTTAGGTATGGCTACACGAACGAAAAATGCAAAAAAGTAGGACCAAGCCAATATTTATGCCAATCATTAACAACTATTCAAGCAGATAGCCCATGTGAAGTACAATTATTAAGATTCTCAAATCAATACAACAATTGTGAAGCAAAACCAGTAAAAATCACCAATATGAAAATTCAAAAAGTTACGGGAAACAAATGGATTGCGGTATTTTCACAAGAAGTAATAGCAACCGCCCATTGTAACCAAGATGAAAACAATCTAGCATTAACTGGAAGTAAAGTAATCACCGTTAAAGAAGATTTTCATCTAAAATTGGAAAACGAAATTATTTGAGTATACCAAGACCCAACAGTAACAAAGAAATTTACCGGAACTACAGTTCAAGATTACACAACCCGAAGACGACGAAATCAGCAAGAAATCAATGCTATTATAGCACCTAGATCTAGATGATCTCAACCAAGCCATGAAGTTAATAGAGAATTACAAAGAACACTTGAGTGAGTTAAAAGTGTCAAAATTACATTATGATAACATAAGTGTTTGATCAATTTTATTAATTATTATAATCATTTTACTAACTATAAATTTATTGTACGAACTGTATCTTAGATATAAGAATAAAGAAACGAAGTTTAGGCATAAGAAACAAGCAACAAAAGTAAATAAAGAAACAATAAATGTACCCTTAGGGACAATGAATTTTAAAAATTAAGCAAAACCCTTAATTTTCATCTACGTCGGGAGGAGTTACAACTCCACCAAATCAAATATATGTATAATTAAATAGAATTATTGAATCTTAAGTTAACTTTCAACATTGTATAATTCAAGGAAAGACAATAAAAGGTTAATAGAAGTCATACAAAAGACATGAGAACGATGTGAATACATTGTATTCCAGACGCAACGTGACACTGCAGGTGCAGGTCACAGCAGGTTATAAAACCGCAATTACTAGAATTAAGATTTTTACTTTGTATTGAATAAATGAATAAAGAAATAAGCCGATATGGGCGCTGCATTTCCCACAAGCAATGTGAAGGGCAGGGACAACATAAATACCCTGGAGAGCCCACGATGGTCGGTCAGTCTTGAGCCTCACAACTTTAGCATTGCTGGCTGTTTAGGCTACTCGCCCTAATTTAGTTCATCTAATAGTCATTTCAACTTAGAATATTTTTGATACAGAACTTGTAAATTAAATTTTAATTGTAACTCAGTTTAAATAAATTCGTTAGGAGAGTTTTTGGAAGAAAACTTTTTAAAAAGACAGCTTCCAAAGGTCAAAACCTAACTTGTGTTCTATTAAAATAAGTTAGAATAGTTGACTTCATCTAGATGTAGACTTGGTAAACTGTCATAGAATTAGCTTAGATTAGATTACGTTGTTTTCTGAACTATTCTTATCCAAGCAAGGCAAGTATGAAGGATCGTTGTGCTGAAGCTCTGCATTACTCCAGAGCACGGTGATTGCAGAGGGCTAGCGAGAAAGAAGATGACCAAAGTATAGGCGCGCACATGGCATTAGCCTAACGTATTGCAATCTTCTGCTCTTGTCACGCATAACACGTAGAAATCTAACTGAATGCGTTTTTTTTGCACCGACTTCTAAAACAATTTTGGAAATTGCTTCAAGTGACCATAAAATTTTCTCGATAATTCCCTTTGGTTTAAAATATTGCTACTCTGTTTCCAGTAAGCAGGCGTAATTTATTAATTTCACCTGCTAGATAGTGCATTATAGTTTGCTTTCATGCTGTGTGTGTGCGCGCGTGCGTGTGTGCGTGAGTGTAGGTGCGTGCATGCGCGTGTGCATGCGTGTATCCATGTGTTTGTGCGCGCGTGTATTCGTGACATATTGCGAATATTGCATTTTCACTTTCTGACTATAAGCAACATCTAGATAATTTACTTGTTATTTACTGAGATGTTTTTGAAGCAATATTTGTTTATTTCACTCTCTAACGGTGAAATAATATTTTTCAAATACGAAACTGGGGTTACCGTTTTCGAAAGCTTTTCAAAAGTATATATCTTTTTAATTGTAGGGCGAGGCCTTTTCCCTAAACGTTATTCAGAACTACTGATCCTCTAAAAACTTATGCTATTTAGTTTGCATAATTTGTTGCAGAAAGTCCTTTGAAGAAAGTTCAAGTTTTACAATGCAAGTCATGCATGTGATACGTATGATATGTTAAACGAGCGACCTGTTAATGTTATGAATGAAATATTTTTCCAGAAATTATGAAATATTTCGTTGTAAGTATTCCCTACAAATAACCGACACTGCCTAAAAATACTGCTGTAAACATGTTGATACAAACCACTTTTAAACCTTTAAAAGTTAATTTTATGTAGAATTCAATTGGTTTATGCTGCATAAAACTGCAGAATACTAATTGGTTGAATATTGCTTTTAGGTTTGAATTGGCTCCATAGCATCCGCAATATACAGCAAGCGATGCAATTCAAATGAGCTATTTTATTGCGAAAGCTTAGCCCCCATGCACGCCATGAGCATGCTTGAAATAGGCATGAACATATTCACAAATTCTGTAGTAACTTCGGTTGGGTTATTATTCGAGATTTTGCTATTCCATTATGCAATCAATTACATAATAAATTAAAAATCTTTGTCTATTGTACAACTTGGTTTTAAAATTATTCTTTCTAAACAATAAGCCCATTGAAACAGACGTTAAAGTTTATCCGCCTCTGATTCTTTTAATAAACTTTCTACTAGAAAGCAAATTTATTTTCTTTCTGAATTGTTTGTTATACATTTCACTCAAAATTAAACATAGATAAGTTTTTCACCTATTAGTCCTTCCAGAGTAATTTATTGTCCGTCAGCACTAGTTCTTTTGGGAATATTTGTTGAAAGTGAATTAACATCTACTCAATAAGCACAGAGTCATTAGGAATTTGGATTTATTTATGAATACTACAAATTCAAAGAAATTTTTTATGATATTCATTTTTATTAATTGAAGTATTTGAAATATCGCATACCTTTGGGTGAGTTATTTGAAGCTTCAACTGAAGTAGATAATTGAACTGGTTTTTAAACGAATGAACCACGATGAATTACGACAAGATGAATTTTTAATTTGAATGGAAACATATTGTATATGAATTACAAAATGCATTTAATGGTAAATCAATTTTAAAAGAATTGAACGGTATTGGTATATAGATTTGGAAAACATATATGAAGTTTAATTGCATTTAATGATTTTGGACATGGATGCAGGTTTACGATATGGGAAAAGACGACCTCTATAATTTATCGGTAAAACAAGAATGTTATGGTTTTAAATCTTTAAAAGGCATACTTTTTATAATTTAAGTAGATTAAATTGCGTAAGGTTTTGGTTGTATAAAGCTTTGTGAGCACAGTCTAATTATAATTTCATTCGCAAAATAACTCATTAATCACATTTTATTATTTGTCAGGGTGAGTCATATAACTCAATATCCACTCTTTTAAAATCGGATTTAAACGTATCTGATCAGCTAGGTTTTATAGTTCTTTTATATACTGGCCAAACCTCACCGAGTGCTGCCACCCTTCAGATCAAATTATCGACTTGTAAACACACTCTATAAAGGTCTTTTAAAATTTCAAACAATATCATTTTAGTTTACCGTAAAAAAAACTGCTAGTCCTTGTCTTGTGCAGAGCCTAATTATCCATTCATGTTCAAAAAACGTTTTGAATCATTTTAAAATGCCATTAAACACCATTAAATACCAAAATTACCATTCCAATTCCTTGTATGGTATTATTCTAATTAAAAACTTTATCTTGCAGTAGTCAATTATTGCTTATGTATTTACTCTCCATTTTTGAAACCATTTTATTGTACTTCAAATAACTTACTTACTTTTGAACATTTAAAACACCTTTCCGTCGCTCTTTCGATAAAAAATTTCACTTCTAAAACTGCAGTATTTTATTACGTGACATATTATCATCAGTTTTTCTGCATCGTGGCGTTTAAATAGCAACTTCTTCAATTGACCTCTACCTTGGGTGTTTAAAGGCAACCCTGGTAACATCAAGCATCCAGATCTTTTCAGCAAAGCTTAGTTGTTTTATGTTTAGATTGGTCCAAAAATGGGTTTGTATTCTTACGTAAGCATTAGAATCTTCATTTTTATCTGCAAACCCTGTAATTGGTCCATTTTATAGGCGTATTATGCTTAATTCATATAGTTATTGTTTTCTAACAACCGTGAGTTGTGCTAATTAATTGACGTTTACCTATGCATTATCCTATTTATAGGACTTTATTGCTTAACCCGCCTTAATTGGACGATGATCCATTGTAGTACTTGGTTATTAATGAACAAGTTCTTTATTAATTGCAAAATACTACCTTTTCAATTGAAATACACTTTGTAGCCTTTTCGTAAAATATCGACTAATATTTTAAAACTTAATTGAATACGCTTTCGTCTAAATACCAACGAATGTTTGGTATTAAGTTCAAAATGAAATTAAATATTATACACGGGCTTTACGTAAAATGAAATTAAATGCGTTTCCCACTACAACGTCAATTCTTCATAGAGTATTTGAACACAATCCTTTTTATTAATAATAAACTTGAAAATCTTTTATAATAATTACTTATTTACGCGTAATAAATACACAATTGACTACTTTGTGAAGCAGCTATTTAAAAAACGTCTTCCTACGCGTCAAACATATTAAATACAGTTATTCTTCATCAAGTTTATGTAGTGAGAATGAAAACCCATTTGATAACGGTTTTTATGCTTTTATACTCAATATACTGAGTGTTTTTCCAAATATGCTTCTCTATGAAAATGAATATTTACATAATTTGGAATAGTTTTGATGACCAACAGATAGCGTTTGTAGATGAGAAAATAAAGGGGAAATTAGGTAAATCAGTCGTATAACATGTAGGATTATTTAATGGGGAGACTAGGTTTGCAATGAATTACGTACACAAGTTAGAAGTGAAAAGAGGGGAAAACCTCATAGCAAAAATTATAACCGTATATTCATCCAGAAGATAAATAATAACTGAAAAACAGGTGTTCGGTTGTTAAATTAATTAATTTAATTGTTATAAAATGAAAAGTTAAAACTAAAATCTATATACAAAATGGTGATTTTGAATAAAATAAAAATTCTGGAGTCGAAGCACTTACCCATGTATGCGACAGGAATTTTTATTGTTATTAAAAATCAGGTGGGGCTTTATAATAGTGAAACTTTGAAAGTAAGGACTTAATTAGCAGTTAAAAACATATATTGTACCTATAGGTAGACACTTCGATATGACAAAATAAAGCATTTTTGATTCACAAATTAATAATCAAGCGATATGTTACTAATTATATCAAGTAAGAACCTTCTTCCGGTAGGTAGACTATTAAAAAGTGCATTATCGGATATGATTTTGTTATATAAACAGCTACATCGACAAAGTAAAATGTTATTGAACGCTTATAATAAATGAAGAAGAATATTTAAAAATAAATAGGTTAACAAATAAAAATGAGCTAGTTATATGTTAATATTAAAATATGAACTTAGGGCAAAATATTGTGGTTTCTGTAATATACATTCTTTGTGTTTTTAGTTGTTAAGAATTATGTTGCATTTTATATAAATAGTTTGGATAAAAATGAAATTGTGTATGTATCTTGGATACCAAGTTATTTATTAAGACTTACTAATTTTTGAATATAGCTGAGAAATTGTGTTTTTTGTTTACTCCTACATTCTATTTAATAAATTAAATTTTAAAGTATATAGAAGCTTACTGAAGCAAGCGTCAGTAAAGAGAAACAGCCTTGATAAATTAATAAAGGTTGAATATAACTATTCCATCGAGGTAAAGATAAACTGGAAGAGGAGCTCCAAGAGAGTAGAGGCTTCTTATTGAAAATCATGTGATTATGTTACAGAATAGTTGTCAAACTTATAAATAATATTGTAGATTATCGAATAAAATTGCACTAAGATGCAAACTGTCTGATTTATTAGTTATGTATATTATAGTAAATGGTAACAAAATTGAATTTGAATCACTTTTACGATATTGTGTTTAGTTTCATGTTCCTCGGTATCCAAAATGTTCACTATCAAAATATAAATGGATAATTATAATGGTAGAATTATTATTAGATTTTATTGAATATCTACGTTCATAACTTAGTTTATTTTTATAATGCTAGGCGTTTCCTATAAAAGCAAGTACCAACACTACTAAGCGTGCAGATACATAAGTTGAATCCAAACTAAATCGTAATTTTATAAATGCCCATACAAGTGTATTCTGCCTCTGAGATTTGTGGAATACTAAAAGCAAAGTTTATTTGCAATAAGTAACTTCTTATTTAGTGGCGTCTCTTGATATCTTGTCCACGGCAAAATCATGCTCATAAGTCTCAAGGGCAGAACATCTATAAATTTAGATTTAGTTTAGAATCAAACTTATACACCTTCACCTTACTAGTGTTGGTGTTTGCTATTTGATGGAGGTTTTATAATACCTTTGTCATCATACAAAGGTTCCTTCTAGCTTACATGTGTAATATCTTTTGTTGCTTCATGAGTGTTAGATACTACTACGCCATTCTGATTAGGCTGGAAAAGCCGAAACCGGTAAATGGATGATTCTTCGATTTCTGAAGCAATAAAGTTATTGATTTGTTAATAGCTATGCAAATTTGAGCTCGATTTATATAGGTAACTTTTGACTTTATTATTTTTATAAAAGCTTATTTATAGATACATGTTATATCATTTTGCTACAGACAAATTTAATTTGCGATTGCTAATTTTTTTTTTATTTATGAGCCCGATTTTGTCATGGGCAAGATAGTGAGTGCGCCATGACATAGAATGTTATTTATGGGAAATAAATTTTGCTTAAAACTTTTCACAAATTTCAAAAGCAGAACATACTTGTATGGCCATCTGTAACATTAAGATTTATTTTTGAATCAACTTTTGTATCATCACCTTAAGTAGTATTGGTGTTTTCCACTTGATGGAGAGTTTAATATACCTTTACCATTATACAAAGTTTCATTCGAGCTTATATCGGTAATAGCTTGGATTGCTTTATAAGGGTGTTAGACACTACTTTATTCTAATGAGGCTTAAAAAATCGAAACCGGTCAATGGATGTTTCTTTCCCTTGTGAAACAATAAAGTTATAGTTCTGTTAGTGGCTATGCAAATATTAACCCGATTTGTATAGGTAGACTGGCTTTAATTATTTTTATAGAAACTTTTTAGAGATACACTATATATATATATATATATATATATATATATATATATATATTGCTATGATAAGAGGGTTATTTATGGATATATTGAGTAATAATAGTCACACAATACATGTAAATAGTACTACAAGTTAGAAAACTACATTTATTTATCATGAAAAATAAGAAATTTGCATAATATGCAAAGGAATTCCGTCAAAGTATAAAACTAATTAATGGTACCTATGTTTGACAATTTTTCATTGCTGATGAAACAATACGTTCAAGAAATGATTAATTGTTGTATGTCAGAGGCAAAAACAGACATAAACATGAGGATGGATAGTGTTAATCATACCGTGGGTCATTTACAAGAGATAGTAGAAGTAGTCCAGCAGAATATGAGGGCAGCAATTGACAAAGCTAGCAAAAATCTTAATAAATTGGAAGTTAAATTCATTTCACAGACAGCCCTCCTCTTTGTTATGCACATTGATAATCAACGGTAGTGTATCTTCATAGTCAATTGCTACTTCCCTCTCACCAGCTTTGCATCTCCCTTTTTGTGTGATGGATTGTAATTGGCCACACATCAAGTGTTATAGTCACAAGAGCTTCCCTCTAGGTAACTAGTGACTTCTCGACTGAAAAACCACTGTGTTCTACGTGATCTCAATATAACATATTGCTACACCCTAAGTGTGTTCTATGGAATTAAAAATACAGTGGTATGATGTAGCTGATAAAACATTTGATCAGCTGCATATGTCACTTAAGTCTTATTTCTAGAAATACAAACAAGACTATATAAGCTATGTAAAATAATATAACTTACTGTTTCACTAATGTTATGAATTTAGACACTAGGATTGTACTGTCGTACTAAGTATTATTTTTTTGCAACCAATTTTGAATATCGTTTCTTTCTAAGAATCCGTAGGTGCCCTATTGATTTGTGTACTGTAGTAGCTAGCATTGTCCATGACGACAGTCGATGATTTGTTTAAAATTATTAAAAGCTTATATTCAAACCAATGTAAAAAGTTGTCGCGATATATTTCGCAATGATAATCACCCTCCATGGTTTTTGAAGTAAAGACGAGTGCTGCATTATTAATTGTATGCGCCTTTTGGCTGCCCAAAGTTTTGCTTTTATATTAGAAATAAGGTTTTTGTAATCCAAAAAGGGAAGGCTATATTTCCATTAGTAATTTAATTAGGTTATTACGTGCACAGTTTGTGATTTCTGAGATCATGCTAACTAAGGTCGAGAACCCGTAATGTATATACGTTTTCTTTGAAGCACGCAGTTTCTCAGGCCGAAGAAATCTGTGGTTATCGCGCTTAATCAATGAGAAACATTTTATGCTGGGGACAATAAGGAGTTCATGTTAAAAGGCTTGTTTTAAACTAGATAATTTTACTGTAAGCTACCGTACGATATCGACGTACTAAGGGCGAGTGCGCGTTAATCCCTTACCTCTCCAGAATCTAACCCACACAGGTATCTTTACTCTGAAAGTGTAGGTTCAACACACTTCGCTGTTGAAATATGAAGAAACGGACCTTCGCGAAACCTTGATCTACCCGAAGACGTCAGTGGTGATTATCGGTTGGAAGCAACTAACGAAGGATGTCTTGGTTACAGTTATTAATTTCGGTAAGCTGTTTGCATATTTACTAACTGCTTCCTGGCATGTAAATCTGTAACCGTTTGACCGCAATAATTTGCAACCACATTTGGGATGTAATAAACTACGGCCCAGGTCAACATAGTAGTTGACACCAATCGGAGATCGTAATAGAATGAATTCTTTATCACACCCAGAGCGAAGAATTATATACCTAGTAAAAAAACCGCATACTTGCAAAATCTTTTTTTACTGTAGTTATTGGTATTACTGTGCACCACCAACAGCAAGGTCCTTAACACTTCTAGCATAAAATTCCTACCACGATTTTTCAGTAGCGGCATTTCTACAATTACAGCTTTCTTCATGAACTACAAACTACCTCTTTGAAACAATATTAGGTACTTCCACTATTCCACGACAAGCATCATCTCTTTTCTATCGAAATACCATTGTATTTAAAATTGCCCATAACGAAGTTTTAAAAACGTCTTGGTGTCAAACGTTTCCTTGTAAACTGGTTACAGTAATGTCTTCTAAAAAACAAGAAAAAATTATTCGTCTGGTAACTTTTTCAAAAGTGCTATCTGTTTTTATACATCTGGTAGATTACATTCTTAATTGCATCTTTGTCGAAGCTATCAATATTAACGACAGGTTTCTTGCGCAGAAGAAATTTTTGAACCTGTTAGCGTTTCATCATGTTATTGTCCTTAAGCGACAATGCTGTTTACAATACCTATGACAATATTTAATGTTGATGCGACTCACTAAAACAAACAACTTATAATAAAACTGTTTATAACCTAGCAACACAACTGTCATCAAATTTGAAACTATTCAAGTGGAATCAAACATGTAAATATGGAAATTACTCGTCTCCTATGTAAATGGTAGAAAACGCCCTTCATTATCATGTTCTTTCTCAGAATAGTCTATTAGCAAAACTACCATTTCATGTACACTCGCATCTAGCGGTTCAGGCATTGTGAAAGATTAATATTCACAATTCAAATAATATATTTTAGTTCTGTAAGGAACTGTTTTATAAAAAATACACGAACACAAATGATAAAAACAAAAATAAACAGAAACAGCAGGAAAACCATATGAGAGATGTTGAATGGCAAATGCTCCGATTTGTATACACTTGCCAACACTTTATTAGTACATTTAACGTCATGCTAAAGTTAATGCTATTGCAGTTTAACACTGAATTAAATGCGCTTTCTCTGTGTTTCGTATTATTTAAATCTAGTAATTAGGGATTTCTGTAATAACAAGCACGTCCGAAATTGCATTAGAAGATTGGCGAAGGTCTGCGTTTCTTTTGGTTATCTAAAACGACAGTTTTTTCCTCAAAACACTATTGTATTGTATTGTATTAAATAGTTTTGTTAGTACAGAGATACGTATGGCAGAGATTCAGCATCTAAGCAAAGCTTGTAAGACTGAATACATAAATAGTTCAAGTTCAACAGAAAACTGTGAATGGTAAACTATATTATAAATACAATGGCTTAATAAAAAATTGTTAAAAAATAAAAAGTTTCCATCTAGAAACTGACAAAAAAAATGGCCAAGTTCGACCTAGAATTGGGCCTTAAAAAGCATTAGTAAATGTAAGGTTTTAATTTTCCATATTATCAAGTAAATATTTTGTAACTCTTTTTCGTATAATCTAATGCTGTCTATAGTTTTATAGTAAGCGGGTAAAGTATTGAAAAGCTTAGGACTTAAATAAGAAACATAATGTTGAGTTAATGTCATATGCGGTAGAGTAGTTCTGATGGGTTTTTTACCTATTAATTTAGTGTAATAAGAATGTTGTATACATTTTTTAAGTAAAATACATTTAAAGTGAACTATTTTAAGCGGTAGCA
Organism: Platerodrilus igneus; assembly: GCA_036346225.1. Lineage (NCBI taxonomy): Eukaryota > Metazoa > Arthropoda > Insecta > Coleoptera > Lycidae > Platerodrilus > Platerodrilus igneus. Next base: position 675,571 of record JARFIW010001433.1, on the reverse strand, counting down.
AATTAGCCTCCGAAAGTAGAATATCTAACGGAAAACATATATTCTTTTTAAGCATGACTTTGATAATAAACTTCAGTGCTATTAGTAAAGGCAACAAAGTAGATGAAAAAGTACTACCTCAAATCACAATACCGTAACTAATGATGGACTCCACAAATGCATAGTAAATCATCTTAAGGTTGGATAGAGATAAAATTCTTCTTAATTGGTGGAATTTATAAATACAGTATTTTATTTTAAATGTAATGTATGCAATATGTGCGTGCCATCTTAAACGTTGGTCTAACATTACACCCAAATATTTAATTTTGCTAACTCTCTCAATAACAGGACACTAACATTCGGATCTTATTCGGTCTATTTTATGAATGGCTAGTTCGGTACAAGCAGATGGCATACCAGCCAAGCTAGAGGAAAGTGTAATATATTTGGTTTTATGTAAATTTGAAATTAGCAAGTTATTAAATAACCATGCATTAACAAGTTCTATGCCAAGAGCAGATTTCTTGTTAACTTCAAGCCAATTACCGACTGTCTTCAAAAAGAATAACGGCATCGTCTGCAAATAAAAATAATTTTCCACCGCTATCGTGTAAAACTAGATCATTAATATATACAAGAAATAAAAACGGACCTAATACAGTTCCTTGCGGAACGCCAAAATCTACAGTCAAAGAATCACTTATTATGCCGTTAACAAAAACACGTTGACATTTATCTTTAAGAAGCGGTATCAAATGTTTTAAACAAATCAAGGAAAACCGCTACTTGCTAGGTACTATTTTCTAGATTTAAGTAAATCACATTGGTTACTCTATACAAAGCACGTTCTGTAGATGAATTTTTTCTGAAGCCAAATTGTTGCTCAGTGAAAATATTAAATTTTTCGAAGAAAGATGAAAGTCGAGTTTTAATGAATTTTTTTGAGAATTTTACCGAAAACGGAAGTTAAAGAAACCGGACGATAGTTGTTGATGATAGTTTTATCACCATTTTTGTGTAGTGGTACTACAAACGAATTTTTGAAAACTAGAAAAAACATCAGAGCTAAAACACATATTAAATATTATATACAAAGGCGTAAGAATTTTATTCTTCGTTTGTTTAACTAAATTGGAATCTAAAATACTAGATATCGTAAATGACTGATGTTTTAGTTGATTTATAATAGACTCAATTTCGATAGTTGTTGTGGGTTCTAAGAATATAGAATTTCGATTAACTTTACTGTTATAATTTAAATTGCAAAGTAATTACCTATAATAATACAACCTTAAAAATACGGTTCTTGCAAAAGCCTTGCCACACTGCCAGTGGGAAATGGTACTTCCGCAATGTTGTTTCATTCAAGCATAACATTGCTGGTAAAAATGCATTTGCCGAATCATGCAATTTTCAAGGAATAATTAGAGTTTTGCTACTAGGAGCTTAATAGCAATTTGATAATATTATTTGTTTTCTGCACTACTCCACTGGAACCAATGGTTAACAAATAATGTATCTAAATTAAGATCCAATTTAAGTTTCTTTTAAATGTTAATGATTCTTGCTAAAACATAAATGTAACGAACTGAGGTGGTGTTTCATTGTCGCTGAATCCGAAATTCTAATTTTTAAAAAAGTTCATTAGTTTCTATTTGGAACGTAAAATTATTGATGCGGTTAGTTTAAAATGGTTTAACTACTATAAGCAATTGCTAGATGTGAAGAATTTTGAATTTAACAGCCGTCTCCTAAAACTAGTTTTATGCGGTACTCTTTTTGATCATAGAGCTGCCAAATCTGACACAAACACACTCTGTTGATTTTTTTACGTATGTGAGTTACATATCCCCCAAATCAAATATATGTATAATTAAATGGAATTATTGAACCTTAAGTTAACTTGCAACAATGTATAACTCAAGGATAGATAATAAATGGTTAATAGAAGTCAGAAAGAAGACATAAGAACGGATGTGAATACATTGTATTCCAGACGCAACGTAACACTGCAGGTGCAGGTCACAGTAAGTTATAAAGCCGCAATTACTAGAATTAAGATTGTTACTTTGTACTGTATAAATGAATATAGAAATAAAGTGACATGAGCTCTGCATTTCCCACAAGCAATGTGAGGGGCAGAGACAACATAAATACCCTGGAGAACCCACGATGGTCGGTCAGTCCTGAGCCTCACAACTTTAGCATTGTTGGTTGTGTAGGCTACTTGCCCTAATTTAGTTCATCTAATAGTACTTTCAACTTAGAATATTTTTGATACAGTACTTGTATATTAAATTTTAATTATAACTCAGTTTTAATAAATTCGTTAGAAGAATTTTTGAAACAAGGCTTTTTAAAAAAGGTGGCTCCCAAAGACCAAAACCTAACTTGTGTTCTATTTAAATAAGTTAGAATAGTTGACCTGATCTAGATGGAGACTTGGTGAACTGTCATAGAGTTAGCTAAAATTGGATTACGTTGTTTCCTAAACTGTTCTTATCCAAGCACGGCAAGTATGAAAGATGGTTGTGCTGAGGCTTTGCATTACTCCAGAGCACGGTCGTTGCAGAGGGCTAGAAAGAAATAAGTAAGAATCTGACCAAAGTATAGGCCCACACATGGCATTAGCCTAACGTAGAAATCTAACTGAATGCTTTTTCCTTTTGCACCGACTTCTATAATAGTTTTGGAAATTGCTTCAAGTGACCATAAAATGTTCTCGATAATTCCCTCGGTTTAAAATGTTGCTACTCTGTTTCTAGTAACCAGGTGTATTTTATTAATTTCACCTGCTAGATAGTGCATTATAGTTTGCTTTTATGCTGTGTGTATGCGCGCGCGTGCGTGTGTGCGTGAGTATGAGTGCGTGCATTCGCGCGTGCATGCGTGTATCCATACGTTTTTGCGCGCGTGTATTCGTGACATATTGCGAATATTGCATTTTCACTTTCTGACTATAAACAACATCTAGATAATTTACTTGTTATTTACTGAGATGTTTTTGAAGCAATATTTGTTTATTTCACTCTCTAACGGTGAAATAATTTTTTTTCAAATACGAACTGGAGTTACCGTTTTCGAAAGCTTTTCAAAAGTATATATCTTTTTAATTGAAGCGTTAGGCCTTTTCCCTAAACGTTATTCAGAACTACTGATCCTCTAAAAACTTATGCTATTTAGTTTGCATAATTTGTTGCAGAAAGTCCTTTGAAGAAAGTTCAAGTTTTACAATGCAAGTCATGCATGTGATACGTATGATATGTTAAACGAGCGACCTGTTAATGTTATGAATGAATTATTTTTCCAGAAATTATGAAATATTTCGTTGTAAGTATTCCCTACAAACAACCGACGCTGCCTAAAAATACTGCTGTAAACATTTTGATACAAACCACTTTTAAACCTTTAAAAGTTAATTTTATGTAGAATTCAATCGGTTTATGCTGCATAAAACTGCAGAATACTAATTGGTTGAATATTGCTTTTAGGTTTGAATTGGCTCCATAGCATCCGCAATATACAGCAAGCGATGCAATTCAAATGAGCTATTTTATTGCGAAAGCTTAGCCCTCATGCACGCCATGAGCATGCTTGAAATAGGCATGAACATATTCACAAATTCTGTTGTAACTTCGGTTGGGTTATTATTCGAGATTTTGCTATTCCATTATGCAATCAATTACATAATAAATTAAAAAGCTTTCTCTATTGCACAACTTGGTTTTAAAATTATTCTTTCTAAACAATAAGCCTATTGAAACAGACGTTAAAGTTTATCTGCCTCTGATTCATAAACTTTCCTACTAGAAAGCAAATTTATCTCTCTTTCTGAATTGTTTGTTGTACATTTCACTAAAAATTAAACAGAGAAGTTTTTCACCTATTAGTCCTTCCAAAGTAATTTATTGTCCGTCAGTACAAGCTCTTTTGGAATATTTGTTGAAAGTGAATTAACATATACTCAATAAGTACATAGTCATTAGGAATTTGAATTTATTTATGAATACCACAAATTCAAAGAAATGTTTTATGATATTCATTTTTATTAATTGAAGTATTTAAAATATCGCATACCTTTTGGTGAGTTATTTGAAGCTTCAATTGAAGTAGATAATTGAACTGGTTTTTAAATAAATGAACCATGATGAGTTACAAGATGAATTTTTAATTTGAATGGAAACATTTTGTATGTGAATTTTAAAATTCATTCAATGGTAAATCAATTTTAAAAGAATTGAACGGTATTGGTATATAGATTTGGAATGCATATATGAAATTTAATTGCATTTAAAGATGTTGAACATGAATGCAGGTTTACGATATGGGAAAAGGCGACCTCCATAATTTATCGGTAAAACAAGAATGTTATGGCTTTAAATCTTTAAAAAGACACAACTTTTATAATTTAAGTAGATTAAATTGCATAAGGTTTTGGTTGTATAAAGCTTTGTGAGCACAGTTTAATCATAATTTCATTCGCAAATAACTCCATAATTAAATTTTATTATTTGTCAAGGTGAGCCATATAACTCAATATCCACCCTTTTAAAATCGGATTTAAACGTACCTGATCAGCTAGGTTTTATAGTTCTTTTACATACTGGCCAAACCTCACCGAGGGCTGCCACCCTTCAGATCAAATTATCGACTTGTAAACACACTCTATAAAGGTCTTTTAAAATTTCAAACAATATCATTTTAGTATACCGTAAAAAAACTGCTAGTCCTTGCCTTGTGCAGAGCTTAATCATCCATTCATATTCAAAAAACGTTTTGGATCGTTTTAAAATGCCATTAAACACCATTAAATATCAAAATTACCATGCCAATTCCATATATGGTATTATTCTAATTAAAAACTTTATCTAGCAGTAGTCAATTATTGCTTATTTATTTACTCTCCATTTTTGAAATCATTTTATCGTACTTCAAATAACTTACTTACTTTTGAACATTTAGAACATCTTTCCGTCGCTATTTCAATAAAAATTTCACTTGTGAAACTGCAGTATTTTATTACGTGACATATTATCATCTGTTTTACTGCATCGTGGCGTTTAAATAGCAACTCATCAACAAACCTCATTCGCACTTTCTATTGGGTGTTTAAAGGCAACCCTGGTAACATCAGGCATCCAGATCCTTTCAGCGAAGTCCTAAAAATGGGTTTGTATTCTTACGTAAGCATTAAAATCTTCATGTTTATCCGCAAACCCTGTAATTGGTCCATTTTATAGGCGTATTATGCATCATTCATATAGTTATCTTTCTTTAACAACCGTGTGTTATGCTAATTAATTGACGCTTGCCTATGCGTTATCTTATTTAAAGGACCTTATTGCTTAACTCGCCTTAATTAGACGATGATCCATTTTAGTACTTGGTTATTAATGAACAAGTTCTTCATTACTTGCAAAATATTATCTTTTCAATTGAAATACACTTCGTAGCCTTTTTGTAGAATATCGACTAATATTTTAAAACTTAATTGAATACGCTTTCGTCTAAATACCATTGAATGTTTGGTATTAGTTCAAAATGAAATTAAACATTATACACGGACTTTACATAAAATCAAATTAAATGCGTTTCCCACGTCAATTTTTCATAAAGTATTTAAGCACAATCCTGTTTATTGATTACAAACTTAAAAATCTTTTATAATAATTACACATTTACGCGTAATCAATACACAATTTACTACTTTGTAAAGCAGCTCTTTAAAAAAACGTCCTCCAACGCGTCGAACATAGTAAATACCGTTATTCTTTATCATTAAGTTTATGTAGTGAGAATGAAAACCCCTTTAATCACGATTTTTATGCTTTTAGACTCAATATGCTGAGTGTTTTCCCAAATACGCTTCTTTATAAAAGTGAATATTTACATAATTTGGGATAGCTTTGACAACCAACATATAGGGTTGGTGGATGAGGAAATAAAAAGAAAGTTAAATGAATTAGTTGTCGAACATGTAGGATTATTTAATGGGGAGACTAGGTTTGTAAAGAATTATGTACACAAGTTAGAAGTGAAAAGAGGGGAAAACATTATAGCAAAAACTTATATCCGTATATTCATCCAGAAGATAAATAAATGGAAAACAGGTGTCCGAATGATTAATTAATTAATTTAATTGGTATAAAATGAAAAGCTAAAACTAAAATCTATGTACAACATAGTGATTTTAAATAAAATAAAACTTACGTGGAGTCGTAACAGTTACCCATACAAGCGAAAGAAATTTTTATTGTTATTAAAACCAGGTGGGGCTTTATAATAGTGAAACTTTGTATGTAAGAACTTAATTAGTAGGTAAGAAGATGCAATGTATAGGTAAACACTTTGATATGACAAAATGAGGCATTTTTGATTCAGAAATTAATCATCAGGCGGTATGTTACTGAGTGTATCAAGTAAGAACCTTCTTCTGGTTGGTGGACCATCAATAACTTGTTAAATGTGCATTACAAGACATGCTTTTGTTTATGAAAAGCTACGTCAACAAAGTAAAATGATATTGAAGGCTTATAACAAATTAAAAAGGATATTTAAAAATGAATAGGCTTACCAAAAAAAATGAGCTAGTTATATGTAAATATTAAAATATAAACTTAGAGCATAATATTGTGGTCTCTATAATATAATTCTTTGTGTTTTTAGTTGTTAAGAAATATGTCGCATTTTATATAAATAGTTGGCATAGAAATGAAATTATATATGTATCTAGGATACCAAGTTATTTATTAAGACTTACTAATCTTTTAATAAAGCTGAGAAATTGTGTTTCGTGTGGACTCCTGTATTTTATTTAATAAACTAAATTTTAAAGTATATAGAAGGATACCGAAGCAAGCACAAGTAAAGAGAAGCAGCCTTGATAGATTAATAAAGGCTGATTATGACCATTCCATCGAGGTTAAGATAAATTGGAAGAGGAGCCCCAAGAGAGTATAAGCTTCTTATTTATAATCATTTGTAGCAGAACTCCAGGAACACCGGTAACACTTCTAGAAAATTTTTATCCACTGGTAGCCATAATAGGAGAACTTAACTGAAATTAGGTTTTTGTGTCATTTTCTTCTCTCTCTTTTTTCTCACGCATTTTTGTTTCCGAATTATATAACTAGGTTTAACATTAATATAAAGCTATATGTACCGGTTCAAAATTCAGAACCCGATATTTTGTTAATTAAAAACATATTGATCTTAATGGTAAGTGTATTATGTCATTCTTCTTAATCTTCTTTGGGAATGAAACCACTCATAGTTTTTAAAATCTATTTTATTTACGTTTCGATCCATGACCTAGGATCGTTGTCAAAATAATAAAAACTTCAAGTTTGACGTTTATGACATAAATTGAAGGTTACTTTGATTTATTGATGTTTGAAATATTTGGTTTGAGTACACTAAGCAAAAATTTTTAAAGTTTAAAAGAATGATTGCCTTCAATTTGCTTAGTGTACTCAAACCAAATATTTCAAACATCAATAAATCAAAGTAACCTTCAATTTATGTCATAAACGTCAAACTTGAAGTTTTTATTATTTTGATAACGATCCTAGGTCATGGATCGAAACGTAAATAAAATAGATTTTAAAAACTATGAGTGGTTTCATTCCCAAAGAAGATTAAGAAGAATGCTAAACAAACCACAACAAACATACAGGGAGTATGTATTATGTCAGTTGCTACGTATTTGAATGTTAGCAGCAAAACGATTGACATAGTGTATTGTAGGCGTTAATAATGGTTATTATCGTAGTTGTGGAAGTTATAATAGTGATTATGTTACAGAGTAGTTGTCGAACTTATAATAATATTGTAGATTATGGAATAAATTTCCACTAAGATGTAGTCTGTCTTATTTATTAATTATGCATATTATAGTAAATGGTAACAAAATCGTCATTTTCAGTTTTTGCAATCTCTTTAAATTTGAATCACTTCTAAAATATCTAGTTTAGTTTCAAGTTCTTTGGTACCCAAAATTTTCCTATCAAAATTTAAATGGGTAGTTAAAGTTGTACAATTATTATTAGTTTTTATGGAGTATTTATGTTCATAACTTAGTTTAATTTTATAAAGATTGGTGTTTCCTATTTAAGCAAGCACCAACACTACTAAGCATGAATATACAAAAGTGCATTCGAAACTAAATCGTGATTTTATAAATGGCCATACAAGTATGTTCTTCCCCTGAGATTTGTGGAATGCTTTAAGTAAAGTTTATTTGCAATAAATAATTTACTATTTCGTGACGTCTCTCATTATCTTGCCCACAGCAAAATCATGCTCATAAGTCTCAAAGGCAGAACATCTATAAATTTAGATTTAGTTTAGAGTCAACTTTTACACCTTCACGCTTAGTAATGTTGGTGATAGGCATCTGATGGGGGTTTTATAATACCCTTGCCATCATACAAAGATTCCTTCTAGCTTATACGAGTAATATCTTCGATTGCTTCATATAAGTGTTAAATACTACTCCATTCTGGTTAGGCTCAAAAAGATGAAACTGGTCAATGGATGTTTCTTCACCTTCTGAAGTAATAAAGTTAATGTTTTGTTAATGGCTAGGCAAATTTAAGCACGATTTGTATAGGTAACTTCGCTTTTATTATTTTCATTAAAGCTTATTTATAGATACATTTTATGTCATTTTGCTACAGACAAATTTAATTTGCGGACTGCTAATATCTACTTTTTATGTATGAGCATGATTTTGTCATGGGCAAGATGGCGAGTGATGCCATGACTTCGGCAGAAAGAAAGGGCTAGTAAGCTGAAATTTACTCGTCTTTATTTTTTGTATAAATGGGAATAAAAAAGTAAAAGTCTGTCGTAATATGTCTCTGAAATACATTTGATATTCGACCAGAAAAAATGAAGTTACTAATCAAGAGAAAAAGACTTTTTTCTAGTGACATATGCCCGGACGACCAAAGAGATCGTCACGGAAATCAACATAAGACTAGTGAAACTGCAATTACTGCAATAAAAAGCCATATTAACAGTTTTTCCTCCTACATTAGTCATTATTCAAAATCACACTCAAACAAAAAGTACTTCTCTCCAGACTTAAATGTTTCGAAAACGTATATTTTATACAAAGAGATGCGTACTTCTCAAAACGCGCATCCGGAACATGAGTCATACTATAGAAAAATATTCGTTGAAAACTTCAATATGTCATTTCACCATCCTTCTAATGATACATGCGCAAAATGTGATTGGTATATAAGAGTGATTAATGTCACTAAAAATTTAGAGGAAAAAGCAGTTCATGAACTAAGTTATAACCAGCATCTAGCTATGGAGGATCAAGTTTACAAGGGAAAAAAGTATAGAATCCGAAGTCTAAATGCTAACACTATCGCTTGGCTACACTTATCTTCAGAACAACGTTTCCTTTTACAAAAGATCTTTATGGACGCATAACCAAACCATCTACAGTTGTGTAACAAAAAAAACATGCAATTTGTTATATATGAAATGAATCACTAGAAGGGAGAGGTGGTCAAGAAATTGCATCACGCATAAGGCACTACATTCTTTATTTTCCAAACAGCATTGCTGAAATTAACATTATAGCGATTTTTGTACGGGGCAAAGGTGAAGTGTTTACTTTGCTACTATGCTTTCACTCTTAATGGAACATTATAACAGCTCGAATAGAACACTTGTGATTAACCACAAATTTCTAGAACCAGAATATCCCACCTAGAAGCAGACACAATTCATGGCGCAATTGAAAAGGTTAAAGAAAGAACTACGGCTAAGATTGAATTGCCAAGGGATTGTGCAAATCTAATACGAGTGATTCCACGCAATCTGCCCATTCAGGTCGTAGAACTGCAACAAAGCGATCTTCTAACTTTTGAGAAAATCTTGAAAACTTATTATGTGCATCGCAAAATTAACACTTGCAAGGAATCCATTAATTGGTTTCAAATAAAATGGATTCAATATCGAACCGATGCAATTTCACAAATGATGTACACAACTTCATATTCTTCCGAAAGTTTTAATCTAATGAATTTAGCTCGAAAAGCAAACAATAGTAATGAGACTTATGTTACACGATCGGCTACTCACTCTTTGGCTAATTACAACAGGTGTGATGTAGAAATAGCATTATCACCAATAAACTACAATCGAATTCCACTGCCTGAAAAGAAACTTAAAGATCTGAAAGATTTGCTGCCTTACATGTCTGATACAAGTAGATGCTTCTATCAATCGCTCATTTCTACACCAACAGCGTCTGATAAAGATCACTATTTACTAGATGAGCGCCTATATGAAGACCACGACTAACAAGTGAAGTAACTTTACCCTTAAGGCATTTGCCTGTAATATTTTTTTTTGTTTAAATAGAAGTCTATTTACAAAAAAGTTTTAGTTTAAGATGTTTAAGATTTTTTTCCATTTTTTGTAAACCAGTACCAAGGCAATTACAAATTGTGTAGAGAGAACGTAATTTTTCCCAAAATTATATTGATATAATGCTATTTATAAATCTAGCAAATTTTCATTATAACAAATTTAGCCATACTGAAAAGTAATGTATTTTGACTTAGTCACACCTTGTACCAAGCCACAGTATTGCCTTAAAATGTCCCCTTATTTGAAACGATATTAGGTACTTCTACTAATCCAGGACGAGGGTCATTTCTTTCATATCGAAATCCCATAGTCTTTAAAATCGTTCATAAAGAAATTTTAAAAGCGTGTTGGTGTTAAAGGTTTCCTTATAAATTTGTTACAGTAATGTGTTCTTCTAAAAAACAAAAAAAATTATTCGTTTTAAAACTTTTTTCAAAAATACTATCTGTTTTTATACATCTGGTAGATTACATTCCTAATTGCATCTTAGTCAACGCTATGAATAATAACGACAGGTTTCTTTCGCAGAAGAAATTTTTGGACCCGTTGGCGTTTCACTATTATTGTACCTGAGCTATAATGCTGTTTACAATACCCCAATATTTAATGCTGATGCGATTCACTAAAACAAACAACTTTTAATGAAACTGTTTATAATCAAGCAAAACAACTGTCACCAAATTCGAAATTATTCAAGTGTAAATTACTCGTCTCTTATGTAAATGGTAGAAGAGGCCCCTCATTATCATGTTCTTTTTCAAAATAGGCTGTTAGTAAAACTATCATATCATGTACACTCGCATCAAGCGGTTTATACATTGTGAAAACTTAATATTCACAGTTTAAATAATATATTTTTGTTCAGCAAAAAACTGTTTTATAAAAAATACACGAACACAAACGATAAAAACAAAAATAAACAGTCGGAGGTTTTCACGGCCGGAGCCATTATAATTATTTATGTCTATGTTCACAACAGCGGAACCGTGACGTTCACTGATCCGCTACGACAAACCTCTCTATTCATGATCACTCATGCATCAAGTTCTCGCCCTATATAAACCACCACTTTCGCTACTTTCACCAGTTACTTCGCCACAAGACGCCTTTTGACTATGAATGAGCTAGTGAGTCTGCTAGTTCAGGAGTAACTATTCTCTTTACACATTAACTTGTTTATTTAATATTATCAATCGTATCTTTATGATTTTTATTTTATTGTCCTGTTGAAGCCCCTTACAAAAGTGGGCGAAACGTCGACTTTAATTTATAAAATGACACGGTCTAACCCTGAACCATAAATAATTACAAAAATAAAAAGGAACCGGCAGAAAAACTATATGACAGATGTCGAATGACAAATGCTTCGATTTGCAAGACGAATTGATGCCAAGAACTTAAAGAACTGCCAACCTTTATCGGGTTAAATGACAGAATTCTTTAAGCGCAATTCTAGGTATTAGCATATAGTTACCAACACTTTGTTAGTATATTTAACGTCATGCTTAAGCTAATGCTATTACAGTTTAACACTGAATTCAATGTACTTTCTCTGTGTTTCGTATTGTTTAAATCTAGTAATTACGGTTTTCTGTAATAATAAGCACGTCCGAAACTGCATTAGAACATTGGCAAAGGTTTGCGTTTCCTTTGGTTATCTAAAACGTAAGTTTTTTGCTCAAAACACTATTGTATTATATTGTATTAAGTAGTTTTGTTAGTACAGAGATTCAGCATATAGGCAAAGCTTATAAGTCTGAATACATATATATATATATATATATATATACATATTGCTATGATATAGGCCCCACGATTTCTTTAATATTTTAAGCCCCAATGTTGGGCGTCATAACTTTGCTATGATATAGGCCCCTACGATTGGGCGTACCATAAATTTGCTATTAAATGCCCAATTTTGGGATTATTGAGCCACAATGTTATGAAATGTTAAATTAGGATTTTTACCCCGACTTGCTTACTGAATAAATCTTATTGAATCAAATAAAGCAATTCTAGAACACACAATATAATAATTGATAATATTTACAACATTTAAAATTTTCCTTTTTGTACAAAATATCTACATCTACAACTATGCCCACATCTATTTAACTTGAACCTTTGTTGGTAAACAAGATTTCATATATTATAAGAATTAAATCTTATAATAATTGGCTTAAGTTTACCCTCGACTTTTTGAAATATCCGATGATTTCTGTCCATGGATCACGTGGGTACAACAACGCCTAGTTTTTCCTGAAACATATTTATAAGTATCAGTATCTTTATTCCAGAATTCCAGCAGGCCATAAGTATGCAAACTATTATGTCTGTTATATTGCTCTAAGGTGTCCAGTTTGTCTTCTTGAATGCTGATAACCTTTTGTGCAGCACAAAGCTCTGATTGTAGGTCTTGAATTGCATTAGCGAATGTTTTAAACATGTCCTCAATTTTATCAGAAATTCGTTTAGTTATTTTGTTGCAAACATCTTCGATAAACGTAGGTGAAACTAGAACAGTTTCAACAACGCGTATTACAACAGCATCATCTTTTTGTCACTGTGTGAAGCAGCAGATCTTACACTACGTTCACTTCCAGGCATATAATTGCAATAATACTTCCCACTTGTAGAGCAGCTATTGTAAAAATTTTCGAGTATATAGTAAACACGTCTATTCACTGGAGCACACATCGTCGAATCCTATTGATGGATGTTATCCATAAACCCATAAATCTAAATTATAAAACGAGTGTCTACTAGATGGGTCCAACTTCATGATTCCATAATTGTGTTTCTCTAACTATTTGACCTAGAATGTACTGCCTTAATGCACATAAGTTCATAGAATGCTAAAACCACCACAGATGCAACTCTTTTTTTCAATGCAACCCGTTGACAACTATGTAGCAACACTATATGTTTTGAAATATTAAATAATAACAGTAAATAATAGTAAATAAAATAAAATAAAAATAAAATAAAAAGTAATAGAAAAATAACAGTAAAAATTTTTTTTTTACTGTCCACAAATGTTATTCTTGACACAACATACAGATTTACCCAAAAAAGTATTAGAAAATATTCGGCAGGAGGCAGAAAACAAATTTTATACTTTATATTTAAACGTAGAAGCTAAATGCAAAGAGCATACAGTATCAGCAACAATTCCAATAATTTCTAAACATCAAACTATAATCGCTCTAATATACACTGTGACAAAGCTGAGGAGTAAGGAGTATTGCGACATGTTTCCCTTTTACATACAATCTTTTGGTGCAATTCGTTAGACGTTTTCTAAAATACAAGAAAGCTCTATGACGGTTTATGTATTTGTTTCCCATGGAAAATAATATACAGTCAGGGATTAATAACATAAAGAACTTTTTATTCATTTTATGTAGGTTTTTCTTCTGAGATAATGTACTTATAAATGAAAACATATTAGTAGCCGACCATACTGTTTAACAACATGAATTATCATCAACAAAAACAAAATTTACAGCTGCAGTCAAGACTTTATTAAGATGGACGCTGGTACTATATCTAATTTATATACTTATATACCATTTGAAAAACGGCCGATCTCTACATCTACACCAGACGAAACCTTTTCAAGTTTAGACGTTAATCATACCTAAGAAAATATTGGCGAAAACAGGTTGATGGGGTTAGCTTTAATGAAAATTCAGTACAAATTAATAAATAGATTTTCACCAAGAAAAGTAGAAAGTTAAATGTGAAATTATAAATCCCTGTTGATTTGAGGTATTTATTCTCTGTAATCTTGGTTCTATTTTTCAAAAGGTTTTTTTCAGTTATATTTTGCATCATAGCTAATTATCATTTATATGGAGTGTTTGAAAAATAAATAATCTGTTTGGTAAGGTTTCGTTGTACATAGCAGGAGTGAAATTCTGAATGTAGCATTGGGTACGGTGCTGATGTCACCCTACAAAAGCACAATGGTGGTCCATATACCTTACCTATATTAACGTTTGGTCTCGTGCCTCAGAGCAAGAGTGTCGAAATATACCGTAAATAACACATATTACACATGCGAAGTTTCAGTGCTCCTTGTTTTGGTTCGTTTTTTAACCGTTCCCTGTAAATTACTTTTTAATCGATTTGCTTTTAATGACTGCGGGGAGTTGTAGTACTACATAAACGCTTATTTGACGGAAGATTGCATAGGAAACGCTGAACACGAAAAAGAAATTGCAATAAACTGGATTGAATTCTAAAGCTTTAAAGCAGAAAATCGGATTTAGTTGAAAGTTCAACGTGAAAAAGGTTTCGGAAATACTCTGTTTTTATAGGTAAAACACACATCAGCTTTGCGTTTCGATTTAAAATGTTAAAAGAGCTTGATTGGCGATAATTTAACGGTTACGAAATATTTTAAATTCAAAACACGTTTGAGTCTAATAAAAATTGATTTATAACAGCTGCTGCCAGCAGAATTTTCAACCTATATACTGCGTTGGAACAAAACCCGATATTTCTTACTTAATAGCACTATGATTGACACATTCCAAGAATAGTAATGCAGTAAAGTTGTAGTATTTCACATGGATGTTCAAAATTTATTTTCAGCGCGACCTTGTAGAAACTACATGGAACCTAAAGCTTTTGAGACTATACTAGTTCTCCCGGGAGTTAGAAAGCCCTAGGACATCTTTGCTTATTGGAAAGCAAATATCTTATGTCTCACGTTATTTCATAAATTATGGTTTAACCAAACGTATGTTTTTACATACTGGAGAACACTATAAATGGAGAAAATAATTAAATATGTTGTGTAGGTAGTTTCAACAAAAAATTAAAAATATTAAATATTTAAGTGGTCGTTGTTATAGCTTTTCTTTACTAAGAGAACGGTCGACTATAAGTCGGTTTATTCACAAACACACGGAAATCTCTGTGTACTTAGGCGTCGCTACAGATACTACCGATGGTAATTACTACAATGTTTACAAATACTAAATTCCTTCGTACACCGTGATTACACTATACTTATTACTAAATTCAACTGAGCAATTTATAACACCTTAAATATATTTATTTAAACGAGTTATACAGCAATTTATTAGATCATACCTGTAAATTCATACTTCAACTGAAATGGAAGATTCTGTCGGGTCATGCGGTTTAAATACTTAATTGAAAAACTTTTAGATATTAAAAGAAATTTGAATCTAAACTATTTGGGGTTTTCGTTATAATACTTTTAAGGCATTCTTCTTATAGCTGCTGCAATAGAATGGGTGCTGTTAAGTTGTCACTTTTGTTATCTACTTGTAATCACTGAAAATTTTGTACCCATGTTATGTCTGTGTTCTTCCTTCTCCTCACCACGGGCCCTTATTTCTACTTTTTGGCTACGCAATAATTTCTATTATATACTGTTGTACAGTAGTATACAATATTTGATACCGTTTAAAATGTTTTCATGTATACCCTTTTTACAACTTGTAACGGATGAAATATTTACTATTGCGAGTAAATTATGTTACAATAAATTAAATTTTGAATTACTTTGAAATAGCGAGTCCTTGTAGCAGTAAAAGGGTACGTCGGCTGTTTGCAGTGGTGCAGGAGTGTGTTCCTATGGATAAATTAAAAAAAGTATAAAGGATAATAAATACATAAAAATGATAGCTAACGCGGGTTCATACTAAAAATCCCATATTACATTAATACTTACCCTGAAATGACTTGTTTCTGTCAATATCGTAAGGCGCCAAACAGTCGGCCATCGGAAGCTTTGTGTTATCTCTTTCTATGCGGAAAACATCCGCATAAAACTCTTTTGCTTTGGTTATTCTACATTCAGTCCTCCTTCTAGGTATGACTAGCACTGGGGTACCTGGATATTCTTTACAAGTTGCTAACTTTACAACTATTCCATAAATAATTGAAATAAAAATTAACCTAAACTTAACCTCTATTAACGTAAAAACTTAATTTCATTACACATGCGCCTATAAATATATTTTCTAAAAATAACTTATCTGCAATCTGGCCAGGTGATATTGAACTAAACCCTAAATAAAATCAAAACAAAATAACCTAATCAAGCAACAAAACCATTCGACACTTCACATTTTCATGTTTTCCTATTTAATTGTTACATTAATAAATCCCAAATTAATGATAGTGTAGTTCCTCAAACTAGAAAACAACCCAATACCAACGTTGTACTATAACATTGTCCTTTCTAAAATATGTTATTTTTAATACTTTTAATACCCTAAACTTCGTTATCGACTCTTGCATCTCAAATTACTAATTACTTTAGCAAATTAACTATTTGCACCTAATTATTGTCTGTTACCTAAATACACAATTAATATTGATAGATTCATAATAATGTTTTAAAACACTACATAAAGGTATACACCTTTCAATTTCAAAATATCCTGCCACCATCATTATTTTTCCTAATCATTTAATAAAGTTCTAAACACAGCTGCTCCATTGCTCCAAAGCACGCCTCAGAAAGTTCCAATTTAATGCAGGGATTCCTATGCCTTTGTGTCACAAAGGTCATCGGACATTAAATTGGCACTTACGGTATTGAATATACCCTGCCCCTTGCAGACGTATTTCGAATTACATATCGGTCGCTGCCCATTCTGGAAATTATCCTACAGTTTTTTTTCTTACAGCTCTGTACGTCCGCCTAAAACCACTCCACTTCCTTTAATTCTTCCCGCGCGTGTACCGTTACATTTTAAATGTTTACAGGTGACCAATTTCCATAAGACTGTCTCTAACACTAATTCGTTCTTTCCAACCTAACTCTTTCTTCCCCCTATAAATCATATTTTATTACTGTTAGCGACTCTTTTACTACAATGTATAATATCCTTTTTCTTTCCCACCCATTCAGTTTATTATCACTCAGCCGATGACTTCATCTATGTAATTATGTAATTATTTAATATCTAATTAATACTTAGTAATAGACAGTATGTGCTTATCGTTTTATGATAATTGCAACAATGTCTATTAAAACTCTCATATTGCAAGGAATATATTTTACAACTTCCTAAAGCTTATACTAGAAATGAATTTTAACAAATTTACGGTTATTTTATAGATATAAAGTTTACTGAAAAATGACACTCGTTTACCATACAATACTGTGGTTAAAACTGGTTTGTTTACATTCCTCTAGTTTTAAAATAATTTACACCCCGTTTTTCAAGTTTCCCTATTGTTTGCAGAAATATAACTCTTATCTTTATGGTATTTAGTTTAATTGGAAGAAAAATACGGATTTAATTACAAGTTTCGGTTTTTAAACACTACTTCATATGAAACTAAGGTTCCATAGGGTGCTCCAATAACAAACTAGTTCATTCAATATTAAATATTATCTTTCCTATGTAATTCGTGATTAACGTAACGCATCGCTTTACAAGTCTTCTAATTTTTCTAATAGTTTATAACGTCGTTTTAGAGATCAACCCTTAAATAATTCATTTCTAAAGAAAAATCTATTGATTTATTTTTATAATTTACTGTTTTATTGGAGGTTTACAGAATGTTCTATTCTCTTATAACAAGCTTTGTAGAATTCAATGTACCTGTACTTATCTTTTTTCTTGCTCTCGGTTCTATTATTCTTTTATTACAATCACAACAGTTTCATATTCATTACATTCAATTTTTAACCATATATTTTGAGGAGTATTTTTTAATTACGTCGGAATGATTCTTACTTCTTCACACATTTAGGATAGGTATTACTTTACTAATGTAAGAAACAATTTAGATGAACGGTCCATTTTATTTCAGCAACATAAATATTTCGATTTGGTGCTATATGATAGTTTCTGTTTTCACCCAATACTCCTTAATCTCTTTATTTTTTTCTTCTACTTCAGTCCGTGCAAGATCCCTACGTATTCCTATTTCGATTACTGATTGTTGCGAGTTGGTAGGTATGGAGCTGTTCTACATAATACTTTCTACCTGCTGTGTCAGCGTTTCTTGATGAAATACTTCTAAGTTGTAGTACTTTTTGTAAGTTTCTTGGTAGGTTATGGGAGAAATAAATTGGAATATTCCTTGTTATGTTTTACATTGCTTTATGTACCTTAGGATTCAAGTATTTGGCACCAATAACTAACAGCATTGGAAGCAGGTTCGCGTGCCATGAACTATTTCAAGACAATGGGCATATATTTTATTCCTGCTTCCTCAATGCTCGAAAACAATATGCCACAAACAATTTTGAGTAAGGGTATGTATCTCTCTAAGTATAACTAAATCAGATATTTTGTACTTACCCAAGATAATCCTATTTCTTAGACCACTCGTTCCTTTTTTAGATACACCATTGATAGCGCCCTTGCTTTTCTAATGATGTGGTTTTCTGTTAAACGGCAATTTTTTGAGACAGATTTCTCTAAATATTTAATTTCTAACAGATCACGAACTCTAGTGACTTTTTGAAGGATCGTGTTTTGAATGGTTCTGTTTCTGTTTCTGTATGCCTGTGAAACTTTAAAAATCATGTGTCTGTCGCACTCGTAACAAGTAGCTTAAAATCAGTTTAGTAAAAACATGTTTAGGCCGTTGTATACTTAAAGCACAAAATTTATTGTTTCCTATTGAATATTCGTGAGAAATAGGAGGTTTTTCGTTTGTATCTATATCTTCTTTTGCCTAATCTTTTACCTAATCTAAAAGCAATTTATATTCCTGATCTAAACCAAACAATCCCGTATCAAATGGCATCTTTACACGTTATTGCTAATGAAACAATAAATTATTGCTCTTCGATTAACTTTAATAATGTATAATTAGCAGTAGCCTGTTCTGCATCTTTTACAAAGAATGAGAAAAGTATGTTGTTTCCTCCATACACAAATCAAAAATTAGTAAATTAGGTAAGAGCGATTGTGCTACAAAATATCAAAGCCACAACCAATAGCAAGCCAAAAATAGTTACCTACTAATTAGACAAGTATAAATGGTACAATAGTTCATGGTGTCTCATACAGAGGACATAATCGGTTTCATATGAATCTAAAACCAAAATTATTAAATTAATTTACAAATCAGTAAGCAAATTAAGTATACTACAGTTAAGTTTATCTTCTGTCCTCAACAATCCTTTATTTACAGCGTTTGCTGAGCTGAAATACCATTGGTGCTGTGCGTCTTTCTTTGATTCTAAAGGTTGTTATTGAAATTGACGCCAATCTAGTCCAGATTTACAGTGAAGTTCGTAGTTTCCTACAACATAAAAAGACACGCAGAAGGAAAGATACCACACTAGGAAGTTGTACAGATCCAACAGGTAATTTCCACCACTACATTATTAAGTACTACTTCTCACTCGTCTTTCAGATACGACAGTTGCGTCTATAATGCCAGTATGGCCATCGTTCCTTTTCACAGCTGTCCACTATTCCTTGTACGTATCATATTCTCATTGGTCGAAATGTGAGGAAACGTCTACGCCGTAAAACACACAATAAACATAATTATAATTCATTTCCCTAGCAGTGCTGGGAACTCAAAATCGCATTTACTTAATAATAAAAACTAATTCTAAAAGGCACCGAGGATAATTATACAACCTATTTTCTCATGAATTACATGTGTAGCACCCTTGCATGCTAAAACTATTTTAACACAATTATACACAGTGAACGGCTTAAGTAACGAATAAATTTATTTCTGACGTTATAAGTCATTTTCAAGGAAAATAACAAAACACTTCAATTTCTGTTTGTAATATTAAACCTTCTAACATGAAAATAAAAAATCTGGCGCCAACTCCTTCAATGGGGTAGGTACCCCTTCAGTATTTTTAAACCGAAGGGGGTCACTTGCGATAGTTCATTTGAAATTTATTTGTCTATTTAACAGTATTTTTCTAAAGGAGTTATAAATTGGAAACTACGAGAAAAAGCTAACCGTTACTAAAACACATGTTCGAAGTGACGTCCTTGCATTTCTTGGCAATAAGGTAAACAAATATAAAAGTTATTAACTGAATTTCTTTTCATCTCATCACTAATAGACCGAATTTCCTGAACTATCCGGTTCTTTAAATCGTGCAAGTTTTCAGCTCTGTTGACATAAACTTTTTGTTTCAAATACCCGCACAGAAAATAGGCAAGGGGTGTAAAACCTGCCAATCACACAGGCCATTCTAAACAACCCCTTCAACCAATCTATTGGTTAGAAAATATTCGATCTAAATAATCTCTGATGATTTTGGCATAATGAGGGCGTGCCCCATTCGACTGAAACCAAGTTTGTGCACGACCGTGATCATTTGGAAATATGTGTAGTAATTGTGGAATTACAAATGTTTGTAATATATCTAAATAGCTGTAAGCTGTTACTGTTCCGTGAAGATGGTAAGGGCCGATTATTAAGTTATTAATAATACCTGCACATACCGTGAACTTTTTGAATACTGGGTGTGTGCTTCCATAATCCAATGAGCATTTTCTTGAGTCCAATATCTACAATTTTGTTTACTGACAATTCCATGTAAATAAAAGTTATCTTCATGAGAAAAAAGAATTAATTTATCAAATTGTGGATTCTCATCTTGCTTCCTGGATAATTCTTCGCAAAACTGTAGACGTATATTTGGCTCATTTTAGTTGAGTTCCTGTACCCACTGAACCTTATACGATTTGAAAGTTTTTAGTCTTCAATATTCGACAAACTGATCTTTGACTGATGCAATTCGTCTTGTCCCTTGTGAGGGTTGTCATGTACAGAAAGAATTACGTCTAATGATACCTCTTCATTAATTTTTGGACATTTACCTGATCTTGGAATATCTACAACACTTTCAGTTTTTCTAAACTTTCTTTCAATGTTACAGTTACACACAGTGGATTGTGCAATATGCCTATTAGGATATTTTTGATTGAACATATTATACAGCTTTCCTTGACTTCTAGTTTTGTTGCCATACCCAATCATAATTAAAATTTCTATTTTTTGTTTTTCAGCGAGTTGAAACATTCCAATTACACTAAAAATCAACTAACAAACAAAATTTGCTTACAGTAGAACTGCCATGTAATTTACTTTTGTCATTTACCAGCCAAATCAGCGCCTGTTGCGCTTTGCGTGTATTTGCTTAATTTTTGTAACTCCAATGGCTAATAATACACGAAACATAGAAAATACTTTACCGCTAAATAGACAATTAAATGTTTTTTCAAATGAAGTATCGTAAGCCACCCCTTTCTATGTAAAAATATTAAGGGGTGGTTACTCGTTGGAGGGAGTTAGCGTCAGCGCTAAAATTTTTGTTTAAAAGTTTTATTATAAAAACAAAAATTGACGCTATTTTTCTTAAAAATTAATAACGTCAAAAATGATTTTATTCGTTACTTATGCCGCTCATTCTACAATATACTTTAAATTAATGATTATAAATCGTCGCGGAACCAACCGAGGCGAACAAATTTTGCAAGAGTCGCCGTTGGTTGAACAATCACTAACCTAAAACATTGTACTTAAAAGCAACCATTGCGGCCACATCTGCAACTTTCAGGCATTACTAAACGTCGTCAAAGGTAAACAAGTAATAAATTACAATTCAAGCATACACCGTCCAAATCAAAAGCCATCACGACCACTTTCTTGATAATACGACATTTTGCAAACAAGTCCAGCCTCCAAAACAATATCACGCCACTTACATTAACATGATAAAATGTCAATATAGGAAAGAATCAATACTAAAACAAATTGTTATGACAAATAATTTTCCAGGTGTTTCAGATTTCATAGGAACTGTAATGGGTAAACAAAAACACGCCATATTATGACTTCGTTGATGATGATGAAAGCTAAGTATATGCATTTAAACCTAAAACGAAACAACAATCATTTTAGGTATTCCAAAGCTGCCGCAGCAGTTGGATGGTAATGGTTGCTTATTTCGCTAAAGAGGTAGACATGTGGCTACCGTTTCTTTGATAGTTCATAGAATTGTGAATTTAGAATAGTATACGGCCATTTGCAAACCCCAAGTGTTCTCTGAAATACAGAAAGAAAACAAACGTTTCATTACCCAGTATCGGAACAGTGTAGACTGTCACATTGCAGAGGAAAAACTAATTATTTAACCAATTAAAATGAGAAATTATATTTCTTCTTATCTGTCCGAACAGATTCCATCGATAGGAAACGTTTATTTTTACAAAAGGGAGGCAAAAACCAATTAACATGTCATGGGATCGAGTTTCCTTCGTGAAATTTCGAATGCTGAAAACAGTACTATATCTTTAACGGATTATGAGTTACAGGGTGTTTCTCATATTTGTGCCATTTATAAACTTGCCTATAACGTTGTTATTTGTAACCTTTGTCTTATTTCTGTTAAATATACTCTTCAGCAGTTGCCTGAGTGGATTTCAATGTAGTACCTAATTTTTTTTTACACGATGCTCTTATGAAAATATAAACCAAATTTACAACTTTTCCTAAGGAACGCTTTACATTTTATTAACTTATGGAATCGACACTTTTTTTGAACAAAATGAAATATTACACTTAACACCTTGGAATTCTCAAGTGGTAAATTAAAAAAAAGACGTTATATTTATTACCTATATGACGCGTCGGCTGTTTAATGTTTAACATTTACAGTCAAAAGTACCTTATTTTGTTAATCAGTAGTATCCATATATTTTTTAATGAATCCTTCAATGCACTTTGAAATTACCATTTTCTTTAAATATCAAGAGCGAACTGGGTAATTAACAAAGTAACAGTATTTTGGTCTGTAAATGTCAAACGTTCGACGGATGAGTCGTCAAATAAGTAATAAAAATCAATGTTTTTTTTAATTTTCCACTTTTTAGAAGTCCAAGATAAGTGTAATATATCATCCTGTAAAAAAATTAGGTACGTCACTGAATTCCGCTCAAAAACTGCTTCAAGGATATTTTTACAGAAATAAAAAAATATTACAAATTGTAACGTGCATTTTTATAGCTTAACATTTTACGCTTTTTCCCAATTAGTAAATACATTTCTGTAACTACTATTTCTATATTTTATATTTATTAACTCCTTAGGCGAATGCATCGTATTATAATGAGTGGATTGCATCGTTCTTGTCTTGCCGTTCGTATAGATTTTGTTCCTTATGTGGATATACAAGTCTAGATAATAGACGATAAGAGGTTGTAATAGAACGAGTTGAATAAACAGATGAGGAGTAGTAGTTTGTTCTTGGTTCCTATATATTAATTACGTTAAAAATACTGCTTCTTCTTTGCTTTGACAATAGTGAGAATTAATGCGGTATGAATTTTCGAATTGTTCATGAACAAGCACGGCACGATTTTAGTTGTTTTTCTTGTGAAATAAAAGTTGTACATTAACTGTAGAAAGTGTAGTGCTAATTCCGATTGAAGTATGGTTGATAGGCGAACGTGTTTGGTCGACGCACGTGTTTTACGGAACATTTTACGGACTTACTTTAGTGATACACGTGCTTTACTTATTGTGGTTTTTTTTGGTGCTTTTGTCTTTTGATACTTAAACTGTGTGTGCGATCTAGTTTCGCGGTCCTTTTTTTTATCAGAGTAGTGCATACCTTGGATTATCCAAATACAGTTGGTACTGTAGTTTCTGAATTTTCTAACCCAAAAGAATCTAAAACAGATCATTGTTTGCGAAAATTTCGTTATTTGCGAAATATAACAGATTACCGGTTTACAAAGGTATTGGTTGAAGGTTCTCACTGCTTTTGGATGTTTATGAAAATAATATACATTTGGTCCCAGTTGAAATTAAACTAGTGCTACAAAATATTTCGAAATTATTGTCTCAGGAAATAGAATTAACAAGAAATTTATCAATGCTACATAGTTCCGTCGCGTGATAATGTCTGCTGCTAACACCAGTGAAATACGTAGGTGTGATTAGGGTAACGTGTGATAAGTTCCATCAACACCCTCCCAGTCAAGGGTGAAGTGCTGCGTTAGTGCCGGACATCGTGAATCCCACACTTCAATTGCAAGGAAGCGTTACTGAAGGACCTTTTGTAAGTTGAACTATTTCCTACTTATTCTTACTTTAAATATCTATCCGTTGTTTTGCCATATCTTTGTCGTTCTGATACCTTTTACCATAGACTTGCATGCTATTTGAAAAAAAAGAAGAATCAACAATACTGGATGACTCATATCAATTGTGCTTACCTATTTATTTTTTTTGTTAAAATTTTGTCTGATTTATGTTTAATTGGTGTGTGAGGAAACGTTTCTGCTACTCCCCAATATTACCTCACTTTGTACTAAAAATTTTTGTATTGCTTTTACCGTTGTTAGATTATATAGATTATCCAAACAGTTTTTTTTTACATTCTACAAAGTACTGAACAATCTATGCTCGATCAGCATGCTATGCTTTTTCTTTATTTCAGGTTTGCAGGACTAATTTTTTTTTATTGCAGGTTTGCTATTCTAATTTTTTTATTGCAGGTATTGTTACTAACTCCTTACAGCCGCGTACATTATATGTTGGTCTGCTTTCTACAACCCCCCCTATTCTCCGATTGAGCCCGGTCATTTCTTTGATTTTCTTCGTGTTACGCACGGCTACGAGCCAACGTAGCATAAATTTGGCGCCCAACGTGGCTGCCACGATAAACGTAAAATATGATAAACGTAAAACTATGAGAAACACCCTATAGCTCATAAACGGTTAAACATATCGAAGTGCGATTATATGCATTCGAAATTTCACGATAATCGAGGTTACGATATGTTAGTTTTTGTCTACCTCCTCTATAAGTGGACCTTTTTTTTTTATCAAAAGTGCCCAACTTGGACCACCCTTTACAGTCCTGACTCGTATTCTAATGACCTCCAAAAATTGAAAATCAACTCTGTTGTCAACGATCTTCAACACAAGTATATGCTATAGGAGCGTTTAAATTTGGAATTTAAGTACCGCCTTCCAAATGTAAAAATACTATAGTCATACGTTTATTCAAATGAAAAAATATATAAGTTGTGAAGCAAAATATTCTGAAAAGCAATAAAATCATTTTTTATTTAGTTTTTCTGTCATTTTCTATCCTAAACTTTTAGCAGGAGCCTTCACCTTGTACATACACCTGAAGTGCTGTGTTATATTTGAGAAGTAAATCAAATGAAGTTATGGAAGTTAAAAGAAAATGAGAGTGCCATAATATTGACGCTACGTATAATTTTGAGTGAATCAACCTTATAGAGGACAAAAGAGAATGAGCTAATTGAAACAATTTGGAAGGCTTTAGGTTTTAGGTTAATTATTTCAAGGTGTTTGTCCTCATACTGCAACAGATACTGTCACGATGGAAGTCTTACAAATTTGTTGGCATATTTAAGTTTGGAGAACAAAAATCAACTAATGCATGTTTGTAGTTACAGCGATACAACGCTTTCTCAGCAGCAGTGCTTACATATTTATTTATGAATACGCCACCTCAAGTATGTACTTGTCGTTTCAGTCATAAAAGGAATAGAATGTTACATATAAATTTATATATGTACGTATACCCGTGCCCATACTCAAGAATAACAAGCTCCTTTATTCAACTGACTGAATTTCTAGTTTCGGAAACGGTAACGTTTTTTTATAGCTGGATTGTCATAGAAGGGATATTACTTTATTTCCTTTAACAATAATTCATTTTGATCTCAAAGTTCTTTGTCCGGAATGCTAAAAAGAAACAAAATTAGACTTTATACCGTTTCAGAAAATATAATAGAATAAATGAACGAACTTTTAAATTAATACGTATGACTTGCAAGTTGCTTTAAAGCTGCTTTAAAGCGTTGGAAGTAGTACACCGACTATACAATGCTGCTAGAGAATAAAATATAAAACAATATTAAAGTTGATATATGTCCGCGTTACTACATTTTGTACTAAAGTGTTTTACGAATTCATATTTAAGTGTATTCCCATAATCATATCTCCTGAAGGAGAATAAGCAATATAAGTATAAACGCCGCGATTTCCAACCCACTATCGCTGAAGCGCGTTTCTTATTTCGGCACCAAACTACTTCAAACTTAAGAGTTTAATTGTGTGTTCTGTAGAAAACTTTTATCATTAATATGTGTCCAAGTAGCTTGTGTGAATTTTTTTGGAAGTATGTTTCCAGGTGTATTCAATTAAATGAGGGTTTAATTTATAATATGAATCAGCTACGTTGTTCTGTCATACTGATAAGGAAAATTATAACATAAATCGATCCACTTCCACTTGTGCTCCCGAATGCAGCTAGTTGCATTTCTATCAATTATCAAAGTTAAATACAATTATCCGATTCTTCTGATGCTAATCGACGGTTAGCTATAATCACTTAATAAGTGCACGAATTGTGTTTTTATAAAACCTCATGCGTCAGAAACAACCTCCCATTTACAACAATTTTAAGGTTAATTCAATGTACAGTTTCTAAGTGTTCTGATATTTGTTTACTGTACAATTGCAAGCTATGAACACTGTACGTACAGTTTTGGCCCCAGAAAATCTTGTCAGTAATCCACAGAAAATTCGATGAAGTACTCCACTGAAAATCACGTTTGGTAAAATACTAAAAACATTGATCGTTTATTCTTAAAAGCTTTTCAGATTCTTTTAGCGTAGAAATCAATAATTCCACGATCATAATCGAGGAAGCTAAAATAGTAATTTTTAAATCCGGCAAATGTAAATATTCTGAGCGTGTATATTTAATCATTGTATGTAATAAGTATAAATAGTCACAAGTTTGTTAGCTTCATTTCTAAACGTTTAGTTCTAAATATTGTACAGAAAAACAAGTGGCCGTTACAATATTTGCTTTAAACATTCTGTGGAAGGGGATATTGTCCCAGTATATTTAAAGATCAACAAATACAACCGTCGCTAGAGTTCTAAGTATTCAAACAGAGAACGTGCACAGATAACATTCAGATTCTTCGAAGGGTGGCAGGTGCACTATATTAAAAGGGATCGACTGTAGAAATGGGATGAGTGGGGATAGTTGGCGGCTAAACATGCAGGGACCAATACAAAATAAAAAGTGTTGTGTATAGTATGCATGGAAACAGGATAAAGATATTATGTGATAGGTATTCGTTGTACTTGGTGGTAATGCAGGGAGACTAGCAAATATTAGATTTAATAGGTACAAGTGAGATGCCGCATGTTCGTATAGACATCATTGGAAGGTTGTAATATGTTGAGTGGGGAATAAGGCAGAGAGGTTACAAATACAAGTTGTCAACAATAAACAGAGAAAGATTATCAAATAGCATATGTTTGTAAGTGAGACAGGCTTATTTTGAATATTACTTGGAGAGGATTTTTGCATCAAGGACAGAAGTAGTTTGAAAACAAAGCAAGGGGTAGGAAATTGTGTGAATATGTTAAAAGGAGACAGAGATTACAGTAGGGACTAAGATTCGACGAAGTGAATATCCGTTACGACGCGAAACTTGTGTGGTCCTAGAAAATGTTTTGTTTGTATTGTCAAATTTTTAACATTTGGATGCCAGTTGAAATTGGGTTTGTGAGAATTGTGTAGACTGTTGGAAAATTTACTAAGGAGGCTGTTTTGTTTGTATCGACAGAGTGGCGAGAATTTACAGGTTTAGGGAGGGCAGCAAGTGTATATAAACACATGTAGGTGGTGGTACGGTCTCTTTAGCTTTTTCTCTCTTTTGCTTTTCATCGACGCGTCCGCTAATAGTGGTAAACAAGATTACTATTAACTTGTTAGCAAGTGATTTTATAGTATTTGAAATAAAGTTTATAATAACCTACACAAGTTGGTGTAGAGTTTTACAAGCAGTCCTAAATTGATGAAAAGTTTTTTTAAAAACTGCGAGCATGCTTGATTTAAAGTAAGTACAGACTGCTAGATATTTTGTTGTGGGTGCAAGGTTTGTCCGAAAATGGAGTAGAGATTGATGGTAGACGGGTTGGGTGGTTTACCAATGGTAGATAGTACAGTAGCAGAATTGGGGGAGTTTTGATGTACCTCCAATTGGTATTCAAAAGAATAGAGTGGCAGCTTGTCATTACGGATGGTGTAATACAAGTTGGAGAGGTTCCAGAACGTGCAGTCATTGATGAGGGTTACAGTCGTCTATGGTGTGGTTGCAGATCCACGTGCGGCGAAATTCAGG
The DNA here is from genome assembly GCA_036346225.1 of Platerodrilus igneus. Taxonomy (NCBI): domain Eukaryota; kingdom Metazoa; phylum Arthropoda; class Insecta; order Coleoptera; family Lycidae; genus Platerodrilus; species Platerodrilus igneus. Next base: position 647,012 of record JARFIW010001433.1, on the reverse strand, counting down.
TAACTGATTTTTATGTAACATGGCTTTTGTGTGGTATTTAGTGTGTAATGACATTTTGGTGCTTTATGGGTATATTTCTATAAATTTAATGGACAAAAGAATTACTGATAAAACTTTTATGATTTTAATTTACCATATTTTGGGCTCGAATCCGAGCCGGACCGTTGACTTTATTCGGGCCGGGCACGGACCGAGCCTATCTTTTTTCTAGCCTGGCCGGGCCTGGTCAAACTATTCGGGCTGGCCCGATATTTTCGGGCCGAAAAACACACGACTGGATACTCCACCGTCGTATCACTTCTATCTCACATTGGGAAAGTAAACGTTCTTAATTATATTTTCACGTAGTGTCTTCATGAACCCATTAATAATCAGTTTTTCGTCTTGTTTAGTGTAAAGGAGACGTGATATTATAACTCACTTCTTATCCCGAATATTTATTTCTAGTTTTCAGTTTTCATTTCTAGTCAGGCCTCGGGCCGGGCCAGTCACCTTTCTGTATCGAGCCCGAGTCCATCCCTAGTACGTAAGTGAATGCGTATGTCACGAGCAGGTGAGTACCAACATGCGATCGTGGAATGCATTACTATATACTTTAAGTCAGTTAGTCTATTCTTAGTGTGTTGCACATTTGTTAAACGTATGACGCTTTAATAGCGCCGAATTATCTTATTCATTAAATTTGAATTATTACAGTTAATGCCATAATATTTTAATAGAAATATTATTACGGTTAAACATTTTATGTGCTCACTACAGATACGTACACTCATGGTAATTATGAAATTTAGTGGTAACAATGCGCACAAAAATATAGCATCATAGTGTTGTTTGCTTATTAATTGTTACACATAATAGTTTTTAAAAAGAACTACATAAAGGTTTCATATCCAGCATCAAATTGTAGCGCAGCATAGTCTATGATTGGCCAAAATATATACATTGGAATACAAGCAAAGCGTTTGTACACCAAAGATGATTGATGGACCCTGTGCCGCAACTCTTTCAGATGGACTTGATTAATAGATATAAGAGTTTTCATTTAAGAGTTATTTAGATTACAATTGTTACATGCGGGTTAGATGAAGTTATTTTAACCTTCTATAGACTACCATAACGTATTTACTGCAGGTGTTAGAACATATTTTAGCAAATTTGCAAGGCAAAGTAGATGGCAGATGTTTGATTTATTCTATGCATTTATAATGCAACTAATAAAGCAAAATGTTATAGAATAAAAACATAATGAAATTTTATAAGATGCTATAAATAGCCTTCATTTAAATTGGAAGGAAGTCCAGCTTGTTGATCGTTAACTTTCAGGCTTTAAAATAGCATAGAAAGCACGAGGTCGTTTAGAAATTTTAGGATGTTTTAAATAACAGTAGTTTAAATTAATATTCATGCAGGAAAAGATCGTTTGCAGGAATTTAACGTAACAAATAGCTAAATAGTATTTGAGAAAAAAAATTAAAAAGAGAAAAAATTTGCCAGGGTGCAGAGGATATATAAAGTTAACCTTCCACAATTCCTGTCCCTCGTTAAAATTACCAGCTGATATATATATATATATATATATATATATCCATATTTATAATGCTATGATAAGGGGGTTATTTAGAGGTGTACTGAGTCGTAAAGTTGCGTAATAAATGTAAATAGCAATAGAAATTAGAAAACTGCATTTATTTAGCATGAAAATAAATATTTCGCATATTATGCAAAGAGTAAACATTTAACATCCTGTATAAGGACCGCAATTAACTTTAATCAATGCCAGTAAGCATGTCTTTCAATAATACAACACATATTTATCAGAGATATAATTTTACATGCAATTAAACTACTTCAAGAAGCGTTCAATAAGTTTATAAACAAATAGATGCGCATCGAATAAAATATAACCTAGTAAGTCATCACGCAATTAAGCATGCGATAAAGAAAGAATAATAAAGTGCTTTGATAAGAAACGCACATTTCAAAATAAGTTTTAAATACAAGCTATAAACAGAAACATGTTGATTTACATCATTCATGTTACATCAGTTTATTTATTTACTTCCCCGAAAGCTTTATCTACACAAACAAAAGCCATAAGCTAAATAATAGACACAGGTAAATTAAAATTTCCAGTAATACTAACAAAACAAGCGGTCAAAGATCGTGAAATAATAGAAATACAAACAGAGTATGTAATAACGGAATAATTTCATCAGAATTAAACTTGAAATCTCATAGGGATATCCAAAACAACCATGGTTGGCTACAAGACTTTGTACGACAGTTCAGATAAACCAATTAAATTTAGATAGCGCAAACTATACAACGCCCAGAGTTTGATAAGAGAAATAGTCTTAATTTGAACCACATCGAATCTGAATCACTGTTACTCGAAAATTTACGCGTCGAAATAAATTTCAAATTAAATTATTAAAATTTGTGAAAAGTAGTGTTATATAATATTTGATGACAAATTACATTGAAGATATATAAAAAAGCTTTCGCCCTTTGCTGAAAACGTGAGTAGAAATTTGTTAATTAATTTAGGTTAAAACATTTATAGTAATGTAGGGCTCTAAGTGGTATCCAGAAAACTCTAATTTGGGATATCTAAATTGGGATATCTAAGTTGGGAAATCTAAGTTGTATCTTAGTTGTATCCAGAAAAATATTAAGTAAAGCACGAGGTAAATTTTGGAAACAAAGACTAACAGTACTGAATAAAATTATTGGTTCTAACTTACATGAAGGAGTACAAAGCAGAGCATTGTTTTAACGAAGCAACTCAATTGAAGATAATAAACGGCTGTTGAGCCACAACGCGCAACAGCAGACCAAAGGGGAAAAGGACACACAAGAAAAATCACAGGTCAGGGCTAACTAGTATAAGGAATCATTTCATATTTTAATTTGAACACTGACTATATTTTTCTATTTTGTAAGGAGTCAACAAAAATATTTTAATACGTAGAAATTTTCGTAAAAAGGGGAAAAGGTCTTGAACGTTCCAGATTTTTGAGTAAAAGGTGTCGTTTTTGGTAACTTTAAATTAAAGAAAGGAAGATACAGTTTTTGGAAAAAAAATTAAATAATATTAATTGATTGAAGGGTTTATTTGTCAGATTATAAAATTGTGAAGTGTAGATATTATTTATTTTCATTATACAAATATTGATCGACTTTGTTTTATCATTCTAAGCAGGTAAGATTTGAAGGGTAAATTTATTTGATCATCATAACGTTGTGCACTCTGTGTGAATTAAACTGGGCTAGCCGTGGCATAATTAAAATTAGAAGATTAGAAAAACACAGAGCGGTGGCGGACCGCAGGAAACTGGACGTTTATTACATCGGCGTGCGGCGTCATCATATCAAATAAATATACATATTGACGTGATAAAGGGGTCACGAGAGGTCATTGCAACCCAAATTCTACAAATAAAAACCTACAAAATATAAAAGAGACCTAAAAAATAGAAAATTCCTAAAATTCACTGTTGAACCCTGTATAACATAAACGAATTGTAAATACATAGCCATTTATTATAAAAAAGCAAGATATACTTCCCGTGTAATTAAAACCCCAAATTTTAATTCAATAATACAGCGGTGGGTCCAAAAGTTAAGCCGTAAATGTAAAATAATTAATCGTAAACAAATACTATAAAACGAATTTCATTCTTTAAAAGATATACACTTTATATCTTATATAAATCGGTCATTTTCAAGCAATATAAAAATTATAAATCATAAATTATAAATATAATTATAAAAATAAATATGAATTATAAAAATAAGCATTAAAGACACGTTTTGTTCACCGTGAAACCAATCTTTTATTACAATTATAAAAAAAATAAATCGTGTGCATTTAAAGCAGTTACAGGAATTGGTTATTTATGTAATATATAATTACCCGTGTTTAAAATATCCGTGCAAAAACGATGCAAATCTGATTGCATCGTCAAAAAACAATTAAAGCTTAATTGGCCATATGGGTTAACTTCAGTATAACATTCTAAATAAAACATGCTCTCGAATTTTCGGGAGGAATAGAGAAAATGCATCATCTGTACTCCGATCTACTTAAATACCTAATTAGTAAATAAACAGTATTCTAAGAAATCGCACAAACTTTAAAAATGTAATAAAAATATCATAAAATCAATAAAAATTATTGATAGCTTACGCAATTACTGCTGGATAGCATGTGGCGCCACAATAACCTTATGTGTTTGAGCAGGACGGGCAGCGCGCGTCATTATGAAATAAATCATGCTTACGAAGTAATAAACTAAGGAATTCCCAGAACTTTCGCATCAGGTTGGTGTAATCCTTCGATTGAAATCCCATACAATCTAGAAGTGACGTAGTCAAAATAAATTGTACATAAACGAGAACTTTATTAAAGAGATTCATTCGGTAATTCAATTCAGCCATTCGATTTGATTAATTCGATTCATGTCAATTTACGCGGCCGGCAGTGTAATAATTAATTTATAATTTGACCTTAACTAAGCAAAAGTAATGTTGATTATAAAGCCAAAATAACATGCAGAGTTTATATATGAAATGTATACGTTGTTAAATGCAGTTATTTGATTTGGTAAAATACAATGAAAAGGGAAAATTCTCCGATACAACGTTACTTTAATTAATTAATTAGAAGGCAGATTTCTAGTACGTTTTAGAATAGTTTAGAGATTTAGAATATGTATATAATTGCCGTGATGAGCGTTAGCTAGCCCAGTTCTGATTGAAGCTTTGATTAAACTATGTTTGTTTAAAGCTTTGGAAGATATGACATAAATTGCTGTTGATATAAATCGCCCTATTCGATATAAATTAATTATAGTGCTTTGTATATAAATTAATAATTAGTGCTTGGATAGTTAATTGTAGTGCTTGGATAGTAAGTAGTTAAGAAGATAGCAGAGTAGTACTAGAATTTATGACTTGTACTGTTAGAGATTAGTTTAGAAATAAATTGTCGTGAGAGCTTTTAAAATTCCATTACAACTACAAGTTATCACAGAGGCATGTATAATAAGTTAGAAAATAGGGAACTGTTATTTGTGCAAACAGACTTTTTGTTGCACTATTGATACATATGGATACGATTAATAACGCAAATGTGATAGTAATAAACTCTAATTTCAACCGTTTAATTAAATATATTCAGATAATACCCATGAAGCAAATTGCCTTTGTCAAATGAAGTCATTTGAACACTGTCATCTCAATTTGTCAGAATTTACTTCTAAATGTATACATTTAAAGCAGCTTCTTTACCTTCCTAGCCTTTACTATACTCGAAATGAGAGGATAACAGAATAATATATGAAACTAAAACTTGAATTTACACGTACTGTATAACCGTTGAGAGATGTGAGTATCGACGGATCTATTTCTGGCACCCTACCTCTTAGTTATACGCCAGTGATCAAATAATCGCCTTGTACTCTGTAGGTATTAATAACGTGCTGCAAATTTGTATGTGGTTTTCCGTACACAGGTGCAACAAAGGTTGCGAATTGTTTTGATTAAAATCAATACCATGCAATGGGTTTAAATAAATACATTTTAAATACATGATAGAAAAAATGTTGTTGCCAACAAAATCATGTCATTTAAATTGTAAAGTAGTCACTGCAATGGTAAATGTTTCCTAGGTAAAACAGTTTACTTGTTATATTTCACTGATATGGATTTTCTTCTTTTTCAGCGTAAAGTGCCAGAAGTGTACGAAATCTGAAGCGCAGATTTAACGTCATTCTCCAGCAGATAAAATATTTGCGAACTTAATTCTGCACAACGCTAGCGTTGCAAAAATAAATTTAAAATCTAGCACACGAAAAATTATTCGCCTGAAACAGGTTATGTGAATCAGCGATAACACTGCTTTGTTTTGTAGAATCTAAAATAATGCGCAAAAGAAACTGTAGTATAAATGGTAAGAACATGCAAATTTGTAACAATGTTTCCAGAAGTGATTGATAAGTCACAAGACAGTAATAATTACCAATATAAGCTTACCGAATTACACACAAACAGCTTGCCAAACGGGTTCATAATATTCTCTGGGAGGGTTTGCTTAGATGAGAATGTATTCCACTAGTTGTTTGACAAAGGTTCAACTTAAAACTAGTTGTTTATTTAAATTGTAATAACCAAGTAAGATACAAATTCTGTGGAAGCCTGTTACCAGACGACAACACTCAGACAAACCTAATTCATTTTGACCTGTGAGCAGCACGTGTAAAAGCTGCTCAAAACTGAATACCTTTGGTTCCGGTCACGATAACCTTACATGTGATTTTCCAATGCTCCACCCAAAAGTACTACATTGGCCAGGAAGCGAGTTTTTTTTACCTGGAAAATTTCAAATTTTGCCGAACTCTTGCAAGCAAGGTAGGGATCTTTAACGTGCGTGACAACACATACACGGGACCTCCATTTTACCTCGCATCCGAACGAGGGTGTATTTTTGTGAAAAATGCTCGGCTAACATTTTTCAAGCGGACCGTGTCGGGATTCGAACCCGGGATTTTGGGCGTAGTAGTCACACACATACAACTACGCCGATCACGATAACCGCTCATACAATCGATAGTAAAAAACGCATATAAGCGACCAAAAAGTCAGCTCTAGTCGATTGTTATCCAAGACCAGTACTACTATGAGTCCTTGTGATTGTTATGCAAGGACTCGAAACTACTAATACTCTTGCGATTATCCAAGGGCCGCCTAGTATTACATTAACTTCAACCTTACATTACACACTACCACTACTATAACCTTACACGGTTCGGGATTGTTATGCCGACAAGCATACATTATACAGACGGTGATTGTTATCCTAACTAACATTCACTACTTGCACACACCAAAACATCAGCTCTATGACGCCGTCAAACCCAACTAGGTTTTGCCGCAGGAACTACGTCCTTCATCAGTGTGGAAGACGAACCACAATCTACTACATCAGCCGCGAAAGCACTAGCTTGACCACGGCCACCGATAGTCACTTCCTATGTGACTAGATTTTCCTTTTTCAGGATAATAATATATATTTATTAGTTCTTAAGAACATTTAATTAGGTTAGGTTTGTATGTATTTATTACTAAATAGACTGAACATCTATTTCCAGTTTGTGCTGATTGACACGCACTTCTAAGAATAGCTTGTTCATATTGTAGCTTGCATCAACTGACTTAATGGGTTTTATATATATATATATATATATATATATATATATATATATTGCTGTGAAACCACCAAAATCCGGGTACTCCGCTTTTCGAATCGAGCCCCTACGAATTGGATGTCCAGAATGCTGTGAATCCTACGAAAAGCTATTCATTACTTTAACTGTGTTGGTCCATTGACTTTCTTCTGTTAATCGCCTCGGCTGCTCCTCTAGATAACTTACATCCTCAATCATAAAAAAACAAACACATTCCTACCACAAACATCAACGTTAACTCTATTTACATCAATATTCACAATACATTAAAATTTCCAAATTAAAACTCAGCATAAATTTCAGTTTTAAAAAGAATTTCAAGATTAATTTTCTTATCATTTTAATGTGCATCCAAAATTAAAGTCCTTGTAGGATGCCTACTAATTAATATAACAATATATGCAGACCTGAGTCTGAGTACAAAGAGAGCATCTACCACCCATTTACGTTAATTAACCAGGTTCGTCTAATTGAGCTCAAAGACATACCCAAATTTTCATCATAATCCAGAACATCAATACTAAATACCCCTTTCTACTTAAACAAGCAAATTTCACCTTAAAATTAAAATATTATTGTTAGTACCATTTCACTACTGTCCATTTTGAGTAAATCAATTATAAAGTTATTCAACACACACAACAATATCAAAGTTCAAACAAAATAGTATAATTTACCTGAAGGTTACTTGCACTCGTAGCTTCAATGTACATCGTCCCTTTTTTTAATCACACCATTCCAACTGGGTTATATTTACGGCTTCTGATTCTCAACGCCTTAAAAATTTTCTCCATCACCATTTATTTAAAGTTGTTTCAGGGCTTTTCCGGAACTAATCTGTGTATATCTGACCCTTGTTTCGTGGATCCAGACACGTTTATGCACCATTTAAGTATTAATACCCCCGAAAAATAACAAAGAAATTCATACTTCTTTCACCAAGATACGCCAAAACTGCCTACTTTTGTGTATTTATTTGTCATAGTAAATTTTACCAATTGGTACAGTGATACTAAACTTTATTACCTTGTATCTTCTTTTCTAACGTACATTCATTGTAGCACGTAAAGAACAAGCTGTTTTAAATCACATAATATTCGAGCAAACTGTTTAAATTATTTAATATTAAAACCGGAAAACTAAAAAGCACTGTTTAACGCGTTCAATTAAGTCGAAGATCTAAGAGAGCTTCTTCATATTCACCTCCGTATATATAGCGGTTAGCCTGTCTGTCGGTCTGTTCCCCAAAACGGCCAGTTTCTAGAATTTCGTCATTCTATGTTCCCATTCCGTAGCTCGGCATGCGATTTTTACGAATTTTGTACTCGCCCCAGTTAAATCTCAGAAAATTTCCACACGGCACGCAACGTCTGAGAATACCTAATTAAATTTTATACAGAAATGTTATTTCTACTTCTCAATTTTGCCTTTACTTTCAACCAATCGCAACCCCATGACGTTGCTCTACTCACGCCTTTTACTATATGTGTCTCGGTCTTGCGCATATTATCTGTCTCTATCTACCCTGTTCTTATTAGTGCAAATTGATATTCTTTATTATCGATTATTTCAGTCCATGTGGACTGTTATCTGGGTTAAATAACCCCGTATCGCGCCTTTCCGTAAATATTAAGCCACGGTTTCTCCAAGATTCTTTGTAACCATTAATTATCTGCAACATTTACGCAGAATGAGCTTTTAAAAATACGCAGGTGTTTAAACATCCTACTTCTAACTAACCCCTCTAGGATTTGCATTTTATTGGGTTTTACAAGTTTTTATAGATATTATATGTTACTAACGGTTCAATTAACTTCAATTAAAATAATACCCTTTAAATTTTAGTGAATCCTAACTAAATATTAATTATTATCTGTACGTTTTAATACCGGTTACTTAAAATTGAGTTAATTAATTTTTATAAATTTTGCACGTAATTTCTATTTGTTTCTTTACTAGGAATAATTAAATTATACGTAGAGCTTTTAATACTGTTCTTTTGATATAAAGCGTCTTGTACATGATTTAAATCTCTTATTTTAATGAAACGAATGAATTTTTATGCTTCACGCTTTTATTTAATAACGCGAGTTATGTATCTTTTCCCAAAGCTTCTACACGGTGATTAAAATTATTTGATGTGATTATTTAATTTTCTACCCTGGTCTAAATATGAGTATTTTCCCCCTATTTGAATACAAATAATCCCACTTATTTGAATGCAAATATAAAGCATTAGACAAAAATTAAAAAAAATGGCCTATCTCTCTCTATCCTTATCTATCTAACTTACCTACTTTATCTCCAATTCAAAAAATATTTACACCTATCGTATATCCCTATGCTATTCCTAACTCTCACTTAATTTTATAAACTGAAATTATCCCTAACTTCATCCTACTTATCCATCTAATCCTATATATATCCTATATACCTATCCTATTCCTAACTTTTAATTAATCTTCACTATACTTTACTTCCCCCTACCTAATCCTATATATCTATCCTACTCTTACTCTATTCCTAACTCTCCATTAATCTTATATGAAATATCTATACTTAACCTATCTTATTTTCTTCCTACATTTACTCTTTATTCTCATCCTAAACCTATTTCTAATTATCTCCCATATTTATCATTTACCTAGCTTTATTTTCTATATCTATACTAAAATTCACCTATCTCTATCCTTTGTTCATTAAGTTATTTAAATCTAACTCTCTTCTTGACCCTCCAAGTCTTTCTTCTCACCATCCTAATACTCTTCATCCCTATTTCTCCCCCTTTCTATATCTATACTTATCCTCCCTATTATCTCACATACAATAAACTCATCCCTATTATCCTGACTCTTAAATATTACTTCTTCTTCAGTCCCTACACTTGTCTGTTTCTTATTTATTATTGTTTCCCTTTCTGCCGACAAACCAAACGATACTACTTTAAAATTATCGATTTTTCCCTCTACGGAAAATCCTATGTACCTTCTAGAATTCTTATGTAATGGAATCCGCCAGAATGAATTCCTTAACTCTACTTTATTAAAAACAAACTTGCCACTTAACCTCGTCAAAAGTGTGTCCATGGATGTTGGACAATGGAATTGCGGTTTGGTCCATTGGTTAATTTTACGTGCATCTTTACTTAATTCTGCCTTCACCTGCTCCCGATATATTGCTGTTGCTTCTACTACCACTAATTCTGTATGTTTTCGTACTAAAGCTTGAACCTCTACTATCCTATCCTCTGGACATCGTATTGCGTTGATCTGTTTACCTTCATCATCCTCTACCTCTACTACATTAATACTAAACCCCGTGTCATCCTCTGTGACTTCATAACTGCCCTTCCATGGCACTACCCTATCTTTAATCCTTACTACCTTCCTCTCCATATCTATCAAAACCCCTAACTTCATCATACAGTCAACACCTAAAATGCTCTGAAACTTCAGTCCAGGTACAATTACAAACTCCTGTTCACAGCTTAAACCTCCTATATCTATCCTAAGCACCACAACACTATTTACTACAGCAAACTTCTTTTTATTTGGAGCTACTAAATGGCTACGCTTTATAGGCATAATTCTATCACAAACCTTATCCCTAATTTTGCTGACGAATTCCTCCGATATTAAACTCGCCTCTGCCCCTGTATCAAGTAATACTTCTACATTATTCTCAAAAATTTCTATATTAATAATTGGCAAACATAATTTTCCTTAGTTTCTGGCTCTACTTCCTCCTCAATTTTGAAAAATTCACGTGGATGTTCATATACATTTACACTGAAATCTAGTGGTCTGTCGCGTTCTAAAAATCCTGTCCAGGTCTGTTTTCCCTACTCGGTCCTGGTCTAGCCGTCACCTCAGCGTATGTCCTAGGCGTTTCCACTCGTTCCGTGTCTGTATTAGCAGTCCCGCTCATGTCTGGTGAACTATTCATTCTGGTAGGTCCCGGTCTCGGTGCAGGTCCCCTTCCTAAACTATTACTTCTAACGTATGGTCGTCGCTGTTCCCAATTCTGTCGCTGGTATCCGTAACTATTCCCCCGTCTAGCGTAGTTGTCCCGTCTATTGTCAAACCTAACTGTGTTGATTTGTCTTTCCTGTTATCCCGAGGTCGTCCACTACTTACGTCGTCGTACCTCTGCAAGTATTCTAGAAACATTTCTCTGTCCACTATGTTCTGTAGTGCTACGTGTTGTCTTATGTCTACCTCGAAGTGTCGTGATAAATACTTAATAATTTGTCGGTCCGTCAGTGGTGGGTTCAGTTGCTTTGCTATGCTATACTTGCGTATAGCATATTGCTCTATTTCCTGAAAATTCTCCTTAAACTTCCCTGTGATTAAGTCGTCTCGTACCTGGTCTTGTCTGTGGTCACTCCAGTAGTGCTTTAAAATTTGTTTTCAAAGTCCTGATACGTGTCTATGTCCTGTCCTACTAAATTGTACCATGCTTCCGCATTGTCCTTTAATAAAGCCTTTATCGTATTTAGTTTAGTCTGTTCGTCAAATAAATTTCCCACTAGATTTCTTACACTATTAATAAAAATTTGTGTATTTACCCTGTTATCGCCATAAAACTTCATGTGTTGGTCCAATGATACTCCACCTGTATAAAATCTGGGACCATCCCCGTTAAAGTTTGACATGTTGTATTTGATACTACTAACTTCGCGTTCTACCCTGCCTAACTGATCCCTACATGAGTCCGGCACTTCAGTCATTTTTACATTAATCTCTTCTTCACAAAAAATGCGTACTTCGGACCTTAAATGTCCCATTTCCTGTCGAAGACCTGTAATATCACGCTCATTTTTCAACCCTATTTTCAACTTCCCCATTTTTACGGTAAGACTATCTTTAAATTCTGTAAATTCTTTAGTATTTTGTTCAATTTTCCCGCTTATCTGCTCTAATTTTGGTTGGACTCCTCCTGGCTAATCGCATTTCCTCTAACATTCTCATCATTAACTCATTTCCTTGATCCCCTGATTCCGTCCTCGACTGATCTCTACTGCCTCCAGCTTCTTCCATTTTCGAAATTTTCTCACACAATGCACTATCGTCACTTCCAATTTCCTCCTTGACTCCTTAACCACTCCTTTCTCTGCATACGTTCTACTCACTCACACAACTCAAAATACTCTTAAATTTATACACACACAAAAACTCTCTCTCTCAGATCGCCAGTTTCCTGGAATAAAATCACAAAAATTTTATTTGGAACTCGAGCCTCACTCTTGGGTCGCCAAGAATGCTGTGATACCACCAAAATCCGGGTACTCCGCTTTTCGAATCGAGCCCCTACGAATTGGATGTCCAGAATGCTGTGAATCCTACGAAAAGCTATTCATTACTTTAACTGTGTTGGTCCATTGACTTTCTTCTGTTAATCGCCTCGGCTGCTCCTCTAGATAACTTACATCCTCAATCATAAAAACAAACACATTCCTACCACAAACATCAACGTTAACTCTATTTACATCAATATTCACAATACATTAAAATTTCCAAATTAAAACTCAGCATAAATTTCAGTTTTAAAAGAATTTCAAGATTAATTTTCTTATCATTTTAATGTGCATCCAGAATTAAAGTCCTTGTAGGATGCCTACTAATTAATATAACAATATATGCAGACCTGAGTCTGAGTACAAAGGAGCATCTACCACCCTTTACGTTAATTAACCAGGTTCGTCTAATTGAGCTCAAAGACATACCCAAATTTTCATCATAATCCAGAACATCAATACTAAATACCCCTTTTTACTTAAACAAGCAAATTTCACCTTAAAATTAAAATATTATTGTTAGTACCATTTCACTACTGTCCATTTTGAGTAAATCAATTATAAAGTTATTCAACACACACAACAATATCAAAGTTCAAACAAAATAGTATAATTTACCTGAAGGTTACTTGCACTCGTAGCTTCAATGTACATCGTCCCTTTTTTAATCACACCATTCCAACTGTGTTATATTTACGGCTTCTGATTCTCAACGCCTTAAAATTTTCTCCATCACCATTTATTTAAAGTTGTTTCAGGGCTTTTCCGGAACTAATCTGTGTATATCTGACCCTTGTTTCGTGGATCCAGACACGTTTATGCACCATTTAAGTATTAATACCCCGAAAATAACAAAGAAATTCATACTTCTTTCACCAAGATACGCCAAAACTGCCTACTTTTGTGTATTTATTTGTCATAGTAAATTTTACCAATTGGTACAGTGATACTAAACTTTATTACCTGGTATCTTCTTTTCTAAGTGCACTAACGTACATTCATTGTAGCACGTAAAAAACAAGCTGTTTTAAATCACATAATATTCGAGCAAACTGTTTAAATTATTTAATATTAAAACCGGAAAACTAAAAAGCACTGTTTAACGCGTTCAATTAAGTCGAAGATCTAAGAGAGCTTCTTCATATTCACCTCCGTATATATAGCGGTTAGCCTGTCTGTCGGTCTGTTCCCCAAAACGGCCAGTTTCTAGAATTTCGTCATTCTATGTTTCCATTCCGTAGCTCGGCATGCGATTTTTACGAATTTTGTACTCGCCCCAGTTAAATATCAGAAAATTTCCACACGGCACGCAACGTCTGAGAATACCTAATTAAATTTTATACAGAAATGTTATTTCTACTTCTCAATTTTGCCTTTTACTTTCAACCAATCGCAACCCCATGACGTTGCTCTACTCACGCCTTTTTACTATATGTGTCTCGGTCTTGCGCATATTATCTGTCTCTATCTACCCTGTTCTTATTAGTGCAAATTGATATTCTTTATTATCGATTATTTCAGTCCATGTGGACTGTTATCTGGGTTAAATAACCCCGTATCGCGCCTTTCCGTGAATATTAAGCCACGGTTTCTCCAAGATTCTTTGTAACCATTAATTATCTGCAACATTTACGCAGAATGAGCTTTTTAAAAATACGCAGGTGTTTAAACATCCTACTTCTAACTAACCCCTCTAGGATTTGCATTTTATTGGGTTTTTACAAGTTTTTATAGATATTATATGTTACTAACGGTTCAATTAACTTCAATTAAAATAATACCCTTTAAATTTTAGTGAATCCTAACTAAATATTAATTATTATCTGTACGTTTTAATACCGGTTACTTAAAATTGAGTTAATTAATTTTTATAAATTTTGCACGTAATTTCTATTTGTTTCTTTACTAGGAATAATTAAATTATACGTAGAGCTTTTTAATACTGTTTCTTTTGATATAAAGCGTCTTGTACATGATTTAAATCTCTTATTTTTAATGAAACGAATGAATTTTTATGCTTCACGCTTTTATTTAATAACGCGAGTTATGTATCTTTTCCCAAAGCTTCTACACGGTGATTAAAATTATTTGATGTGATTATTTAATTTTCTACCCTGGTCTAAATATCAGTAATATATATATAATTATGTAATTATGTGGTGTAACGACCTTGCAGATTATAAAATTAACTAGCAGACGTAATAGTCTGTTATTATAGATACTTTATTTTATATATATATATATATATATATATATATATATATATATTACTCATATTTAGACCAGGGTAGAAAATTAAATAATCACATCAAATAATTTTAATCACCGTGTAGAAGCTTTGGGAAGAGGTACGCTTTATTAAAACCGTGAAGCATAAAAGGTCATTCGTTTCATTAAAATTAAGAAATTTAAATTATTTATAAGACGCTTTATATCAAAAGAAACAGTATTAAAAAGCTCTGCGTGTAATTTAATTATTCCGAGAAAAAAAAACAAATGGAAATTACGTGCAAAATTTATATTAATTAACCTATTTTAAGTAACCGGTAAAACAAAGTGTACACATAATAATTAATATTTAACTTGTATTCGCTAAAATGAAAGGATAGAAGTCAATTTTAATTGAAGTTAATTGAATCGTTAGTAACAGATAATATCTATAGAAACTTGTAAAACCCAATAAAAAGCAAATCGTAGAAGTGTTAGTTGAAGTAGGATGTTTGAACACACCTGCGTATTTTAAAAGGCAATTTCAGTTTAATTTGTTTAGATAAACATGTCGATTCTAAGGATATTGGAAACGGTCAGATGCTTTAGCACGAAATACAAAACAGGGTTTATTTAAAAGCTCTGAGAATTAATATTATTTTGAACACCTGCGTAGTTTAAATATCACGTACGGCAAAATTGTGTAGATAACAAATGGTTTCAAAGAATCTTGGAGAAACCGGGGCTTAATATTCACGAGAATGTGCGATGGTTATTTAACCCAGATAGTCCACATGGACTAAAATATAATCGATAATAAAGAATATCAATTTGCACCAATACGAACAGGTTAGAAAAGGAAGAGAAAATGCGTCAAGCAAAGACACATATAGTAAAAGGCGTGATTTAAGCAACGTCACGAGGGTCACAATTGGTTGAAAATAGGATGCAAATATCAGAGGTAGAAACAACAATTTCTGTACAAAATTAATTAGTTTTTCTCGGACATGTTTGCGTGCCGTGTGTGAACTTCTGAGTTTTAAATGGGGCGAGTGAAAAATTCGTAAAAACCGACGCGCGAGCGACGGACTGGGAACATGGTATGAGAAATTCTTTAGAATTACCCGTTTTGGGGAACAGACCGACAGACAGGCTTTTTGCTATATATACCGAGGTGAATATAAACAAGCTCTCTTAGACTTTTGACTATTCGATGCGTTAAAAGCTCTTACATCCGCGACTTGATTCAAGATGTTAAACAGTGCATTTTAGTTTGATAAAATAATTTAAAATTTTGCTCGTATATTTTAGTGATTCAAAATAGTTTGTTATTTACGTGCTAACATGAAGGTACTTCAGTGCACTTAGATACAAGGTAATAAAATTTAGTATCACTGTACCAATTAGCAAAATTTACAACGACAAATGTATACACAAAAGTAGGCAGTTTTGGCGTATATTGGTGAAAGACGCATGAATTTCTTTGCTATTTTCGGGGTGTTAATAATTAAATGGTTCAAATACGTGTCTGGATCCACGAAACAAGGGTCAGATATACACAGATGAGTTCCGGAAAAGCCCAGAAACAACTTTAAATAAATGGTGATGGAGAAAATTTTAAAAGCGTTGAGAATTAGAAGCCGTAAATATAATCCTGTTGGAATGGTGTGATTAACTAAAGGGACGATGTACTTTGAAGCTACGAGGACAGTAACCTTCAGGTAAATTATACTATTTTGTTTGACATTTTGTGTGTGTTGAATAACTTTATAATTGATTTACTTTAAATGGACATTAGTGAAATTGTACTAACCATAAAATTTTAATTTTAAGATGAAATTTGCTTGTTTAAGTAGAAAGGGTATTTAGTATTGATGTTCTGAATTATGATGAAAATATGGGTATGTCTTTGAGCTCAATTAGACGAACCTGGTTAATTAACGTAAAGGGTGGTAGATGCTCCTTTATACTCAGACTCCGGTCTGCTTATATTGTTATATTAATTAGTAGGCATCCAACAAGGACTTTAATTCTGGATGCACGTTAAAGTGATAATAAAATTAATCTTGAAATTCTTTTTAAAACTGAATTTTATGCTGAAATTTAATTTGAAAATTTAATGTATTCTGAATATTGATGTAAATAGAGTTAACGTTGATGTTTGTGGTAGGAATGTGTTGTTTAATTTTATGAATGAGGAGGTTTATAAAATTAGGTGAGCAGCCGAGGCGAAAAGAGGATCACAGCAGTCTATGACGCCCAATCTGTGGGACTAGAATTTTTTTTGTTGAAAGGACCCAGTTCCCGCATTCACAGGAGGATATCACAACATTCTTTGGCGACCCAAAAGTGAGGCTCGAGTTCCAAATAAAATTTTTGTGATTTTATTCCAGGAAACTGGCGATCTGAGAGAGAGTTTCTGTGTGTATAAATTTAAGAGTAGTTAGAGTGTGTGTGAGTGATTAGAACGTATGCAGAGAAAAGAGTGGTTAAGGAGTCAAGGAGTGGAAATTGAAGTGACGATAGTGCATTGTGTGAAAAAATTCTAAAATGGAAGAAGCTGGAGGCAGTAGAGATCAGTCGAGGACGGAATCAGGGGATCAAGGAAACGAGATGATAATGAGAATGCTAGAGAGAATGAATGAAGAATCGAATAGAGCAAGGGAAGAGTCCAACCGAAAATTAGAGCAGATAAGCGGGAAAATTGAGCAATCGACTAAAGAATTTACAGAATTTAAAAACAGTCTTACCGTAAAGATGGGGGAAGTTGAAAATAGGGTTGATAAAATGAGCGTGATATTACAGGTCTTCGACAGGAAATGGGACATTTAAGGTCCGAAGTACGCATTTTTGTGAAGAAGAGATTAATGTAAAATGACTGAAGTGACGGACTCATGTAGGGATCAGTTAGGCAGGGTAGAACGCGAAGTTAGTAGTATCAAATACAACATGTCAAATTTAACGGGGGATGGTCCCAGATTTTCTACAGGTGGAGTATCATTGGACCAACACATGAAGTTTTATGGCGATAACAGGGTTAATCCACAAATTTTTATTAATAGTGTAAGAAATCTAGTGGGAAATTTATTTGACGAACAGACTAAACTGAATACGATAAAGGCTTTATTAAAGGACAACGCGGAAGCATGGTACAATTTAGTAGGACAGGACATAGACACTTACACGGACTTTGAAGACAGATTTTAAAGCACTACTGGAGTGACCACAGACAAGATCAGGTACGAGACGACTTAATCACAGGAAATTTAAGGGAGAATTTTCAGGAAGTAGGAGCAATATGCTATACGCAAGTATAGCATAGCAAAGCAACTGAACCCACCACTGACGGACCGACAAATTATTAAGTATTTATCACGACACTTCGAGGTAGACATAAGACAGCACGTAGCACTACAGAACATAGTGGACAGAGAAATGTTTTGGAATACCTGCAGAGGTACGACGACGTAAGTAGTGGACGACCTCGGGATAATAGGGAAAGACAGATCAACACAGTTAGGTTTGGCAATAGAAGGGACAACTACGCTAGACGGGGGAATAGTTACGGATACCAGCGACAGAATTGGGAACAGAGACGACCATACGTTAGGAGTCATAGTTTAGAAGGGACCTGCACCGAGACCGGGACCTACCAGAATGAATAGTTCACCAGACATGAGCGGGACTGCTAATACAGACACGGAACGAGTGGAAACGCCTAGGACATACGCTGAGGTGACGGCTAGACCAGGACCGAGTAGGGAAAACAGACCTGGACAGGATTTTTAGAACGCGACAGACCACTAGATTTCAGTGTAAATGTATATGAACATCCACGTGAATTTTTCAAAATTGAGGAGGAAGTAGAGCCAGAAACTAAGGAAAATTATGTTTGCCAATTATTAATTTAGAAATTTTTGAAAATAATGTAGAAGTATTACTTGATACAGGGGCAGAGGCGAGTTTAATATCGGAGGAATTCGTCAGCAAAATTAGGGATAAGGTTTGTGATAGAATTATGCCTATAAAGCGTAGCCATTTAGTAGCTCCAAATAAAAAGAAGTTTGCAGTAGTCAATAGTGTTGTGGTGCTTAGGATAGATATAGGAGATTTAAGCTGTGAACAGGAGTTTGTAATTGTACCTGGACTGAAGTTTCAGAGCATTTTAGGTGTTGACTGTATGATGAAGTTAGGGGTTTTGATAGATATGGAGAGGAAGGTAATAAGGATTAATGATAGGGTAGTGCCATGGAAGGGCAGTTATGAAGTCACAGAGGATGACACGGGGTTTAGTATTAATGTAGTAGAGGTAGAGGATGATGGAGGTAAACAGATCAACACAATAAAAGGTCCAGAGGATAGGATAGTAGAGGTTCAAGCTTTAGTACAAAAACATGCAGAATTAGTGGGGTAGAAGCAACAGCAGCAGATCGGGAGCAGGTGAAGGCAGAATTATTTTTGATGAGGTTAAGTGGCAAGTTTGTTTTTAATAAAGTAGATTTAAGGAATTCATTCTGGCGGATTCCATTATACAGGAATTCTAGAAGGTACATAGGAGTTTCCATAGAGGGAAAAAATCGATAATTTTAAAGTAGAATCGTTTGGTTTGTCGGCAGAAAAGGAAATAAGAATAAATAAGAAACAGACAAGTGTAGGGACTGAAGAAGAAGTAATATTTAAAAGTCAGGATAATAGGGATGATAAGTTTATTTTATGTGAGATGATAGGGATGATAAGTATAGATATAAAAAGAGGAGAAATAGGGATGAAGAGTATTAGGATGGTGAGAAGAAAGACTTGTAGGATCAAAAGAGAGTTAGATTTAAATAACTTGATGAACAAAGGATAGAGATAGGTGAATTTTAGTATAGATAAAGAAGAGAGTTAGATTTAAATAGAATAAGGGATAGCATAGGTGTATATAGAAAAGTAAAAGTAGGTGTTGATAGAAAATAGAGCTAGATATAGGATAAATATGGGAGATAATTAGAAATAGGTGTTTAGGATGAGAATAAAAGATTAAATGTAGGAAGAAAATAAGATAGGTTAAGTGTAGATATTTCATATAAGATTAGTGGAGAGTTAGGAATAGAGTAAGAATAGGATAGGTATATAGGATTAGGTAGGATGAAGTAAAGTATAGTGAAGATTAGTTAAAAGTTAGGAATAGGATAGGTATATAGGATGTATATAGGATTAGATGGATAAGTAGGATGAAGTTAGGGATAATTTCAGTTTATAAAATTAGGTGAGAGTTAGGAATAGGATAGGGATATAGGGTAGGTGTAAATATTTTTTTGGATTGGAGACAAAGTAGGTAAGTTAGATAGATAAGGGTAGAGAGAGATAGGCAATTTTTTTTGTAATTTTTTGTCTAAATGCTTTATATTTGCATTCAAATAAGTGGGATTATTTGTATTCAAATAGGGGGAAAATACTCATATTTAGACCAGGGTAGAAAATTAAATAATCACATCAAATAATTTTAATCACCGTGTAGAAGCTTTGGGAAGAGGTACGCTTTATTAAAACCGTGAAGCATAAAAGGTCATTCGTTTCATTAAAATTAAGAAATTTAAATTATTTATAAGACGCTTTATATCAAAAGAAACAGTATTAAAAAGCTCTGCGTGTAATTTAATTATTCCGAGAAAAAAAAACAAATGGAAATTACGTGCAAAATTTATATTAATTAACCCTATTTTAAGTAACCGGCAGTAAAACAAAGTGTACACATAATAATTAATATTTAACTTGTATTCGCTAAAAATGAAAGGATAGAAGTCAATTTTAATTGAAGTTAATTGAATCGTTAGTAACAGATAATATCTATAGAAACTTGTAAAAACCCAATAAAAAGCAAATCCTAGAAGTGTTAGTTAGAAGTAGGATGTTTGAACACACCTGCGTATTTTAAAAGGCAATTTCAGTTTAATTTGTTTAGATAAACATGTCGATTCTAAGGATATTGGAAACGGTCAGATGCTTTAGCACGAAATACAAAACAGGGTTTATTTAAAAGCTCTGAGAATTAATATTATTTTGAACACCTGCGTAGTTTAAATATCACGTACGGCGAAAATTGTGTAGATAACAAATGGTTTCAAAGAATCTTGGAGAAACCGGGGCTTAATATTCACGAGAATGTGCGATACGGGGTTATTTAACCCAGATAGTCCACATGGACTAAAATATAATCGATAATAAAGAATATCAATTTGCACCAATACGAACAGGTTAGAAAAGGAAAGAGAAAATGCGTCAAGCAAAGACACATATAGTAAAAGGCGTGATTTAAGCAACGTCACGAGGGTCACAATTGGTTGAAAATAGGATGCAAATATCAGAGGTAGAAACAACAATTTCTGTACAAAATTAATTAGTTTTTCTCGGACATGTTTGCGTGCCGTGTGAATTTCTGAGTTTTAAATGGGGCGAGTGAAAAATTGTAAAACCGACGCGCGAGCGACGGACTGGGAACATGGTATAAGAAATTCTTTAGAATTACCCGTTTTGGGGAACAGACCGACAGACAGGCTTTTGCTATATATACCGAGGTGAATATAAACAAGCTCTCTTAGACTTTTGACTATTCGATGCGTTAAAAGCTCTTACATCCGCGACTTGATTCAAGATGTTAAACAGTGCATTTTAGTTTGATAAAATAATTTAAAATTTTGCTCGTATATTTTAGTGATTCAAAATAGTTTGTTATTTACGTGCTAACATGAAGGTACTTCAGTGCACTTAGATACAAGGTAATAAAATTTAGTATCACTGTACCAATTAGCAAAATTTACAACGACAAATGTATACACAAAAGTAGGCAGTTTTGGCGTATATTGGTGAAAGACGCATGAATTTCTTTGCTATTTTTCGGGGTGTTAATAATTAAATGGTTTAAATACGTGTCTGGATCCACGAAACAAGGGTCAGATATACACAGATGAGTTCCGGAAAAGCCCAGAAACAACTTTAAATAAATGGTGATGGAGAAAATTTTAAAAGCGTTGAGAATTAGAAGCCGTAAATATAATCCTGTTGGAATGGTGTGATTAACTAAAGGGACGATGTACTTTGAAGCTACGAGGACAGTAACCTTCAGGTAAATTATACTATTTTGTTTGACATTTTGTGTGTGTTGAATAACTTTATAATTGATTTACTTTAAATGGACATTAGTGAAATTGTACTAACCATAAAATTTTAATTTTAAGATGAAATTTGCTTGTTTAAGTAGAAAGGGTATTTAGTATTGATGTTCTGAATTATGATGAAAATATGGGTATGTCTTTGAGCTCAATTAGACGAACCTGGTTAATTAACGTAAAGGGGTGGTAGATGCTCCTTTATACTCAGACTCCGGTCTGCTTATATTGTTATATTAATTAGTAGGCATCCAACAAGGACTTTAATTCTGGATGCACGTTAAAGTGATAATAAAATTAATCTTGAAATTCTTTTTAAAACTGAATTTTATGCTGAAATTTAATTTGAAAATTTAATGTATTCTGAATATTGATGTAAATAGAGTTAACGTTGATGTTTGTGGTAGGAATGTGTTGTTTAATTTTATGAATGAGGAGGTTTATAAAATTAGGTGAACAGCCGAGGCGAAAAGAGGATCACAGCAGTTTATGACGCCCAATCTGTGGGACTAGAATTTTTTTTGTTGAAAGGACCCAGTTCCCGCATTCACAGGAGGATATCACAACAATATATATACATATATATATATATATATACATATACATATATATATATATATATATATATATATATATATGAACTATTAGGCACCCTATTTAATTATAGGGTATATAAGATCGGTGATGGGTGTACAAGGTTAGTCTATATCCAAATGTCGTATATAAATCATATCCTGTAAAGTTAGTTAGTTATGTTTTGAAAGTACTATAGTTTATATAAATTTGTGTTATGTGAACGTGTATATTGTACCGCCAGCTTGTACATAAATAGACAAACGTGTAATAAATAAGTTATAGTAGTGTTTAGTGTTGTTAAGAAGACTTATGGTTAAGGATTTAGTTTAAGAAGATATTAGTGCTTGTAAATAGCATTAGTGTGATAGTGTTTCATTGTTAATTCAGTAGTATTAATTATAACACCATCTAAACAATTGGCTACATAGCTCAGTTGGTTAGAGCGCTGTTCCAGAAAATCAAAGGTCGCAGGTTCAAATCCTACTGTAGCCGTTCTTTTAGTGGTTTTCAATTACTAGTTCAGTTTGAAATGGTAATTCAACTTTACATAAAAAGTTGGGTTTTCATTTCATCTTAAAACTGTTAATCTATATATATATATATATATATATATATATATATTGCCGTGATAAGTATCACGAGAGGTCATTGAAGACCAAATTGTACTAATAAAGCCCATTAGAATATAAAAGAATCCGGAAAAATAGAAATTTCCGTAAATTCATGGTTACGCCTTGTATGATACAAGCGTACTTTTCTTCATTAAAGTGTCAAGCAAAAACGCAAGTTCCGCGTGTATAAACAATCACCCTGTATGATTTAAGAGTGTTGTAAATACATAGCAAACAATGTAAAATGAACGTGTAAAAATAATCATTTTTAAGATACCTTGAAACACACTAAACGTGAATACAACTAGAAAATTTTAAGATAAATACAAAAGGTATTCATTTGTAATAAAAATGCACTTTCTGTGGATAAAAATAAATAATTTTGTGTATTTAAAACCTCAACTTTAACCTTAATGATGTGTATTAAAAACATATTTTCTATAAAAATGCAACTACTTTAAATTAATCATATCAATTGACTTTTGTATTACATAAATTCATTTTATATAAAGAATTTTCTAGAATAATAGGAATAGACGAGATTAAGAAAGAAATTTCGGAAAAATTCGTCAATTCCATATGAACTCATTAGTAAAGAAGCGTTTATTCCCAGAAGCGGCCGCAACATTAAAAAATTCAGAAATTGTAATAAAAATTGGTAAGAAATATTTCTGTTCTTTTGCATTCACTGTAGGATAGAATCAGGCCGCGAGAATTAACTTTAGGTATTAGAGAAGAACGAGGCAGCGCGCGTCACAAATATAAATTAATCACGCAAGTGAACGCTAATGAAAAGTTCCCCGATAATTATGTTAGATAGGCGTGAATTATTTGGAATGGAATCACGTAAACCCTAGTATATTCTACAAAATAGATAATTTTTGTATATAAACAAAAGCGTTTATTAAATTCATTAATTCATGAATTAGATCGCAAAATGTTACTTTGATTAAGTCGCCAAGGTGATCTTTTGAGTATGCAACTGGCATATTGTAATTAATAATTAAAATATAGCGTTGATGATAAAATGGAACAGTGAATAAAGAAGTAAAGTTAAACGTAATCTGCATATAAATTTAGAAGTTATTAAATGGAATGGACGTGGAAAATTTTTCCAGATAAAAAGCTATTTAAAAATCAACTTAAATAATTAATCCAAGGATGCACTTTGGTTTCTAAATAGAGATTTAAACGGGAATCTTGTAAGCTGATTTGGACGTCAATTTGAAATAAAATCAGAAGATATTTAATTACAAATTGGAAAAGCGTTTTGTAGATTTTGCAAGTATAATTTTTTTTAAATATTGTTTGTAACTGATAGTTGAATATTTGTCATTTAAAATTAAGCTAGCATAAGTCCTAATCATATAATATCTTTCTTTGTAAGGGTGACTTAATGCTCCATATTATTAGTAACTAGAACTTATTATCATAATAAAATTTATACATCATTTACTTTCAAATATAATTTTATTGTACTCGATACTCTGATTTAGGCTATTCAATTCGCATGATACATCTCAAATATCTCGATAAAACACTCGTAGACGACGTAGACCAGTCCACGCCATGGATGTGCTTGTTAAACCATGCGTTGTAGTTTCGAAAACTTTCACTTAGATAGATAGAGTCCATCACTAAGTCCAAAATTTGATATTGTTCTCCATGGTTAATATCGCATTTCTTTAACAAGAAATACAGTTGATTTAAACTAGAAGCCTTGTACATCTAATATGTAACATATGATTGAATAGTGAATAATATTGAATGTCTGAACTTGTGATTTCCAATTCTTAAAGCATATCATCCCTGTCGATCCAATTGCACCTTCTTCCAACCACAGCGTTTGAGACTGCAATAAATTTTTTTACATATCTTTTGGAGACGACGATTATATAAAATTCTGCATTATTTATATTCAATCTTTCATATTGCGTATAATATATAGTAGATTGGATATAAACTTCCTAAATACGTTGAGGGATACATCAAGTACGGTCTGCGACGTGTTGTCAACAAATCTGAAAGTTATTTTAAAATTGTCAAACGGGTTCAACCCTACAATTATAATTTTGGAAGAAGATTGTGTTATGGTGTATGGTTTTCAAATAGCAACTTGGCTTGCTCTAACAGAATTGCTGCTGTTTATACATTCTTCATGGGTTGCGGTCGATTTTTAAATAAATTGTTATATTGATTTGGTTCTTTAATTAAAATGGTTTTATTAAAATATATATTAAGAGCAGGAATGTACATAAAAATTAGAAAAAAATAATTTTATTTAAACCCTAAAGGTATCTTCCAGGCAAAATAAGTGAATATTAATAGGAAATCACTCCTTAAACATGCAAGTTTTGAAATAAAAATATTTTACTTACCTAAAATTTTCAAACGCTGAAAATTCTGCAATACTATACATTTTGTTTGACTTTACGTTTTTTCACAAGATATATCAAATGAACCTTAGTATCATCTTCTCCGGTACCTATGCACATAGAGAAATCAGGAGTAATGACTTTCCATTCACCTAATTTATTTAGAAACGCCTTAGGCCGGTGAAGCTAATCGTCACGTTGAGCTGTTAGCGTTGTATAAATATACCTACAAATTTACAATTAGTAAGTTAAACGTCATTTAGCAAACGGGCGTAATGTTTCTTTTTGAGTTGTTAACGGTACTTGGAAAATACCATCAAAATCATGATATTTTGATAGACACCTTAATGTTATTACTGCAAATTGAGTTACATTGAAAATCGATTATAGATCTACCTTCTAGCTAGAACAATGTAGAATTGGAGCTTAAAAACTAAATATATTAATCCTTGATTTAAGTACATGCATGGTATGTAATACGAAAATTTCACAATCTATGATATTAATAAATATTTTTTGTTTTTTATTCTTTTATCAATTTTAAATATTATTTTACATGTCATTTTTGAGTGGTATACTGACCGGGTATATCCTTGTAGACGTATGCCGGATGTGTGTCAGAGTTTAAGTTATGTGGAGATTTGAACAATTATATTTTATATTTTATAGCATAATCAAGCTAACATGTACAAATATAATTTCTAAATTTATATCTTTCATCTTTTTTGATAGTAGTTGCGGTGGCCCTGCTCGTTTTTCGATATACTCGTTTACTATAAACCGAGGTGTAAAATCACAGACGTCGCGCCAATTTCTCTGCTGTTAGAGTACACCAACCAACTCTCTGGAATACACACATTTTCGTTTACTACAGTTGACATAAATTTAGCAAATCATATGTTTTTACATATTGAAGACAAAAATCTATATAATAAACCTACCTATAGTTTTATAAACCCCAATGTTATCAATTATTTCCATAAAATCATTCAAATCCTCGAGTAATACTGACACAGCAATACAGTGCTGTATTGACGATTTATTATAAAATTCTTTACCCATATCCGTTTGCAAACTGACTTGTAATGCAGTTCTCCTCTTGTAGCAGCGTTTTCAAAATATCCTTCATCGCATTGGTAACTCCCCGTGCAGTTCTATTTCTTGAAGGTATAGTG
The DNA here is from genome assembly GCA_036346225.1 of Platerodrilus igneus. Classification (NCBI taxonomy): domain Eukaryota; kingdom Metazoa; phylum Arthropoda; class Insecta; order Coleoptera; family Lycidae; genus Platerodrilus; species Platerodrilus igneus. Next base: position 620,376 of record JARFIW010001433.1, on the reverse strand, counting down.
AATGCGTATTTTGTAAAGCAATCTAAACGAATAGAAACACATTTGTAACCTTTATTAACGTGCACGTAAGATTGAAATTCCACCAAGTCAAATTGTAAGAGATCTCTCTTTATAGGCTTAAGGGTAGTATGCCAGCGCATAAAATTTTTGGGAGCCGGTTTAACCAATTCTTTTACGTTAATTTCCTTACTCATGTTTGCGCAATACTAACTAGTTTGTTCTTTTTAAAAGCTTTTAATGCTATTAAGATAATCCGTAACAGTTTGGGATGTTTCGAACGTTGAAATTTGGATATTTGTATTAGGTGTATATAAATTTTTGCGGTCTGCTGCACTACTCGTATGGTAAAGTAATTTATATACCTTTTCCAATTCTTCAAGATTTTTCAATATCATACAATGCATTCTCGGAAATTTAACGATCAGATCTTGAGCGCCTTTGAATAAGGAACTGAAATGTCTCTTTAATTCAACGTCCACATACTGTTTATTTGCTACGTTTGATTCTCCACAGGATATTCAGCCATGGTTATACACTAGTTTCTAGCATTGAATACTTTAGCTTTACGTCGAGCGTCATCCGAACCTTTTAGGCATGGAGAAAATGCTTGATTTACAAGATTAACAGCAAACTTTTTAGAAACACATTCACCGTCATCTGTCGGGTCCAATACAAGACGTTTCTGCTGTATGTTGTACCGCCACCATCTGCAGTTATTATAAAACCACGTCCATTGTTCTATCACGCTCTTTCAACTATACCTTCCTTTCTTAATTCTTCTATTATAGACACCATTTTGTTTATGTTTTCTTTGCTTGTATTACCAGCCTGGTTGCATGCATTCGATAATTTTAACCGATGGATTAATTCGTAAATATTGTTCCAATATACGTACTCAACAGGACTCGCACTCAATTTTTTCTAAAATTTTTCATGGTAACCTAAATCTTTACCAATGAGTACCCTTCTAGACTTCCTCCGGAAATCTGGAGGATGTTTTAGCACATAATTTTCAAATTGTTTATTATTTGTTGAGAACGTAGTTAAATCTTGTATTATATTTGGATTAAACATTCTTCAAATAATCGATGCTGATCTGATTATGTCCAAATATTAAAATCACCGTCTTCGGGGCTGATGCGTTTAAAGATTATGAAATTGTATAGACCTTTAGTACCGGATATATACTATTATTTAAGGTTATATCACTGTTTTCTGGATCAATTTCCAACACACCCTTTCCCAAACTTTATGTATCGGTTTGAGAATTATACTTTACTCAATAAACTGATTTGTCTATATTTTCGTATTCATTCCTGGTCAACACATTTGCATAATAACGGTGTATTGGTTTCTCAGAAATTGTTTGCTTAATGTACTTTAAAGGTGATTCCACGTTTTCATCTTTAATTTTTCTCACAGGTTTCAGAATTTTTTGGGCGATGTCTTGTAAATGAGATGCTGTATTTTGCAAAGGCCTAGTCAATTGCTTATGTTCTTCTGTGAATTTTTGTAGGGAACTAGTATAACACTTTCAATGACCCACAAACTTTTGACCATTTATGTCATCCCCAATACTTACATTTTTTTCAAAATTCTTTCTATATCGTCCTTTATCACTATCAAAATCTTTCAGAATAGTTATAAAATTATGTTCCGAAGCATATCCATTCCAACGGTTTAAGCACAATGCAATCACAGTAGCTTTATCTCTGAGTCTATGTTTTAAGGCGCTAGCATAATCTTGGCATAAGTAGAAACAATCAATGATCTTGTACCTACCATATGATAAAACCTGTCTAATCTTGCTTTGTTCGTTCGCAAGAATATCGTCAAACACCATAGCAGAATCTTCCTTGACATCTCCAGACCCTATTAGATCATCATAATTTTCATATTTGTGGTAACCAATTTCTTCATTTACCGGTTCGAATATACTTCTTAACAGTTCAAATTTTGGTTGGTAAACGTTTGTCGGAAAAAAACCTAAACTTTTTGAAATCTAAGTTCGTTCTCATGTATAATTAAAGATATTAAGGCGTTGGTTTTTTCACAGTTTGATTGTCCAGCGGAAATACCTCGTACGTTAGACGGGTATAAAGGTTCATCTTTACCCACATTTATGGCTGAGGATACCAAAAACTCGTCAAAGTTCTGTATTGGTATCATACGATCTGGCATATAAACATCCATTTCGCATACATTCTTTTGTCTAGGAACAGTTTCGCTAAGATATCATTTCTTCTCGTTCTGTAATTTTTTTACTAGCAGCGTAGAGACTTGACGCATCATGTAAGATTTTATTTATAGCTTTTGTCAAAGACTCTTTAGTGTAACGTTCACTGCGTATTTGCATATTTTAAGAATGCTGTACTACAACTGATTTTACTTTAGAAAATATCCCGCTTTATTTACTTTACTATGTCGGACGTATGTCGGATGTATGTTAAATGTATGTCGGATGTAAGTCAGATGTATGTCCGATGAATGTTGGATGTGTGTGGAAGTATGTCGTATGTATATAATTATAAAATTAGGTTAGGTTAAGTTAGCTACAACCTTTCCCAGTTAGCTTAGGTTAACTCAATATTGTTCGAATGAAAATCTTTAGTTTAGGTAGGCGCGGAGAATGCGAGAGAGGGAAGGATGAAAGAGTAGGTAGGAGAAGGGAGGATGGTTTAGATTAGTTCACGCTGCCTGGATAAAGTAGCAAAAAAAATTGATAGGTTAGATCACCGCCACAGTGCTGGCGCTTATTCTGGAATTCAGTTGTAAATTGTAATACCCTACTTTTTTGTTAAAGTTTTAGCCTTGCTTTTCATTTTATTATATAATAGCCTTAAATTTCTCAAGTATGTTTTGGCTTTTAAAAGAGAAGTTATTGCTTCACTTAAATTAATGTTTGGCGTCTGGAATAACTTTACCAGATAATTTATTTCCAGTAATATTTAATGTACCAGTACACGCAATATAGCAGATTCAAAATTATTAATACGTTTTTTTAGGACTTTCGCCTCATCGCTTTCGATCTTTTTTATTACTATTCAAAATAATTTGCGCTGGTGCCTCAACAATATCAGTAAACCGAATTTTAGTAGCAATTAGTGATGCAAATCTTCTCGCCCAAAGGTTGGATTTAATCTGTTGAGAGCTATTTCTAATTCACCAGTAATGCTTCATAGTAAATCCCATCGCTTATCACTGTTACCAAAGAAAGTGGTAAATAAATCAGTCACTATTCTACACCCATTAATAATATCGGTTATATCTAATTTGAGATTATGACTTGCACATGGGATGTACTGTGCATTTGATCTTGTATCTTTAATTTTTCCTCTTACACCTTTGAATATTCCAGATATAAAGTTTGCGCCATCATACCCCTGTATATAATATTTTTTTATATTAATATTATATTCCCTTCATTTTCTGGGGTTATACTTGCTGATGAGTGATCCTTCACTTTAAAAAAGCTCAAAAAGTCTACAGTTTGCATACCTTTTGAGATCAATTTTTCCAATATTTTGTATACTATGGCAGATAAATATTGAATGTTATTTGTATTATCTGATGTTTGAACACTACCGATACTGAGACTAGATTCGGCAATTAGTGAAGTAATTACAGTTGTTGACATGTCTGAATTTGTATTTGTAGATGGATCACAATTCTTATGAGTATCGGGGATAATGCGATTATCCCCAAATTCTTTAAATAAAAACTCTATCTTCTGCAGGTTTTTAATTTTCTCTTCTTTATTCTTCCTTAGTTTTCTTTTGTAGGCTCCACTTGTTTTTTAATTTTTTAATTGTATTTAAAATGACAACGATTGCTATACTGAAACACTCAACGCATAAACCAGTATAATTGATAATAATTGCTCAAACCGTGACACCGACAACACTTGATCGCTCGCCCGTCCAGTCCACTGAGATGCTGCTGACTGGACTTAGAATTTAACTTATGATGAAAAAACGATAGCAGAGTGTGGGATGACGCGGTGATCCGTTCATGCCAAATGTACGGACAATGTGAATATATCAATCATTTAGACTTGTTAATTATACTATTTTCTTTAGCTTGGTTTGTCAGATTTTGCATTCATTATTTAATTTGTTGACTATATAGTAATAAATCAAAAGTCATAATAGGGCCCCTTAAATACTTAGACCCGTAAGCGTTGTTTGCCTCCGCTATATGACAGTTACGCCAATGCTATGCTGATGGTACAAAGTGCCCTATTTAGTTGCTTCTAAAACTCTCGCATAAGTGCAACAAAACGTATGCTCAATTCGATAAAGAGGCATATGTCGTTATTTTTAGCATAAAAGATTTACTGCCATCCATATGATACACCCTTTACATTATTATTCGATAGTCAACTTTTAACTCAAATTTAATCTTCTTCAAAAACTTGACATGCGAATACTCCAGTTTGCATGCAATACCATCCAATTCTTTTAATAAATTTTAACTTTGATGTTAAATACGAGAACTGTAAACACCCTTCAATTGCTAATGCTTTAAGCAGATTACAAATCACTGAAACATGCTCACTTACGTGGGATGTTGCTATTAACTCTTAAATTTTTCCAATCAAAACAATATCGATAACTTTAAAGGCATTTAGGGTGGAAACTTTAAAAATGAAGAATTAATTTAGTTATTACTAGGATTACAATCTGCAAAATTATTGATACACAACACCATATTTTCAATATATCAACACTTGAATTTATACTTGGGGATGCTTGAGTTTTATAGCAACAAACTGTAAAAATATCTTAAACATACGGTTCAGAATTTAAAAAAAATTTACGACTTCTTCCGTGTAGGGAACAAACTGAAATATCTGACTAGAAACTAATGCAAGCAGTACTTATGATATTGAAAGTATTTGCAAGAATTGTGCTGAATATAATCAATTTAGGAATGAGGTACTACAAGTGAATACGCCCTCTATTCCATTCAAAAGAACTTATGTAGACCATACTTGGCAATTACTGTTTGATTATAGTAGATGCTTATACAGGGTGGCATTAGATTTATGTCATAAATTTAGGTAGTGATAGAAATTGATTGGCCAAACAAAAACCTATAAGGTATTTTACTCTTGGACCTCTTGTTAAATGCCAGATTTAGGTCAACTCAAGTAAAAGTTTTAGGACTGCTGCTTTGTTATAAGTTTATAAGAAATTACTTTCCTATTCAAGTTCATGGTTTGTATAACTCCCAGCCAACGTAATTTCAAACACAATTCACAAAACTACTACGCTACAAAATATCTCTAATTATCTAGAACCAATTACAATTAACTCCCAACACAGCGTTTAAGTATTTTACTGACAAAATTAAACAGGAGAAGTACTTACAAATCATTTAACTCGGGTTACAAAAATTTCAATGAATAAGCAAAGTCAACTTAAGGCTTTATAAAGCTGAATTGCAAGAAACTTAAGTTTACGGGATCAGAAACCCAATACAGTCAACCAAATCAGCATAAGAAATTTAATTTATTTATGTGATTACTATTAGATTGTCCTGATGTTAAAAGAAAACTTATTATGGTAGTAGTTAAAGTGCATTGGGTTATTTCCTTTGGCAGCTAAAATGCACTGTATTTCACTAATTTAAGTTTGCAGAAGGTCGGACTTAGTTCATCGTCTCTAGAAGGTGATGTTATTGTTTATTTTATCGTGACCTACCTAACATTGCAGTGATTTTAAAACATTTATAATAGTTATTTTACGTGTCCGTTTGTGGTTTAGCTGTGTGTTTTAGACTACAGGTTTATTAACAATTTTTGTTTGTTATCGGTCTCTGCGCCCCCTTTAAACTAATGACACAAAATTAATGCCACTATGTGTGCGGTGTCCTGAATAGAAGTTAATATCTGCTTAAGAACTTTATATTGCATTATCGGAAGGTATCTATTGAGTATGGACATTGTTATACCTTTTCGTCGTCTACTGTAAGATTTTTATATTTACGATGAGCTACATACTTGTGGCAGCGTGTTCACGAAATAACATCATGAACTTAAGTTCTATTCGTCATCGCAAACAAAAGAAAGTTTTTACTATTGTCCTAATAGGGCTTTCTACATTCTCGTAACGTGTGTTCTGCTAGTAAAAACTTTTCTAATGAAATAGGAAAACTGGTGTGGTCTCCGGTATTCATTAGCTTATCCGCTTTCACCGAAGTGATCCCAATTCTAGACGTGAGTTCAATTAAAATTGGCTTTTAGTTACTGTATAAACCGCGTGTTGAAAAATAACTAAACTTAAAGATGCGACAATACATAACTCTTCTTAGAAATGAAAGACATGTTTGTTTAAGCATACCTAACTGGGGCAATTCTTTTACTAAAAATTTAGACGCCTAACGAATTTCATACATAAAGCTACCTATACTATAGTATAAAGCCCTTATTTTCATGTAATTGATTTTTATGCCACGTTCTTGTAAGCGGAGAAACTATATATTGCGATTTATTAGTCTCATTGTAGCTACCAAAGTAAAAAGATTTCTACTTACTTTTTCACTCTAATAGTTGCAAAAGCTTACTTTTAGGTTTGAAGTGTTTTTGAATGGCCGAGGCAAAGCGTCTGCGTAGCCGAAGCTATCTAAAAACTACAAACACCTAGCATAATTATAATGTAGTAACCTTTGGTTCTACTCTTGGCACATAATAAAATACAAGGAATCAGTTATTAGGTACAAGAAAATTAGGATACGACTACCAATTCCAAGGATGTATTTTTGTGAAAAATGCTCGCCTAACATTTTTCAAGCGGACCGTGTCAGGATTCGAACCCGGAACCTTGGGCGTAGTAGTCACAACTAAGAACTAACATCAGGGATAGCAATCGTCATAGTATCAAATAACATTGAAACAGTTTAATTTTCTACAGACCCTTGTGAAGCAATGTTGCAACGAATCAATCATTTTTAGTTTCCCTATTGTCCTCCCAATAAATTATTTTGTGTTATAAATTCATTCAACATCAAAACTTGTGTAATTTTCATAAAATAAATCTTAATAAGCTCAACATATCGGAAATCAAAAATTTATTATAACAAAGTTAAATAATGTTACAGGTTAGATATGCATGTACCGGTTTTATAACATGTCTCAGGTTGTTTGTTCTGTTGAACACCGCTGGCTGCAACGGAAAATCCATCACTTGTAGTCTAAACACCAGCACGCTAAGAAGTATTTGCTTAGTGCTCTGGCAGCAAGTCTAGACATAGCTAACACCATGGTCCATCTGATTAATTAATTAAAATCAACTAACCAATAGTTCGTATAATTTCTATGCGTGAAATTTAATTAAATATTATTTCTTTGTCGCGCAACTACGTTCAAATATAGATTAAGTGAAATAAAATTTAATACAACTATGAGAAGCTTTTGTAATTGTAACATGTGATGTCACTTTGAAACGTAGCAACACGTTTTAACCAGATGTACTTAACTATCGATGCAGTATATTGATTCCGAGAAATTAACGTAAGGACACGCTTTAGATGTCAAAACAACTATGCAAGTTGAAGGCTCCGTTTAGGTTACGTTCTTGTAATCAACTTTCTACGTCATGGAAATAACGGATGAATTGTTTCAAAAACATTTCCTTTGAATTTCAAACTGATGGAATATTAAGTGAACTTTATTTAATATTATTGATCTAAATTTCTAAATATTTTGTTGAACATTAATTGATGGAAGATTATGTGAAACGTTATTTAAAATTTTGATTTAAAAGTCAAGTATAAAATGAAATTGGTTTTAGAAATTTTGCAATATTAGAAAATGATTATTAACCTAGCACTAAATTTTAAGTAAATGCAATATATAATGACCTTATGGTCTTAATTGTAAGTCGCAGGACCTCACATCTGATCACCTTCGATAATTAAATATGTTTTTTTATTATGATGTATGAATTCAAAATTAAATTATTACAAATTGATTAAAGAAAATTAACTTTGATTTTGTGTAACTAAATTTTCAGTAGAAATAGATGCATTGAATTGACTTAAATTTATTCATACAGGTCTATGATTGCATAAATTAACGATAGAGAGATAGTTCAAATTATACAGTTATGGTCATAAAGGCCAACTCTGGGATTATAAAAACTGGTTCGAGATACCAACTCAATTGTTATAAGAACTATTCGCTTGGTTATCACAAGTAGTGTTAAAAATAATATTATTTATTTACCATTAAATTAATTGAAAGCACAAGATAAAGTAACTTAAAAATAAATCCTTTAAGATACTTTATACACTAGAAGGTTTCTACTTTCACTCTGTAGTATTGTCTCAATAAATAATTTAATAAAATAGTGGCGCCGTAAAATGTCCGTAGAATAAGACCCCCCCGATAGTCTCTATAATTAACTACGGATAAGACTACAACTTTGTCAAGACCTTTGTGAATACATCGGGAGTTGATCATGGTGTATTAACCACCCGAACCGAGTGTTCCGACTTGTCTTTGATTATTATTCCTGGTTGGTATATAGATAGCCGGACACGTCTCAAAAAAGTCAACCGACGAAGATCGGTTACAACGTCAATATTTAAAAAGCAATCCAAAGTTAATTAATTCAGATTTAGTAAATGTCAGAAAACGTCAAATAGTTTTAACTGCAAGTGCATATTTACCGTTTGTTGTCAATGAGAATCCGCATTTCATTAACTTTGCACAAGAAATGATTTCCATAGGCCCAAAATATGGAAACATAGAGGCATCAGCCGCTTTAAGTAGCCGAATAAATGTTCAAAAGGATTTAGTGAAATGTGCAAATGAAGTACAAGTGTATATAAATCCGCTTTGCAAAAATCTATATCAGATAAGTGTATAGCCGTCCCAACTAATTTGTGGTCAGACAATGTGGTACATCGTTGCTATTTAGACGTGACATTTTTTTAGGTTGAATCAAAGGATGGTTTGTGGAGTTTACGCAGGTGTATGTATGCTTGTAAATTCTTCCCTAAAAAGAAAACTGCAGAAAATATTGCGATTGTTTTAGATACTGTATTGTTAGAAGGCAATTGTGAAATTGTGATGTTATCGATATTTCAATAACAACGGATTGCAGTAGTAATATTATAGCTGTTATCAATAAAAAAGTGCATGTAAACAGTGCGTGTCATAGACTAAACACCAGCATACAAACTGCTTGGGTACAGTGTAGACAGTTAAATGAAAATATCAATCTTCTCTATGAAAGTTCGAATGCACTTGTAACGTACGTAAAGAAGACAACAGACAATCGGAATTGCCTCGATCCCTGAAGCATGATGGACAAACAAGGCCCTGGCCGTCATTACTCAACATGTTTAGCTCGATTAGTGAATGTAACCGATGAACGGGCAGTTTCAGTATTAGTTTCTCTCTTAACGACACGAGGACGCATCGGTTTGATTGAGTGCATTAATTTTCTTGAACAGTCTCTCCGATCCACCCTTCAAAACGTCTTATCTTCGTTTTCCTGTTTGCGAAATTTGTGGGAAATTCAAAGTTTACAAGATCCCGTCGAAATTAGATTATTAAAACGAAAATTTGTTGAAGCATTGGACGAAAAGTTTTGGCCTTCAATAACAACCTTGCATTTCATCATTAAAAGATTTTTTATTTGTCAACAAGAGTGAAGATAAAAATAGTTATTACATGCAAATTCACGAAGGTTTGATAGAGTATGGAATTTCAGTAGCTAAAGAAACAAGTCTTTCCAACATAAATTCATCAGGAGATAAGGAAGCTCAATTGCAATTTACAGAAGCAAAACCATCCCGGGTAATATTTTAATGTATTATATAGTTTTTATCTCGAATTAATTTATTAAACATGTAAATTTCATAGTTAATTTATTTAAAATGTTATGGTGAATTGTATAAATTTTACAGAACAACGGTTCTATTATCTGTTACTTATTTTTCATTGCTTTTCGAAGTTTAATGTAACATTACAAAAAAGCAGTGCCGATTTTATGCCTCCTATGGAATTTTTGTCTAGGGGTCGCAAGTTTTCATAATATCGATTCTGTTGAAAGAACTTGATGTTTTTATAGAAACCAAATTAATTTTAGCTCTAAAATTTTTTTAGAGAAGAAAGCAAAGCCAGATCTTTTCGCAACTTTCCGTACTCCTGGAGCACAACGCGAAGGTATGTCTTCTACATCTACACACACTTTAGATTTTAAACAGCAGACCGAAGAAGAACTGCGGAATTTTATAAGTAACGAAGAACGCACTTATAAAAATTTATTTGGTCCCTTTAATGGCGATAAGTATAATGATGAAGCACGATTTGATCCATTAAAATGGTGGGTGTTAATAAAAAGAAGTACCCACTTCTAAGCAAAATTGCCAAAAAAAATCCTAGTAATTTTTCTGGTGCTGGAAAAATAACACGCAAAGAGAGGACAGGACTCAAGGCTGATGACGTAGAAAGTCAACTTATTGTTTCAGAATCTTGAAAAAATGGAATTTTAAAAATATAGTCTATTCATCATAAATTCATAAGTGATGTAACCTTCTTTTATTACATAGGTTTATAAGATAATTTGTATTTATATATTATAATTCTTTTTTAGTTTTAGTGCTTTTGTTTAACATTTTATGTGATTATTTAAAATAAATAAAGTATTTTGTTGATGACAATACTTGATATGCGTAGACGTAAATTATCTTAGGTCCATGGGTCAAGTTGGGTCACCGGGCCAATTTGGATCATAGGGTCAATTTGGATCACCGGGTCAATTTAGGTCGCAGGATCAATTTGGGTCAGTGGGTCAATGGATCGTGGGTCACATACCTATTTGAATCACTGAGTCATGGGTCACTTTTTCGGTGACCCATTTCATCTCTGCTACGAAGCGGCGGTTATGAACTGGTTTGAAGAGGTTGACGATGACACTTTACCGGATAATGACGAATTAGAAAGTGACTTAGAATCTGACTGCGAAATTGTCATAGAAACTGCGCATGACTCTGATTTGATTGAAGAAGATGAATGAAAGTAGCTTTGTTAGTAAGTTCTATGCATCATTCAAAAGTTACTCACCCTGTTACAAATAACACAGAATTATTATTCCATCAGGTCAATTATTTCGTAATTGTACCCCTTCCTTGACATCTATTACGCTGCTAATCATTAAGTACACCCATCTGGCAACCTCGTTTGATTAAAACCGTCTCCTCATAGCAACACAAGTGTGAAAGCACCTATTTACTTCTATAGGCGTCTAAATTTCGTGCGGTATCGAAACCGTACGGTTTCTGACCGCCAGCCGCACTGTGTCTGCAGGTTTCCGCAGGCCGCATTTGTAATTTTCCGCCGCACCAATCTGAAAGCGTCTCATTTAAAGTAAGAGCACTTTCACACGATGCGGTTGGGGCGCGGTTTACCGCACGCGATTCACCGATGCGGTACCGCGTGCGCAAGTTTTACCCAACCTCCTCGAATCTTCTACTCTACTAAGTTCAATATATTTACTAATAAGCGTTCACCATAGTTTTATCCGTTCATGATATATGCAATTTATACAAAACAAATAAATGAAAATGATTATAATATTTATACTTTCAGACTAGCGCACTTTCCAAGGTAGCTGATGGCTTTAAAAATATTTTTTCATGAAATCGTATTTGTATTATTCAACACGAGTTGACAATCGCCAAGCTGTGAATAAAATGTAGCAAACGTACACTCGACAGAATCTATTATATCTCATTCACGGATGTTTAGATATCTGTTCTCGTCAGGAAGAGGCAAAAATATTATATTTTGTTCGGTAAAATGGTAAAAGGGATCTAATAAAAACTTCATAAAAGTGATTCCTTTGAAAATGTACTGCCCCTGGCGTTATCCGTTAACGCAAATTGTGTTTATTCAGTATAATGTATCACGTTTCTAGCATTATCGGGATCGGCTGCGAGAAATCTTTGCGTTATATGTTTCTCTATTATAGAAGTATGATTACGGATCATTGTATTGCGATACCATTATCTTGGTCAGAGATATCCATCGATTTTAAACATCTGTCGTGGCTACACTCCTAGGTTACATAAATCAAATAATCTTTTGATTATGAAAGTTTGACAAAGTTTTAGGTAAATTTCCTTCATATTAAAATTAGCGGCAATGGTTTCCACGAGAGAACACAAAATGTATATGCTTGAAGCTTATTTCTGAACTGGTGGATTTTGTGAATACAGTTTACAGTAGGACATTTTTCGAGAGTATTTCACAATTCTGGCAGTGATACTGAAAAACTTTTATGCATACACACATACACTACAAATTACATTAGCATATATCGCAAAGCTGTGTCGGTGACGCATAAAAATGTGACGGTTGACCAATCGTACTCACATCATCAGCATATGGAATGAGAGCTTTGTAATCCTTTAAAGCTTTTGTCTCAAGCAATTTAACTTTCTCATGAAATCTGCCGAACAATCATAAATTCATATAGGAGTTCAAAATATTACGCTTTTATTGTAGCAGACCTATCCCAAATCTCACGTACCGTCAATGGTTTACTAATAATTGTATGATTGAGGACTTGATAAATGTAAATTTCTTTCCAACAAAGAATGGTTTCGTCTTTGGAAGCGCCCGAGTTTACAGAGTGCGTATATGGAATGCTAAAATTCACATATTTTTGTTGAATTTCCACTACTACAGCCTCTCAAGATTCGTTGGTAAATTACAGTTTTTTGCAGACGAATATTTATTGTCTACGTTTTTCAATATTAACTTCAATGCAGATCGGCACAGAACCGACAATTTGAATAAACTTGTTGAACAACATGCTACGGTGCGTCGGCGACTCCTTTTGCATTTGCCATTTATTTTACTGGAACTACATATTAAACTGTTAACGCTTTCACTTTAGTGTAACCGATAGAAGGGCTCACTTCAATTTATACTGTTGCAATATCAACATGAAGTAAGAATGCTTTGTAACTGAGAATCGGCCGCACTTTGACAATGATACCAAAGAATATTAACTATAGAATAAGAAGCGACACTCTAGTAATATCCTGAATCCTGTTCAGTGCGCAGGTTCGCCAAGAAAATGGCCGGAGCTAGAAGGATATATACTCTAAGATAGTTTCTTGCAGGAATTTTGCTGTCAGTTTTCAAATTTCATTTGATTTCAGTAATGTTTACAATTTGTCAAACTGTATGCTGATATTATTGAAGCACAGATCTATGTATTAAAACTTTTATAAGCAGGAGTAAAAACTAAATAATCATGTCTAAACTTAAAAGGCGTGGATATTCGTGTGCTGTTAAATCCTGCAGTACAAGAAATGATGGTACCATCAGTTTTTTCGTTTTCCGAAAGGAGATATTGTGAGGTGAGTGTTATTTCTAAATGTTTATTTAAATTTTGATTTAATTACATTTACTCGTTTATGAAGGTAATTAGATCTGTTAATAAAATTGTTTCAGGTGCAAAGAGTGGCTGCAATTAATTTTAAGAGATGAACTAGTGGATAGAACTGAAGCTGATTCAAATTATGGCTATAATAGCTTACGTGTGTGCTAAACATTTTGAAAATAGTATGTTTCTCAATGATTTGCATAATAGGTTATAGCCTCATGCTAAACCCATTAAATACATTTCAAATATTCATAACCCAATTATTTCAAAAGCAAATATTGACAGGCCATCATGTTCGTTCACACAAGTAGCTAATTTTACTCCTCTGAGTCAACAGCATTACTTGCAACATCATTATTAAATCAATATGAGGTTGTGCACGGAAATGATCAGATCAGGTAAAATAGGAAATCTTAATGGTATGTATATGTTATGTAATACAAATGTTTCAGGATAGTCAACACTTCATTGTCGAGCCCGGCCAATACACAAACTCATTCATATCTTTCTGCCAACACCCCAAGAAAACGAAAATTAAGACTACACAACAAAGCTCTGCAAAAGAAACTTTGTTTTCTAAGGAACCAGTTGACATTGAACAAACAGCAAATCTTGATGACTTTAAAAATTATGTGATAAGTTTTACCTGATACGATTTCAAAATTTGTACAAATTTAATAAAATAACATTTACATCCTTGAGTCAGTATATCAAAGAAAAGCAAGTTTGTTCGTGCTGTTTATTAGTCTGTTTTGTAGACACGCATATACATAGTTTTATCTGTTACGTTTGTACTTTACTTTTTAAACTTGTAATCAAGGGGTGAATGTGATCTTTATCAAGGAGTGTGTCAACGCAAACATCTCAATTCTACGTTTAACCCAATATTGTTACTGCTTGAATCTGAGAATAATTTTTGAATGCCATTGTTACATCTGCTTGTCAATAGAGCACTGACCCCCATATGTATCAGGTTTTGACCATAATAAAGCCAACCACAGCTAATTATTATAAACAAATTGTCGAACGCAAAGGGCATTTTTGCATTTATTGTGTTGTCTGAATACATAAACTGTGTATTTTATTGTAAAACTGTATTGCATTTTACTAAAGTGTACTAGTTTTGTTCCTTAATAATCATAAACTGATTTCTTAACAAAAAATGAATCTTAATATTAACTGTGTATATGAATTTTGAATAATTTTTAAATTAAGATATATACATACATACAGTATAATTTATGTTGAGGTGTATTGTTTTGTTTGATTTCTTTACTAGGATGTATCCAATTTTCAGTGGCTGCATTGTATATGCGCATTTTTTGTAGTTAGAATATTATTTTGAATAAAATGGAGGTCTTTTAGAAAGAAAATCGCAATATATATGTTAAACCTATTAATTGAAATATCTAATACAATGCATATTGTGCCCACTCATTAATATAGTTGATTGGTATTTTTCTGATAAAAGGAACACAAGTGTAAAAAATTCCATAATTCAGAATTATAAATAAATGTCAAATTTTTCTGAATTATAATTTTGAATTTTACCGCCATTCTTGGCACCCCAGCAAAATGGCGAAACACTTCAAGGTCAGATATTCTTTCCACCATTAAATACTAACAATTCGCCGGGAGTGTCGCTTCTTATTCTATAGTTAATATTCTTTGATGATACGTCATGCTAAAGCGATAGGATCGAGAATGAGGATCGAGTGGGGTGCTGTCCCGTCAAGTATGACAGCAGAGAAAAAGTCAGAAAAGAATAGAAAAGTCGGGTATGTTTTGTGCTGTATCTTGCTGCTTTTCCATATTTATATCTTGGAAAACAAGTAAGTTTGAACCAATATAGTTTCGTAGTGTAATTGTCGACGTAATTCGACCTACCTTATTGATGTGCGGCAGAACTTCAACATGGTTAAGTGGACAGCTACCCGTTTTTACGGGAGGAAAAAGTACTTTTTGATTATAACTATCTGTACACTACCTATTTAAAGTGGAAATTGAATTAATTGATGAACGTAACGGAAAAGGGTAACTCGCTATCGGATTATTTACTTTGTCTACAAAGACGCATGACACAAATGTTATCTATTACTCATATAGTCACTATTTCTTTAGTTAGTCGTAGGGATGGACTCGGGCTCGGGCTTTCGGGCCGGCCCGTTTCGGGCCCGATTTCGGGCTCCAATCCGAGCCGGGCCGTTGACTACTTTATTTGGGCCGGGCCCGGGCCGGGCCGGGCCAAACAACTCGGGCCGGCCCGAACCTTTCGGGCCAAAAAACGCACGAGTAGATACTCCATCGCCCCTTCACTTTTATCTCACATTGAGTAAGTAAACGTTCTTAATTATATTTTCACGTAGTATCTTCATGAACCCATTAATAATCAGTTTTTCGTCTTGTTTAGTGTAAAAGAGACGTGATATTATAACTCACTTCTTATACCGAAAATTTTGTTCTAGTCCTATTTAATGTTCCTCATGTTGTATTTTAGGCAAGTTAAAAATGCCCAGGAACATCAAACTAGGTGATTTATTCATAATTCAAAAGTTTGCACGATTTATATTATGTATATGTATATATTTCAAATCTCAATCATGCGGCGAACGTCGATATTATCAATCGCGTGTATAATTTATGCTTACCGCCTAAAACACTTTATTGCAACGTTCATTTTACCAATTTTTTAATAAAGTTTTCCCTTATTTGACATTTACACATGTGCAATTACACCTTTAATGTTTGTACTTTATTAAAATACAGGACACCTTTATTTAATTTAAATACAGGCAGGGAATGCTTTTATTTAAGGCGCCTTAATTTTGACATGCCAAATGCTTAACGTACAAACTTACATTTAATTGTCTGCTTTTTGGATAAAAATTGCGAAATAAATGTTTTGTTGTAGTGTTGTTTCCGTAATTAAATTTAGAAATATAATGTTCAAGTTTATAACACGAAAAAGATATAAAACGTCAACGCTCTAAATACGAAGATGCTGTTTGGTAATGCTTTTTCTAGAAGTAAGCTGTAAGAATCCTTATGAAAACAGATATGCTATATGCTTGGGAAGAAGTAAAAACAGTGTCTTGAAGTAAACTCGAAAAGTATTCTGTGGAAATACTTTGACAACACATACAAATGTGGAATCAGTGGGAAATGAAAGACTCAAATAATAAAAAATGGTTCATCTCTGTGTGAATACAATTACTTTAATTTTTTCCAATATAGTTAAGCATGCATTATAGGTCGCCTAATCCCAAAAGAGATTAATTCTTTATTCATTTTTAAAACATAACCTATAGATATAAAATACTAAACATATATGTCAGAATAAAGAGAAAAGAGAAAAAACACTTGCACTAGCACTCCTTTAGATTGGATGCAAACTTTTAAAAAAGGATACTAATTTGAAAATTCTTTTAATAAAGTCTGCTTGGAATGAGTTTGCATTAACTCTCTAATTTCAAGTAGGTAATTTTAGTAAAATTCTTTGAAGTAGGAACGACAAAATAAAGCGGACTCAAATTTATTATAAAGGTTATAAGGTACGTTAAGCGTACAATTTCATAGACATTGAATATTGCTAAACATTTTGTACCTTTGTTACCTATTTCTAGGATTTTTTAAAGAATCGTTACGTTTATTTTCAGCATAAATTAATTACCCTATTTTTCTCCCTTATTAATTCAATACCCGCTCGAATAAATTCTGTTTCTACTATTAAATCCTTCAACATAATTAATAATAAACACACTCTCGAATAAATTCTTCAACTTAAATCTAGTTGCTTTGAAACGACAAGTTTATGCAACAACTAAATAGTTATATCCTGTTTCAGGTGCCCGTTATTTTGCTATACATTACGACCGCCTATAATGGTTTTCCCTATTGTTTCAATGTAAAGGCTTGTTAAAATTAAGTCGCACACTATCCGATAAAACCCGGGTTATCCAGTTTTAATCGCGCTTCGATAAGTCAGGATTTGCAGTTCGAATTCGTGTTATTTGAACCATTGTTAAATTTGCTCCTACAGCTTGTGCGTCGACATATTTTCTACATGATTCGTATTTCAAAAGCAATGCTCGTCACCGTATTTCAAAAGCAATGCACGTTTATTTTCTGTTTGACAACTAGGTGTCTTGCGTGGATTGCTTTTTTTAGCTGGAGGCCAATTGGGTTCTTCTTTTCTGTAGACCAACTGCTATTATCCGTAGATCGTTGCTGTAGTTACGATGGTAGGGTGAATGAATCCTAAATACCGCGGCGTTTCTGTGTTGAATCACCCCCGACGGTTTTCAAGCTAAGTATCCGGACACCTACAGGTATGCAACTCGTTTACTTTTGTGTGTCAATGGAATATTCCGTATCAACGTTTGGTGTAGTTATGTGACAAGAAACGTCACATTGTAGAACTATTGTTCGTTGCTGCTAATCGATATTATCGCTCAACATGTGTGATGTACCTGTGTTAAAAATATTGAACAGACACACGCTTATTCCTTTGTACTGGTTAGTTTATTTTACAAACGGTACTATGTACGATTTAAAAGATGTCTGAAAAAAGCTCCCACACGTTAATTCTTTCCTACTAATTAGTTATTTTACAAAAAGTATTAGGTGAAACTTTAAAAACGCTTGACAAAAGCCCTCACAGGTTTATTTACTACTGATTAATTTTATTTTGTATAAATACGGGATGCGCACTTCGTATCTAATGTACTAAATTGTTCATATCACCTAACTGTTTGCTTTGAAATAGTAACGCTTAATTTACTGCTCTTGCTTGTTTGTACAGCATCCGTTATTTATTTTTATTTGTTAATAGATAAATGTGGGCGATGTGTTTTTGTTTCTTTTTGGTATGTAGGCGAATCCCCCCACTCTCCGCGTTTAATAGTTAGCCTGGTATTTACTTTTCTTCGGCTACGTCTAGGTACGTAGCAGAATCAAAAATCAAATGATATAACACGGTATGTTCCACAAGTATATTGATTCTAATTCAAAATGATTATACTCTTAAATTAAACAAAAGAGTGATAGTTACTTGTCGAACACAACAGAAAAAAATATCTTTTCATTCGCTGAATAAAAGTCGGGCCGGCCCGAAATTTTGGACCAGCCCGGCCCGCAGGCCGTGCCGTCAATTTTTATTTCAGGTCGGGCCTCGGGCCGGGCCGGTTACTTTTCTGCGTCGGGCCGGGCCGGGCTTATTAAAAACCCGGCCCGGTCCGGCTCGAGTCCATCCCTAGTTAGTCGTTCCCCTTCAAAGTTAATGGTACCTATATAAAGGCGCGCATAACCTAGACTAGTGTCGTTCTTGTTACTATCGTGTTTCAATTAAAAATAATAATTTTTATAAGATGGGGACTGCATATCTTACTATTACGGAATTAAATTTTGAATTAGCTTGTAGGAAGTTATTCCTGCAGATAGTAAAATTTTATGTAATGCTCAGTTACGCGCTCTTGTTGCTGAGGAAAAAGAAGGTAAAAAGATTGCAAAAAGCCCGACAATTTTCCTAACTTTCGTATCGAAGGAGATCGTTTATACAAATTTGTGTATTTAAAAATTCCAATTTATCTGAATGGAAGTTGGTCATACCTACTGGTAATAAGGAAGAGGTTTTAAAAATGTTTCACGACGAACCTACCGCTGCTCATTTGGGCATATCTAAAACATTTGTCAAAATTTCTGAACTGTATTATAGGCGAAGAATGCGATCTTTCATCTTTAACTATATAAAACATAGTCTTGTGTGTGGTGCACATATATGTTCGCAAGAACCCCGACCAGGCTTAATGGAGCAATTTAAAAAGGTATCGTATCCGTTTCAATTAGTCTCCGTCGATTTATTGGGACCATTTACTAGATCAAAGAGGGGTAACCAATACCTATTAGTGGTGACCGATTAGTTTTCAAAATTCGTCTTAGTTCAGCCCTTAGCTAAGGCTACTTCTGCTTCCATTATAAAATTTATGGAACAAAATGTTTTTCTCATACATGGTGTTTCACAGATTGTTATGTGCGATAATAAAACGCAGTTTATTTCTAAAGAATTTCAGAAATTTATGACTCAATATCGAGTACAAAAGACATAGTTTAACGCTAAGTACCACCTCAGGTAAATCCGATTGAGCGTGTAAATCGCATGATCGTTACCCCCATACCTTCCTATATTGAAAAACAACATTATCACAATAACTTTAAAATTGCGCAAGCAACACGCAGCTCTAAGCACTAGGCTAATGAATTTTCGCCTTCTTTTTTGGTTTTTGGCCGTCATATTCCCTTAGATAGTACATTTTATGGATCACACCCGGATGATACCAATGTATTAGAGATGGATAAAAAGATTCGCTGGGATAAGGACCAAGAAGAACTACCCTACATTTTTTCTGAAGTCCGATTGCATCTACGTAAAGCATACGAAGGAAGTAAATGTCACTATGATTTGCGAAAGCGTGAGGTATCTTAAGCGTTAGGAGCAAAGGTGTGAAAAAAGAATCATGTATTATCGGACGCGGGTAAGAAACTTTCTGCTAAACTGGCTCCTAAGCTTATTTTGAATCAAACTACGAATCTCGTCAGTCCGTTGGTCTATAAATTGGAAGACATGCAGGGTAAGCCACAAGGTCGTTGGCATTAGGGATGGCCACGGGTCCGGGCTTTGCCTGGCCTGCCCGAAGCCCGGCCCGAATATCAAGCCGGGTTTCGGGCCGGGCCGGCCAAATTTTTTCGGGCCCAAGC